>CM065723.1:25872210-25877210 GCA_033310375.1 Conus canariensis
TCTCTCTCTCTCTCTCTCTCTTCCCCCCCCCCCCCCCCACACACACACACACACAACCAGGCTGTTGGTTCATCATCGATTCTGGCAAGAAATTGAATTATGGGTCGCTTCCCTTGCTGCTGAGTCACGTCTGCTTCTACCAGGTAAAGCGAGCTACGTAGAAGACAGAAGGAGAAGGGGTGGGGGGTGGGGGAGGAGTGTGTGTGTGTAGGGGGGGGGGGGGAGAGGGGAGGGGGAGAAGATGTACAGCAGCAGTGAGCTTGTCTGTGGGAGAGCCGGGCAGACTACCAGACATCGATTCTGGAAGCTGATACACTGCGCTGCCAGACTGATTTAAAGGTGCGGTCACCCGGGTTCGGTGTCACGTTCTGCAATCACCCCACGCGCCCAAAACCACACACCGGGCGAGAAAGAGCACGTGCTCAAACTCACCCTCCCCTCCCCCCCCCCCCCCCCCCAGCCACCCACCCCATACTCAATTGACGAGACTCAGACCTACGTCCCCCTAGGTTTCAAAATCACTCTCCTGCTTCAAAATTCTCAAAATGTTCCAAACAACAAAACATATTGTTTACAAACTTCAAAGAAGATTTGCTGTTCCGCCGAACAAAGAGTGGCAAACAGATTATTACGAGACAAAACACGACGCGTTTCGACCTGTTTGATCTTCTTCAGGCAAGACAAACAACATTCAAGATCACGAAAACGAAGAAAACGAACAATCACTTAGCTGCTCAAAAGTTGGGCGCAAAATATCATTTACAGCACATTTGAATTTGAGAGAGGGAAGGTGTGTGTGTGTGTGTGTGTGTGTGTGTGTGTGTGTGTGTGTGTGTGTGTGTGTGTGTGTGTGTGTGTGATCTTTAACCTGGGCACCCCCCTCCACCCTCTTCCAATATGACTCCATGGTGACTAATTTGGGCATTCGGGCCATGGTCCTGACACTCCAAGGAGTGAAAATGGGCACATGCCCAAACTTGCAAGCCCCATGTGACAGGGAGGTAGGAATGCGCCAAATCGGTCACATGATTGTGGTTTTGGAACAAGGGGCTGGGGTGGGGTGGGGTGGGGTGGGGTGGGAGTGGGGTAGAGGTGGAGTAGTTCTGACTCAAGTCCAGAATCACTCCACCTCTCCATCCCCCGACATACCCCCCCCCCAACCCCCACCCCCCATCATCGCCGCAAATTTCGGTGCAGTGTGTTTTGACTGATATGATGTTTTGTTACATTTAGGACACATGAGAATTTCGATAAAATTGAATTTAAAAAAAAGCTTATTGATATGTTTTGTTACAGTTAGGACACATGAGAATTTTGATAAAAATGAAATAAAAAGAGAAAAAAGCTAATTGATATGTTTTGTTACATTTAGGACACATGAGAATTTTGATAAAATTGAATTAAAAAAAGCTTATTGATATGTTTTGTTACAGTTAGGACACATGAGAATTTTGATAAAATTGAATTAAAAAAAGCTTATTGATATGTTTTGTTACTGTTAGGACACATGAGAATTTCGATAAAAATGAAATAAAAAGAGAAAAAAGCTAATTGATATGTTTTGTTACATTTAGGACACATGAGCATTTCGATAAAAATGAATAAAAAAAAAGCTGATTGATATGTTTTGTTACATTTAGGACACATGAGCATTTCGATAAAAATGAATAAAAAAAAAAAAAAAAGCTGATTGATATGTTTTGTTACATTTAGGATTCTCACATGAGAATTTCGATAAAAATGAATGAGAAAAAAAAAGAAGCTGATTGATGATTTTGTGATTATAAAACTAACAGACAGGTATTACAAGTGCATTTTAAAAAAGATCCTCATTATAACATTTATCCACAAAAGACCACACCACGATCTAAACTAAACCAACAGAAAAAAAAAAGAAATGGAGAATTTCGGATGTCATATTTTCTTTCTCTATATTATGGACAACGTGAAAGAGACGCGTGCCCGCTGTAGTCCCTGTCTCATTTTCGTTGTGAGGGTGAAGGGTAGGTGGAAGGTGGGGGGGGGGGAGGAGGAGGAGGTGGAGGAAGAGTGGGACGGGAGGGGAGGGGAGGGGAGGGGAGGGGAGAGAGAAATCCATAGGAGACACCCATTATGTGTAAATGTATTGATTACCGATCGTTTCTGTTTGCTTGCTTTCTATGTGAATGAGACGTTGGATTTTTCGGCTTTTCAATGTACGGAGACAGAGAGAGGGACGGGGTGGTTTGAAGTGTTTAGCCTTATTAGGTTCCACTCCACACAAATGCATCGTTTGTCTTGATTCTGTTTCTTCGTGCGATGTGAAGTAGTCGACCATAACGCATGCAATCTTTCTATTTATTTCAAAGTCCACATTATTGTGTAGATTATTACCTTAAATCAATTTTTATTATGTGACCACTTTAGTGTATTATGTTTTTTTTTTGGTGTGTATAATACGCAGACAGAAACTCGGCCAAACACACACACACACACACACACACACACACACACACACACGCGCGCGCGCGCGCGCGCATGTGTGTGGGTGTTCATGCGCGTGCGCGCACGCGTGTGTGTGTGACTGGAAAGGAATGTGTTTTGGCACCAATCCAGAAGTTACTGCGTGATTTCCCGTGAAAATATCAGATTAAAAAAAAAAATCCTTTATTGTTCAGGAAAAAAAGAAGTGTTTTTCTGCCTTTGTGGTCCATTCATCTTGGTTCCCATGCAAGATTCATAACATATGTTATTCTCTTTTGGTCAGCTGGCGAGTAAATAGTGAAAATGTATACATGGGTCTAGAGAGGACACTAGCGCTTCTTTTTGCAGTGTTCATTTGCCCATAAGACTTTTTACGTATTTCTGTGATACGATTATATTTAGCATTCATTTTCCCTTTATCTAATCTGGGACGATCAATTTAGCGGAATAGCTGGCCCCTCTACATGGCCTCGTGTTATCTCCCTTAAAGTATAAAAGGTAAACTGAAATGAGGCAGGGAACAGTAAACAGTAACTGACGAACAGGTAGGGCGAGTCTTGAAAGAGTTATCTTACTTGTTCTTGATTGCCTTAAAAGTATGTCAGCAGACTGTAGCTATGATGGTATACTTTGTAAATAGTCTTGTCGTGGATTTTGTTTTCAGGCAGTTTTCATTCAGAGGTTTGGATAGGGGCCTAGACATTATTTTTTTTCTTTCTTCTTTATGATAATATCCCTGAAAGGTCTCTACAGGTTCGGCCAGCAGGACTGTGATCAAATGGAATTCCTGAAACTGGAAGCCATCTGCTGTCTCATGTCTGCCTGTCTTTAGAAGCTGCGAGGACGGAAGGTGTTTAGGGATGGTGTGCTGTAATGGGCGTGTCTGTTGGGGGGGGGGGGGGGGGGTGGCAGATTGGCAGACAGCTGAACATCGACGATGAAATTTGGGTTGGGTAGTCGCACGCTCGCTTTTCATCGTCGATGCCAGAACCTCAGACTGATTGAGTTCTTCTTCTTTTCCTCATCTTCCTCCTCGTTTTCGTCCTCCTCCTCCTCCTCCTCCTCCTCCTCCTCTCCTTCTTCTCTTCTTCTTCCTCCTCCTCCTCCTCCTCTACTTCTTCTTCTTCAGAAAGGGCTGCCTGTTTATCTATCCATCTGTACGGCTATGTCATCTATTTTTCACTACAGAACCTACTTCTTAACAGACTGACGACTTCAACCACTAAAAAAAAATAATATTGCTTTACAAAAAGAAGAAAAAAAAACTCGTCCTTTCCTGATCTCTAAGAACAAAGAGCACCACCATATCTCTGATCCTGGTGTATCGATCGTTGATTTCTGTTCAATACTGCTGGGGACACGCTGCTCTCTCTCTCTATTGCCAAGAAAGCATCATAGGTTTGGTATCCGTCCTCAGTTCACGCTGGGATGATAAAAAACAACAACACCAAAACCTCATTTTGAGTCAGTTCTCGAAGCTTTGGAAAGTTAGATGATTGTAACTTTTTCAATTTAAGTTTTGATGGGAAAAATGTTATTTGGTTCGCTCTCTGTCTCTGTCTCTCTGTCTCTCTGTCTCTGTCTCTCTGTCTCTCTGTCTGTCTGTTGTCTGTCTGTCTGTCTGTCTGTCTGTCTGTCTCTCTCTCTCTCTCTCTCTCTCTCTCTCTCTCTCTCTCCACTAAAAAGATTATTTTTTGTTGCTCCTTTGGAGAACTTCGTCAGCCCAGGAAAATCGCGGAACTAGTCATTTCCAATGGCAAGACATAACACCGATTTCAGAGGTCCCTATTGTGCATTCAGTACCAATGTTGGAAAACTTGATAGAGAAGTGCAGATGTGAATATGCAAAATAAGAGCGAATCGAAAACACTGAAATTCTGGCGTCTGACGTGAGAGACCCTTGTGTACGTACATTCCACACTAACGAGTCGGTGACATACACAGCTGGAAGAGGTTCTGATTTTGTTCTGCTAAGAAGAAAGAGACACCCCAGAAGGTGCCAGAGAAGCACTGTCCTCGACCGCCACACTACTTAGCCGGAGCAGTCATTCAGATGTATTAGAAGAAAGAGAAGAGAAGAAGAGAAGAAGAAGAAGAAGAAGAAGAGAAGAAGAAGAAAGAAAGAAGAAGAAAGGAAGAAGAAGAAGAGAGAAGAGAAGAGAGAAGGAGAGAAGAAGAAGAAGAAGAAGAAGAGGAGAGGAGGAAGAAGAAAAGAAGAAGAAAGAAGAGAAGAGGAAGAAGAGAGAAGAAGAGAAGAGAAGAAGAAGAAGAAGAAGAAGAGAGAAGAAGAAGGAAGAAAAAGAAGAAGAAGAAGAAAGAAGAAGAGAAGGAGGAGGAGGAGGAGGGGAGGAGGAGGAGGAGAAGAAGAAGAAGAAGAAGAGAAAAGAAGAAGAAGAGAGAGGAGAGAGAGAGAGAGGAGAGAGAGAGAAGAGAGAAGAAAGAAAGAGAGAGAGAGAGAGAGAGAGAGAGAGAGAGAGAGAGAGGAGAGAGAGAGAGAGGCTTCATCTCACAATACAGATGTGTAATCTCCAATGAAT
>CM065723.1:25882210-25892210 GCA_033310375.1 Conus canariensis
CGTGCCGTGCCGTGCCGTGCCGTGCCGTGCCGTGCCGTGCCATGTCATGCCGTGCTGTGTTGTGTCATGTTGTGTTGTACTGTATTGTATTGTGCTCTATTGTTTTCTGTTGTGCCGTGTCGTGTCGTGTCGTGCCGTGCCGTGCCGTGCCATGTCATGCCGTGCTGTGTTGTGTCGTGTCGTGTTGTGTTGTACTGTATTGTATTGTGCTCTATTGTTTTCTTTTGTGTCGTGTCGTGTCGTGCGTCGTGCCGTGCCGTGCCGTGCCGTGCCGTGCCGTGCCGTGCCATGTCATGCCGTGCTGTGTTGTGTCGTGTTGTGTTGTACTGTATTGTATTGTGCTCTATTGTTTTCTATTGTGTCGTGTCGTGTCATGTCGTGCCGTGCCATGCTATGTCATGTCATGTTGTGTTGTGTTGTACCGTATTGTATTGTGCTCTATTGTATATTATTGTGTTGTGTCGTGTCGGGCCGTGTCGTGTCGTGTCGTGTCGTGTTGTACTGTACTGTATTGTATTGTATTGTATTGCATTGTATCCTATTGTATTGAATTGTAGTGCAGTGAATTGTATGGCATTGAATTCTATTGTATTGTTTTGTACTGTATTGTTTTGTGTCATGTTGTATTGCGTTGTGTTGTATTTTGTCGTTTTGTATTGAACAGAATTGTATTGTATTGTTTTGTGTTGTGCTACATCGTATTATATTGTATTCTGTTTGTATTGTATTGTGTTATATGGTATTGTATAGTATTTCATGTTGCAATGCATTGTGTAAAGCAGTGTACTTTATCGCATTGACTACTATTGGATTGTGTGACTCCATTGTCACAGCAGAGTTTCTCTGTGTGGCATTCGGGCTGCTATCACTGAGGGAAAACGTGTCGCCATAGTACACTGCCACATTTATTGTTTCCTCTCTCCTTTCCTCCCTTTCACCCACCCTCTATGTGTGTGTGTGTGTGTGTGTGTGTGTGTGTGTGTGTGTGTGTGCGCGCGCGTGCGTGCGTGCGTGCGTGCGTGCTGCGTGCGTGTGTGTGTGTGTGTGTGTGTGTGTGTGTGTGTGTGTGTGTGTGTGTGTGTGTGTGTGTGTGTGTGCGCGCGCGCATGTGCGCTTGCTCGTTTTCTCGATCGCTTGTATGATTTTTCAGTTTGCCAGTTTCTACGTTTTTTTTCCCTCTCCATCTGCATGTAGGTCTTTCTTTCTGCTTCCCTCCCCCTCCCCCAAGCTCCTCCCTCACCCCCTCCTTCCTCATAATGCACCCCCCCCCTGTTCCCCCTCCACCACCCTCTCCCCTCCTCCCCCCATCTTTTCTTGATAAGGGGTTGATCAACACCAGACCACCACCCAACTCATCGGCATCGTTGGCTGCACAGAAGAAGAAGAAGAAGAAGAAGAAGAAGAAGAAGAAGAAGAAGAAGAAGAAGAAGATTAACAACAACAACAACAGTAACAACAACGACAACAAAAGGCAAACTCTCCTCGCCTCTTCCTGCGGTTCCAGCAAGCAAACGGAACTAATCACCCACAGCGGCAGCCAGGAGGCTCACCCCTGGTTCTGGTCTGAAATCCAATTATTGCTGACTGGTAAAGCTGCTAGCTGACTCACTCACTCCGTCTCTTGTTTGCTAACAGCGAAAATCGAAGAAGCTGGCATGGTACGCAGTGTGGGGAATTGTTCTTTCTTTCTCCGCATATAGGAAATTCTAGTTTGGAATTGTATTGTATTGGTATTTGTTGTTTTGTGTCAGTATTGTGTTGTGTTGTGTTGTGTTGTGTTGTACTGTACTGTCCTGTCTTGTCTTGTACTTAATTGTATTGTATTGTGTTGTATTGTGTGAAATTGGACTGTGTTGTATTGTATTGTATTGTGTTGTATTGAATTGAATTGCAGTGTGTTGTGTTGTTTTGTACTGTACTGTATTGTGTTGTACACAATTGTGTTGTGTTGCATTGTATTGTGTTGTATTGTAATGTATTGTGTTGTGTAGTGTTGTATTGACTGTATTGGATTGTACCTAATTCTATTGTCTTGTGTTGTTTTTGTACCATACTGTATTGTATTTTATTGTGTTGTATTGTGTGTGTGTGTGTGTGTGTGTGTGTGTGTGTGTGTGTGGTGTGTGTGTGTGTGTGTGTGTGTGTGTGTTTGACATTGTGTTGTATTGTGTTAGATTGGACTGTGTTGTGCTATATTGTATTGTATTGAATTGCAGTGTGTTGGTGTGTTATTGGACTGTGTTGTGCTGTATTGTATTGTATTGAATTGCAGTGTGTTGTGTTGTGTTGTGTTGTGTTGTGTTGTGGTGTGTTGTGGTGTGGTGTGTTATTGGACTGTGTTGTGCTGTATTGTATTGTATTGAATTGCAGTGTGTGTGTTGTTGTGTTGTGTTGTGTGTGGTGTGTGTTGTGGTGTGGTGTGTTATTGGACTGTGTTGTGCTGTATTGTATTGTATTGAATTGCAATGTGTTGTGTTGTGTTGTTATTGGACTGTGTTGTGCTGTATTGTATTGTATTGAATTGCAGTGTGTTGTGTTGTGTTGTGGTGTGGTGTGTTATTGGACTGTGTTGTGCTGTATTGTATTGAATTGCAGTGTGTTGTGTTGTGTTTGTGTTGTGTTGTGTTGTGTTGTGTGTGGTGTGTTATTGGACTGTGTTGTGCTGTATTGTATTGTATTGCAATGTGTTGTGTTGTGTTGTTATTGGACTGTGTTGTGCTGTATTGTATTGTATTGCAATGTGTTGGTGTTGTGTTGTTATTGGACTGTGTTGTGCTGTATTGTATTGTATTGTATTGTATTGAATTGCACAGTGTGTTGTGGTGTGTTATTGGACTGTGTTGTGCTGTATTGTATTGTATTGAATTGCAGTGTGTTGTGGTGTGTTATTGGACTGTGTTGTGCTATATTGTATTGTATTGAATTGCACAGTGTGTTGTGGTGTGTTATTGGACTGTGTTGTGCTGTATTGTATTGTATTGAATTGCAGTGTGTTGTGGTGTGTTATTGGACTGTGTTGTGCTATATTGTATTGTATTGAATTGCAGTGTGTTGTGGTGTGTTATTGGACTGTGTTGTGCTGTATTGTATTGTATTGAATTGCAGTGTGTTGTACTGTGCTGTATAGATTTGCATTGTGCATAATTGTATTGTGTTGAATTGTATTGTGTTGTATTGTATTGTGTTGTATTGACTGTATTATATCGTACCTAATTCTATTGTATTGTGTTAAGTTGTACTGTATTATCTTGTATTCTATTGTGTTGTGTTGTGTTGTGTTGTGTTGTATTGCACTGTATAATGTTGTGTTGTATGTTATTGTATTTTCTCGTATTGTGTCATATTGCGTTGTATGTATTGTACTGTTGTTTTGTTTTGTACTATGTTTTGTATTGCATTGCATTTTGTAAAGCAGTGTACTTTATTGCATTGACTACTATTGGATGGGGACCGGAACAGCCCAGTTGGTAGAGCGCCGGACTCGTAATCCAAGGGTTGCGGGTTCGAATATCCGCCGAGCCGTTTCGGCACAGGGGGATTTTTCCCTCGGAGTTAACATTGGTTCTGACTCCATTTCCCATACAGTCCTTCGAATGAGACTATAAACCGAGGTTCCGTGTGTGAACGCACGCATAACATCTTGCACACACGTCAAATCCCATCACCAACTTTCGGAAGAGAAGGCCGGTTTGGCCGTTGGTATGGATGACACGTTACACATAGCATGCACCTTCCCCGAAGCTGGAGTATGGCTGCCTTAATGGCGGGATAAAAACGGGCATGCACACAAAACTCCACTCCCTTCATTGGGCAGATGGGATTAATACTTGCCTGTCTATACAGGGAGTGTCCGCAGAAGAAGAAGAAGACTACTGTTGGATTGTGTGACTCCATTGCCACAGTTGAGTTTCTCTGTGTGGCGTTCGGGCTGCTATCACTGAGGGAAAGCGTGTCGCTATAGTGCACTGCCATATTTATTGTTTCCTCTCTCTTTTCCTCCCTTTCACTCACCTTCTCTCTCTCTCTCTCTCTCTCTCTCTCTCTCTCTCTCTCTCTCTCTCTCTCTCTCTCTCTCTCTGCAAGTCTGTGTGTCTATCTGTCAGTCTGTCTGCCTGTCTGTGTGTCCCCCCTCTCTTTCTCTCTATGCCTCTTCTCTGTCTGTCTGTCCGTGTCTCTGTCTCTGTCTCTGCCTCTCTCTCTCTGCATGCGTGCGTGCGTGCGTGTGTGCATGCGCGCGCGCGCGTGTGTGTGTCTTCCTCTCTCTCTCTCTCTCTCTCTCACACACACACACACACACACACACACACAGAGTGAGAGAGAGAGAGAGAGAGAGAGAGAGAGAGAGAGAGAGAGAGAGAGAGAGAGTCGTACCGTCTTCCCTGGCCCAATTCCAAAAATAAAAATCTAGGGCACCTTAAAACCGCTTTCCAGAGAGAAAAGGAATCTCCCCAACCTCCCTGACCTCACCCACACCTTCCCTCTCTCCCCTCCTCCCACCACGAACATCTCCATCCTCACCTCGGATTACGTCTCAGAAACATGCGTTGTTTGTAAAGTTGGAATATTTTGCTAAAGATGTGTTCCAGCAAAATATTGCATTTTTGTTGTTGTTGTTGCCATCATTGCCTCTAAGACATATTACCGTTTCTCCTCCCCCCCCCCCCCCCCGTTCCTCTCCCCTTTATCCGGCCCACCTCCCTCCGCCTAGCGCCACCCCTCCCACCCCGTCACCACCCCCTTTCCGTCCACCGTCTAAGATCCCCTCTGTCCGCTCGACAGATTCTTCTTCTTCTTCTTCATTTCCCTTTTTTTACTCCTCCCCTTCCCCTGCTCCTGGTCTGGTCTGGTCTGGTCTGGTCTGGCCTGGACTGGTCTGAACTGGTCTGGTCTGGTCTGGCCTGGACTGGTCTGAACTGGTCTGGTCTGGTCTGGCCTGGTCTGGTCTGGTCTGGTCTGGTCTGGTCTGGTCTGGCCTGGAATGGTCTGGTCAGGACTGGTCTGGTCTGGTCTGAACTGGTCTGGTCTGGTCTGGTCTGGCCTGGTCTGGTCTGGTCTGGTCTGGTCTGGTCTGAACTGGTCTGGTCTGGTCTGGTCTGGCCTGGTCTGGTCTGGTCTGGTCTGGTCTGGTCTGGTCTGGTCTGGCCTGGTCTGGTCTGGACTGGTCTGGTCTGGTCTGGGCTGTCTCTCCAGCAGGAGCAGAGAGAGGACGACACGTCCACAGATACAGGTAGTAGTTCAGACAATTGTGTCTTGTGCAAAGGATAACTATACTTCTTCTTAATTGCCTTTTTGTACACCCAGTTCTTATAGAACAGGGAGTACTTTAGAATAGGAGCGAAGAAATGCTGTGTGTGTGTGTGTGTGTGTGTGTGTGTGTGTGTGTGTGTGTGTGTGTGTGTGTGGTGCGCGTGTGCGTGTGCGTGTGTGTGTGTGTGTGTGTGTGTGTGTGTGTGTGTGTGTGTGCATGTGCGTGTGTGTGTGTGTGTGTGTGTGTGTGTGTGTGTGTGTGTGTGTGTGTGTGTGTGTGTCCGTCCGTGGTCAAAATGTGTTCCACTCGCTCCAGACAATACTACTGGGCCGATCTTTCTGAAAATTTGTAGGTATGTTCATTATGGGCCAAAGATGATGCCCGATGTGTTGTTTTACCATTATAGCAGTTACTAACGACTCTAATGGCCTGTAACGGTTTTTCTTCTTTATGGAATATCTCAGAAAGTACTTGGCCGATCTTTCTGAAAATTAGCAAGTATGTTCATTATGGGTTACGGATGATGCCCGATGTTTTAGTTTACTGTTATAACCGTTACTAACGGCTGCAACGGCCTGTAACGGTTTTTCTTCTTTATGGAATATCTCAGAAAGTACTTGGCCGATCTTTCTGAAAATTTGTAGATATGTTCATTATGGGTCACGGATGATGCCCGATGTTTCAGTTTACCTTTATAACCGTTACTAACGGCTGTAGCGGCCTGTAACGGTTTTTCTTCTTAATGGAATGTCTCAGAAAGTACTTGTCGATCTTTGTGAACATTAGCAGGTATGTTCATGATGGGTCACGGATAATGCCCGATGTTTTAGTTTACCGTTATAACCGTTACTAACGGCTGTAACGGCCTGTAACGGTTTTTATTCATGGAATATCTCAGAAAGTACTTGGCCGATCTTTGTGAAAATTAGCAGGTATGTTCATTATGGGTTACGGATGATGCCCGATGTTACAGTTTACCGTTATAGCCGTTACTAACGGCTATAACGGCCTTAACGGTTTTTCTTCTTTATGGAATATCTCAGAAAGCACTTTGTCAATCTTTGTGAAACTTTGTAGGTATGTTCATGATGGGTCACGGATGATGCCCGATGTTTTAGTTTACCGTTATAGCCGTTAGTAACGGCCCATGATGGTTTTCTTCTTTATGGAAAATCTCAGAAAGTACCTGGCCGATCTTTCTGAAAATTTGTAAGTATGTTTATTATAGGTCGCAGATGATGGCCGATGTTTACCAGAATAGCCATTACTACTAAGAGGATGAAACTCGACTGTGTGGTCCCAGTCTTCCTAACTGAGCCCGTAGCAAACTCAGTTCTGGATAGGAGCCGGTCGGGGCGAAAGAATTCCCACATGACTCTGATGGGAATCGAACCCATGACTTCGCCACGGCGGCTGGTAATTGCAATTTTTTTTTGTTTGACACAAGACCAATATGTTAGAAATTTCCTCCGAAGGGTTTGGAGATGAGTTTGGTTTTCATAAATGTTGACCCACCCCGGGGAGAAAATAATGCTCTTGGTGGCTTGCCGGCTGTTTCACTTGGGTGTTGAACCCCTGGGTCTTTGGTTTGCGAGAACAATGGATTATCCACTGGGCCAGTCAGCCTTCTTGTAATGAATATTGTGTGAAAATTATATTGATCTTGAGCATATACCCTTTTTATGAAAAAAAAAAGTTTGTATCCTTTAACTGCCTTTTTTTCTGTTTCTTTCTTTTTTTTTTTTTTTCTTTTTTTCTCCATGCAGGAACTGAATGTCCGTCTTTTGACACAATCGTTCTACATACTTTTCATTTCTCGGCCTCCTCCGTTTCACTGTCAGAAGGGATTTGATCGAAAGTCATCTCCCTTGCGAATTGATCAATAGTCGTGTCCTGTGTGTATTGATCACATTATTGATGTACAGAAGACCGGGAGAGATGGGAATGGAAACCCGTTGTCCTGATGCCGGCTGTCTCGTCAGGAGAACAAGAGAAAAGGGTTGAGTCGGCGACTTCTGGATTCATGCAGTCAAACCCCTCCCCAAAAATGTCATACATATACCAGCGGTGTGTGTGTGTGTGTGTGTGTGTGTGTGTGTGTGTGTGTGTGTGTGTGTGTGTGTGTGTGTGTACGTGCGTGCGTGCGTGCGTGCGTGTGTGTGTGTGTGTGTGTGTGTGTGTGTGTGTGTGTGTACGCACGCACGCACACACGCACGCACACACACACACACACGCATACCCCCTCTCTGTGTTTGTGGGTGTGGGTGTGGGTGTGTGTGTACAGAGAGAGAGAGAGAAGAGAGAGAGAGAGAGAGAGAGAGAGAGAGAGGAGAGAGAGAGAGAGAGAGAGAGAGAGAGAGAGAGAGAGAGAGAGAGGTGCATCACATGAAAGAGCTCCTAATCGTTCCAGTGGATGAACTAATCCATTGTTGTGTTGGAGTCTGACACTCCCTCTGCGCCTATGCCATTTCATTCCGCCTCGTCAACTTTCAGGGCAAACTTGATAAGCTTTCGGATTATATGCGCATACAGAAAGCAATTTCATTCAATCATTCATTCATTCATTCAGTCATTCATTCAGTCATTCATTCGTTTATTCATTCATTCATTCACTCATTCATTCATTCATTCAATCATTCATTCGTTTATTCATTCATTCATTCATTCATTCATTCATTCGTTTATTCATCTATTCATTCATTCATTCGTTCATTCATTCATTCATTCGGTTTCTTTCTTTCTTTCACCCCTCTCTCTGTATTCCTTTTTATCATTCCATATTCTTTCTTTCCTTCCTTTCTTCCTTCCTTTCTTTCATTCTCTCTCTCTCTCTCTCTCTTTCCTTGTTGTTGTTGTTGTTGTTGTTGTTGTTGCTCTTCCTCTTCTTCTTCTTCTTCTTCTTCTTCTTCTTCTTCTTCTTCTTCTCTTCACAACACTGCATAAGCAAATTATTGTTATCCCCACAGCTGATGCATAGAGTGACTAACGTGAAGAAAAACAGGCTGTTTGCTCTAATTACTTTTGCTCTTCGGTTTCCCCTTCCACGCCGAAATAATCTCCTCTTTATCTGGGTGAGTGCCAGTGCTAACTCAATCACAAGCGCGGGCGCCTTTGCGCGCGCGCGCGCGCGCGCGCGCACGCACACACACACACACACACACACACACACACACACACACACACACACACACACACACAGAGTTACACCGCGAATGCACAATAACACACACACACGCAGACACACACACATACAGATAGACAGACAAACAGACAGGCAGACACACACGTACACACACTCACACACACACACACACGCGCGCACGCACACAGACATGCATACAGACAGATAGACATAGAGACAGACAGCCACACGCGCGCACTACGCGCGCACGCACACAGACATGCATATAGACAGATAGACATACATACATACATACATACAGACAGACAGAGACAGACACACACACACACACACACGCACGCACGCACGCACGCACGCATGCACACACACACACACACACACACACACACACACACACACACACACACACACACACACACACACACACACACACACACACACACACACACACACACACACACACCCTAAACTTGAATTTAATCCTTTTTAGCCCTTGTGGGATTACGATGTATAACGGAAGAAGTTTCTTCTTTTTTCTGTTCCTTTTTCGTTTTCTTTGTGTGCTTGTTTGGTTTGGTTTTGTCAAATGCACCAGCATCCACGCTCAAAAAATGATTTCTCTTTTAGGATACAGAAAAACGTGTGTGAACTGGAATTCTAGAAATTCCCAATTTTTTGTGTGCATAAATTGGTTTAGGAATTCTTCCTCCCCCCCCCACGCCTCCCTCTCTGTCCTCACTCCCTGCCACCCCCCACCCCTCTTCACACACACACACACCACACACACACACACACACACACACACACACACACACACATGCGCTCACTCACGCGTGTATGCAGAGAGAGAGAGAGAGAGAGAGAGAGAGAGAGAGAGAGAGAGAGAGAGACGTTGGAAGACTGTTGGCAGGTTGGTACATGGCACCAACATTTGCCACCCCTTTCAGCATAATCCCTTCAAAACAAAAGCAACAAAAAAAAAGAGGAAATTAATGTGAAGAAGAAGAAACACAAACCGAAGAGAACAGAAGAAGAAGAAGAAGAAGAAGAAGAAGAAGAAGAAGAAGAAGACGATGACGATGACGATGACGACGACGACGACGACGAAGAGTAGAAGAATAGAAGAAGAAAGAAGAAGAGGAGGAGGAGGAGGAGGAGGAAGGAAAAGGAGGAAGCGCGGAGAAGGAATAGATAGGAAAAAAGAAAGAAGAATAAAGAATACCAGAAGAAGAAGACAGAAGAGAAAGAAATCGAATATTAAAGGGAAAAAAAAGGAAAGAGAAAGAAAGAAAAGAACGAAAGAAAGAAAGAAAGAAAGGAAAAGAGAAGTACAACATTAAAATCTGACAGCGGAGAAGATTTTGCCTCGACTTGGGGAAAAAAAAAAAAAGATCGTTGCGAAGTTAGAGTCTGGAAAAGTATATCCTCGCACTGTGTAATTGTTTTGGCACACGCGTCTGTGCTCACTTCGCAGCCGACAGAGTAAGCGCAGGGAAGAGGGATCGGAAAGGGTGAGTGAGGTGGAGAGGGTAGAGAAAATATCCAATCAGACAGCTCGTTGTCAAAGTTGGCAAGAGCAATCGGCTAATCAAACCGCTCGACCTGGCTGC
>CM065723.1:25897210-25899710 GCA_033310375.1 Conus canariensis
TGAGCAGATCAGAACTGAGATTGAGCAGATCGGAACTGATATTGAGCAGAACAGAGCTGAGATTGAGCAGATCAGAACTGAGACTGAGCAGATCAGAACTGAGATTGAGCAGATCAGAACTGAAATTGAGCAGATCAGAACTGAGGTTGAGCAGAACAGAACTGAGATTGAGCAGAACAAAACTGAGACTGAGCAGATCAGAACTCAGATTTTTAGACTTTTTACAAAATTATCGAAGAGGACGAGAATGATGATGATGATGATGATGCTATGTGTTTTTAGACCACATGACAGAGCTGTACTTTATGTTTCCTTGAGTAACATATCCCGGTGTCAAACGGTCCCGGAAGATACAGACACCTGCAGGGAGGCTCAGGACATTTTTTTTAGCGACACTGCCGAAGACGCATCTTTAAGGAGATGAAACTCGACTCTGTGGTACTAGTCTTTCCTTTCTTGTCCGTAGCAAATTCAGCCCTTGGTAAAAGCCGCCCAGAGTCGAAAAATATATGCCTCTAATCGTATTCAAACGCACGACCTTCCAACCCACAGGACGGCGATGTTAACCACTAAGCCACAGCGACTTTGTGTGTGTGTGTGTGTGTGTGTGTGTGTGTGTGTGTGTGTGTGTGTGTGTGTGTGTGTGTGTGCGCGCGCGCGCGCGCGCGCGCGTGTGTATGTGTATGTGTATGTTTGTCCAGATCTGACAAGGTGCGGTCTTTTTGGCACTAGTACTTCGCATTGTGGTCTGAACCTACTTAAAAAAAAGCACCAATGATCAATATTTCTTTTATCTTCTACCCGATTGTACTCAAAATTGTTCTGATAATAATCCACCCGAACGGTTCTTGTGCTTTCCGCATCCCGGAAATAGTCTTCGTTGTAGCTGCTGATATGTTGTGTGGAAGGGTAACAAGAGAACCGTTTATGGTGTGGCTTTTCCTCAAGGAAAATGGGAAAATGCTTCCTGACACATTCCACCTGTGATTAAGGAAACACGCCTCTGCAAAGTCTAGTTTCATGATGTTCACGGCTATACACATATACACACACGCGTGCGCGCACAAACGCACACACAGATGTACATACACACACTCGGGCACGCACGTAGATGCGAGCACATACACACATTGTTGTTGTTGTTGTCTGTCCTTCGCGGGCAAAGATGACCACGACTTTTGCTATCACTGGGTGGTGGGTTGTGTACGATGATGGCTGATCAGGCCGATCCTGGCGTTGAACAGTCTGTTGCAGTGTGGACAGGGCAGACTTGATCCTCGCATTGAACAGTCTGTTGCAGTGTGGACAGGGCAGACTTGATCCTCGCATTGAACAGTCTGTTGCAGTGTGGACAGGGCAGACTTGATCCTCGCATTGAACAGTCTGTTGCAGTGTGGACAGGGCAGACTTGATCCTCGCATTGAATAGTCTGTTGCAGTGTGGACAGAGCAGACTAGGAGGTGAGCCAGCTGAAAAAGTGCTTGCTCTGTTTTTCCGAAGCTGACGTTTTTGCTCCACTCGCCCCGTTTCAAAGTCTTTCACTCCGGATTTGATCATGGTGCGCCAGGTTGCGCGATCTTGTGCAGCATCTTCCCAGGAGGCAGGGGCGATGCTACAGCACTTCAGTGAGGCCTTCAGTGAGTGTGTCTTTGTAGCGCTTCTTTTGTCCTCCATGGGAACGCTTGGCTTTCAGCAGCTCTCCATAGAACAGTCTCTTTGGGAGACGATTTTCATCCGTACGGTGTACATGTCCAGCCCATCTGAGTTGAGAGCGTTTTAGCATTGCATGAATGTTTTCCATATGGGCCTTCTGTCTCTGGTACTTTGTCCTGCCATTTGATGTGCAGCAAGGTTCTGAGGCATCTTATGTGGAAAGAGTTCAGCTGCCTGATATGTCGACTGTACACAGGTTTCACGGGCAGAGATGGCAATACAACTGCACGATACACTTTGAGCTTGGTCTGCAGGCTTATTCCTCGTCTTTCCCACACCTTGTCTTAGAGTCTGCCGAAGGATGCACTAGCCCCAGCAATCCTAGTCAATGATGGCAGTTCGTGATAACGTGCTACCAAGGTAGACAAACTTACCTGCCGCTGTAAGTTTCTGGCCATTGACTGTCATGTTGAGCTGTATGTAGGGGATTGCAGGAGGTTGTTGATGCAGTACTTCTTCGTGCTGATTGTGAGATCGAAGTCGTCCCAGGCCTTAGCAAAGCGGCCCATACTCTCTTGCATGTCAGACTGTGTGGCAGCATTCAATGCATTCAATGCGCAGTCATCGGCGGAGAGAAAGTCACGGGCAGTGTCTTCCTGGACTTTAGTTTTGGTTTGTAACCTGCTCAAGTTGAAGAGCTTCCCATCAGTCCGGTCTTCTGGGCGGCTGTATCTTGATGCTAAGCTGAGAGATCAGCAAGCGATGGTCGGTCCAACACTCTGCACCACACGTGGTTTTGGGTAGCTCTGACATCTTGCTTGTTCCTTTGCCTGACGATGACGTCTTC
>CM065723.1:25904710-25907210 GCA_033310375.1 Conus canariensis
GAAACTTAAGTTCTTTAGATAACACCAGAACCAGTTTTTTTTTATTTTTTTTTTTATATAGTAAAACTCTTCTACTGTTTAAGGCTCTCGCACTGAATAAACTTACATCCTGATCATATTTTCCAGAAATTAAGGGAAACCCCACTTCAGCTAATGATGAAATAGCAGAAACCAAAATGGACTGTTAAGTAATGATAGTTATCATTAATGCCAATTAGTTGTTTCCTGAAAACTTGCTAACTCCTGTTTCCTGAAAACTTGCTAACTCCAAGGAAGATTTATCACGCACCAAGAAAAACAGAAAAACTCCAAGAAAAACACGCTGTCAAAGCCATCATGAAAAAATCGTTTGCGCACAGAGCAATCTGGCGGCGAGGCTTAACTTTTCAATGTGATATCTATAGATTTATAACCCCATCCTCCCCGCACCCCCTCCCTAATTCATCATTTACTTGCTGCACCTGTCTGTTTGCTGTCTCTGTGAATTAGTCTTCTAATATGTGTTATGTTGGTTAAGTTGTTAGTATATGTATCGCTGAAAAGGGTTAGGTAGGCGAGCAGCCTAGATACTAATACTTTTTAAACAATTGACGTCTTAGGTTCACAGCAAAAACATTTGATGTACAGAACAATGCTTGTTCGAACATGTGAATATAACCCTTGACAAATGAGCGTGAAATAGGACAATTGCGCATGTGCTCCAGACACACACACATACATACAGAGAGAGAGAGAGAGAGAGAGAGAGAGAGAGAGAGAGAGAGAGAGACACACACACACACACACACACACACACACACACACACACACAAACACTCGCACCACACACACAAACACACAACACACACACACACACACACACACACACAACTCACACGCACACTCACACACACACACACACACACACACACACAAAGACACACACGCACATTCACACACACACACACACACACACACACACACACACACACACACACACACACACACACACACACACACAGATACATTCAGATTTAAAGTCCACATCCCACAAAGGTGATATGGGCAGACTGGGAGATGGGCGGAGGAGGAAGGGAGGAGGGAACTGCAGCGGGGGGTGCGTTAGTGGGAGAGATGAATGTGGGGTGGAAAGAAAGAGAGAGATGGGCAGTTCTGCTCGCACACCCAGTATGGCCTAACACACTACGCCGTACCAGACTCTGGCATATTCTGGCAGTTGATCTGGTCTGCTCTGTTTGGCCCGAGATTCATGGCTAATGCTAATAGTAAGACATGTTCACCGTCTTCTGTCTCGAGCAGACAGCGTGAGGTCGCCTCCGCTTCATCATTCTACAGCCAAACCAAAGTACCCTTGCGGGGCCATAGCAATGTTAGTCAAGGGGGAAGGACGGGCAAACTGTGATCATGACATGATAACTTAACATTCAGGCAAACAGGAAGTTGTTGGACATGACAGTCACATTCAGGCAAACACGAAGTTGTTTTGACATGACAATTATATTCGGTCAAACAGAAAGTTGTTTTGACATGGCAATCATATTCGGCCAAACAGAAAGTTGTTTTGACATGACGATTATATTCGGCCAAACAGAAAGTTGTTTTGACATGGCAATTATATTCGGCCAAACAGAAAGTTGTTTTGACATGGCAATTATATTCGGCCAAACAAGAAGTTGTTTGACATGACAATTATATTCGGCCAAACAGGAAGTTGCTTTGACATGACGGTTATATTCGGCCAAACAGGAAGTTGTTTGGACATGACAAGTAAATCCAGCTAAACAGGAAGTTGTATGACATGGCAAGTAAATCCAGCTAAACAGAACTTTGTATGACATGACAGTTATATTCAGCAAACAGGATGCATGTGAAAATCTCCCCAATTTTGGTGTCATTAATGTGTTGTAGCACGTCAAAACTACCACAGAATCCTGAATAACAGGAGAAGGGTGAAATTGCCCTGACGGTTCGTGGCGGGCAAGAGCTAGCAGGGTGGATATGGCTGAACTAGTGGCGATGAAGGAGAAACACCCCCAGAAGCATCAGCTGTGGTCAAGCACATCTCCTTGAAGTAAAAGTTGACAGGATTCTCCTGGATAGGGCCGAGTCAGTGACGGTAAAGGAGATACCCCGGGTAGTATCAGCTCTAATCAAGCAGATACCCCAAAGGTAAAAAGTTGAAGGCGTTCTCCGACTGTCGTACAGCTGCCTTCAGGGGGTGGCGTGGGGAACTGAGTGTTAACACACTGCCGACGCAGCAGTCACTCGAACCTTCTGACCTCTTTGGGGCTGAGGCTGGCGGCATTGACCGGAGCTCGGGGAGGGGTGGGGGGGGGGGGGGGTATGGGTATGCCTACCCTATGGTGTCGGTCATTCATCCGAAAGAGGGTAGCTGCCGAGACGTCCTCTCTATTGTTGTTGTTGAGGGAGATGAGAAGGCATGTGCTGTGAGAAGCGCCTCTGTTGTTGTTGAGGGAGATGAGAAGGCAAGTGCTGTGAG
>CM065723.1:25912210-25914710 GCA_033310375.1 Conus canariensis
TGGGCACGAGTTGAAACGACTTCACTATACTGTGCGTATATGCCTACGCCAGGCACAGCCCCACAGAACCGAAGTAGCCTGATGTGCACCGACTTCTTCTGTGCCGCGTCCCAGCGATTCTTCGAAAGGTAGAGGAACGAACGCACGACTGTACAAAGCAAAACAACTGATTTAAATGTGAAAAGAGTCTGTTTGGGTGGCAAGGTTGAATTAACATGCACACGCACACACACACACACACACGGGCGTTCCATACATTGTTGTGGTGGATTAGCATGCCGGCTGATTCGGAAATTCCTTCGTTTGTTGTTGTTGAATGATCCCCCGAAAGAGACATACCGTCATCGTGACTTAGGAATGCGTAAAACACAAACGTTAAGCGATTGCGCGGTTGCACACACACACACACGCGCGCGCGCGCGCGCGCCTCCAACTTTCTCAAAGGGCGTATTCATTGCTGGCTTGAATTTAAACACGCTGTACCCTGACATGTTATTCTGAATGCATGCCAGGGACACAGAGGCATTCTTGAGCACAAAGACAGAAGCGAGGGGGAAAAAAGAAAACAAAAAAGCCTGCGCATTCAGAGCAACGGCCTCTCTTTGTTAGAGGAGTTGTAACGGTATTGCTACTCGGGTAAAACCGTGAACAGACTTTAAGACTGTGGGTCACCTGTTCGTTTTACCAAGTGACAGTCCTACCTGGGAGTCATAGGTGGGTAGTGGGATCCCTGGAATTTTTCCAGACAAGAGAAACAGAAAAAAAGAAAGAAGATGATGAAAAGAAGAAGGAGAAACTGGAAGGACTATTCAGACTGAAGGAAGAGACATCAGTGGGCGGGAGAGAAGCGAGAAGACGACTTCAGTTTCCGGTTGTTCCGTTGTGAGCCAGTTTTTGTTGGAGTTTGAATGTCTTGTCTTTTCTTGATGTTTTTTTGAACATGTGATATATTTATTTTCATATGACGATTTTAAGGTGAAAGTTGCAGTTTTCCTAACTTCCAATCAGGACGGTCAGTGGATGTGCGATAGATTTCAACCAGGGGAGGGGTGGGGGGGGGATCAGAAGCGGCGTGGAGGAAGGGGGGGGGGGGGAGGAAGGGGGGGGGAGGAAGAAACGTGGTGGGGGGGGGGGGGGGGGAAAGAGGGGGGGGGGGGGGGGGGGGGGGGGGGGGGGGGGTCCCGAAAGAAAGACGATGGTTGTTTCTGAAGGTTGTAAAAGACAAAGTGTCATTTAAAGTAGCAATGTTCATACATGGGCGGTTCAAGCATTAGTGGATGTATGCGTGTGGATAGCGGGGAGGAGGGGGGGGGGGGGTGCAACTGGGGCTGGGGACCCAGAGGCATCACCCCGCTGAAGGTAATGACCATTGCACATAGGAAGCCTCTCCAGGTAGATGAAGAATGGTGTCTCTTCGGAAAATACGCATGTGTAAGTCGACCTCTACTCAAACATTGGAGGTGAAGGAGGAGGGGGTGGGGGTGGGGGCAGGGTGTATCAGGGCACCCAGGACACTCCCCCCCCCTCCCCATTCCACACAACCTTAAAGTGCGTCTTGACTGTGAGCGATCTGCTTGACGTTGAGATTGCCCGTTTCCTGTTGAAACCTAGGCAGCGTACAATGTTCGAGTCTCTCTTCTGGGTCATCCGCTAAGCGAACGCAGCCAGGGTTTTGATGGTGTCAGAGAGAGAGAGAGAGAGAGAGAGAGAGGAGAGAGAGAGAGAGAGAGAGAGAGAGAGCACCTGTTAATGACATGGAGACTAACGAGGGATGGCTGGACCCGTTCTGTGTTGCTGTTGTCATGGGCACCATCACAGACACCGGGGGCAGTTTGTCCAACGAGGCAGGGATTTGTTTGAACTGGCACTTGAAAAGCCGAGATGGAAGGGTGGGGCGGGGGGGGGGAGGGGGGGGGGATAGGGGGGGGGGGCAAAAAAGACTTTCGCTCTCTTCACGTGATTTCTTGGGGAGAGGGGGAGGGGGCAGTGCATCCCTTCCACCCTCTCCACCCCTCCCCTCCGCTGCCAGTGTTACTGACACTTATGATCTCCAACGCCGTTAATGATGGCGTTCTTGCCGTCAGGCATCTGGTTAGTTAAGTCGTGGCCATGAGACCCTGTTCTTAAATTCTCCCATGCTGGTCAGTCGTTCACTTATCCATCAGCTTTAAATCATGCGCAGTGTGGTCTCAAAACTTAGCGGATGTGGTGTAGCGTGTATGGACTAGTCCGCACGCAGTGACGCCATCTTTGATGAAATTGATGCTGAAAATTAAAAAAAAAAAGTCAGCATCTAGTTTCTCTCTCTCTGTCTCTCTCTGTTAACAAGCGCAGTTGTTATGGAGGAAGACGGATAGACGTGGGGGATAGGGAGGAGGAAGAGGAGGAGAGGGAGGGGGAGGGGGAGGGGGGCTGTATATATGCGTCTTTTTTTTTTTTTTTTTCTCCCATCTCTCATCCACGTTACAAAAGAGTTCGTGTGGTCTTTGTCTTGACGTGT
>CM065723.1:25924710-25942210 GCA_033310375.1 Conus canariensis
AGAGACAGACAGACAGACAGACAGACAGGACAGACAGACAGACAGACAGACAGACAGACAGACAGACGGACGGACGGACGGACGGGCAGACAGAGAGACACGGGGAAGGGAGTGGGAAGAGAAAGGGAGACAGAAGGTTTGGGAACGAGAGGGAGCGTATGGAACTAAGACCTGAAGAGGGGGACAGATTTTTTTTTTCTCCTGCTGTCGTCAGCCTTCATATGTTTCTTCCTTATTAGAAGAATGATTGGGAAAACAAGGAAAAAGGAAAGAAAAGTGAGAAACGGAGAGAGAAAGAAAGAGTAAGAAGTGTGTGTGTGTGTGTGTGTGTGTGTGGTGTGTGTGTGTTGTGCGTGCGCGCGCGTGTGTGTGCGTATGTGTGCGCATTGATTGATTTTTAGTTAATCGGTCGACGAAAATCATGCATGTAATCAACTTGTCGGAAACAAAATGTTGATCTGGGACTGTGGGCACAGCCGTACATCAAGGTAAAATGTCACTTGAGTGTGTCGCTTGGAAAAGCTTGAGTACGACCCGCATCCTTACTTACTTACTTCCTTAGGCCCATAGTTCAAGGGTGAGCACAGGCCATCGGCAACACTCCGCCATCGCACTCGGTTCTGGGCTGCTCGCTGAATGCCTGTCCAGTTGGTCCCCTGCCTCTTTATCTCTGCCTCAGTGTCTCGCCACCAGTTGCCGCGAGGTCGGCCTCTCTTCCTTTTCCCCTGCGGGTTCCATGTCAGGGCTTGGCGTGTGGTGCTGGATGCTGGCTTCCTGAGAGTGTGTCCAATCCAGCCCCACTTCCTCCGCAGAATCTGCTTGGCCACTGGTTCCTGTCCTGCTTGCTTCCATAGATCTTCATTGTTGATTTTTTCTGGCCATCTGATTTTGAAGATGCGCCTCAGACAGGTGTTGATGAAGGTCTGAATTTTTTGCTGTATTGCCTTGGTCATTCTCCAAGTCTCGCAGCCGTAGAGCAGAACCGACTTCACGTTTGAATTAAAGATACGCAATGTTGTTGTCCTTCTGATCTCTCCTGAGGCCCAGATGTTCTTTAGCATGATGAATGCTGCTGGCGCCTTGCCTATCCTGGCCATGATGTCTCGGTCGGTGCCCCCCTGCTTGTCAGACCCGCATCCTCCCCTTCCCTTATGAAAAAAAAAAATCATGTGGCTTGAAAACTTTGGTGTATGTTCATTCGTTGAAATACCGTCCTACTCTCCACCCCATAGTAACTCCCAACAAGTGATCCCCCCCCTTCTACCCACCCACCCTTCCCCAGCCTCCTTCCATTTTCCCCCCCAATACAAAATTAAGAAAAACAACAACTGTAATTTGCTTGATAATCTGATCAGATCCTGAAATAAAGTACCTTCACCATACAACTTCCGAGGTAACCCCAGTATATATGGGCAAAATGTGGCCTAACAAGGTGAATGGTTTGACAACCCACCCTCACTGACACACCTTCCACATCCAGTATTTTTCTTAAAGACTCGGAACATTTCACGCCCATCTATCTACTTCCATGCTTTCTCAGACATGTATAAAACACAGGTAGTCCAAGTCCATGGATTTCCATCATTCTCAGACGTATACAACGTCGCCTGCTTACTTCCATTCCTCTCAGACTTACCGACCTTCAGTAACGGAACAGCCGTTTCGTGCCCATGCGCTTCCACCCCTCTCAGACGTGTACGATGCCAACATCGGTATTCCATGCCCATGCGTTTCCGCGTCCTCCTCCGGCGGTATAAATCACCGGCGTTTCATGCCCATACATCCCCGTCACTCTCTCAGACAGCTTCGTGCCTTCAGCCTGTCAGATGACGTGATAGGAACACGTCGCCAGCTATCTCCGCCTGCACTTTGGCCGTCAGACGGTGTGCACGTGCCAAAATGGAGGATATAAAAATTAATAGCTCAGGCCTTGTCCGGAGGTTCACAGGGCTGGGAGGATGGGGGGTAGGGATGGGGATTAAGAGGATGGGCGTGGGTTCGGGTGGGGAAGGAGGGGGACGGGAGAGGGGTGGGCGGGTGGAGGGTGGCCCCGAATGCATGGGGTTTTATCATGTCACATTTCTCCTTATCTGAGTAAGTGAAATTGCTTCCCCCACCGTCATCCTTCTCTGTTCCCACCCTCACTTGCTTCATATGCACACACACACACACAACGCACACCCTCGACGCCGCCTCCCCCCCCCCACCTCCCCCGGCCACCACTTCCGGCACAGCGCGCGCGCGCACACACACACACACACACACACGCACGCACACTGTGACGTGACTATTAGAAGCCATCACACACACACGCACACGCACGCACGCACGCACGCACGCACGCACGCACACACACACACGCGCGTTATTTCATAATGACATTTATTTTTCCATTTTTTTAAAGTGTTCTTTCTTTCATCTTTTTTGTTCCATTTTTTAGGCTTTGTTTTTGTTCACCTTGCTGGCTGCCCACGTGTGTGTGTGTGTGTGTGCGTGTGCGTGTGCGTGCGTGCGTGCGTGCGCGCACGTGCGTGCGTGCGTGCGTGTGTGTGTGTGTGTGACAAAGGTGCTCTTTCTTTATCTCTTCTCACCTTGTTTATATTTTTTTTTTTCTCTTTTAAATCTGTTTGTATTATTTCCTAAACCCGAGAGCCACATTATCTCATTTTGAGGCAGGTTTGATATATTGTGTAGACAAAACATTTTTGTACTATTTTCATACTGTGTAAATTATTCGCAAACAGTTCACAACGAGTAATGTCCAGAGTGATTCTTTGAAAGAATTGTGAGACATTCTGTTATGAACGGTGACTATGGTAATTATTTTTTGTAGGCTTAGTTTCTGTGTGATGAAATGAAGTGTCACTGGCAATAATGTCTTTGAACTGGTACCAGTGTACGATGTGCCAGACCTCACAATGAATTCGTAAGAAACTTTCTCAAAAAAGACAGTGGAACAAAGTATGCCGTGCCAACATTCTTTCGTTACATGAGCTCTTTATTTGATGTACTTTGTTTATATCTCGCGGCGTTGATACATAAACCAACGAACTAAATTTACCTTGTTCCTATAGTGATAATGATACGGAGCAAAAGGTCTTGTCGGTTTGGAAGTCGATGGTGCTGCATTTATAACAGATTTTTTTTGCCAGAACCTGTATTATATCTTTAGACAGATCTTGGAATAAAAAGTCTCATCAATTTTCGTGTCTTTGTCCTTGTATGTAGCCAACAGCAAAGTTGCTTCCCAATACTGTTTGCCCTTGTGTTTAGCCTTTGGCAAAATTTCATCCCAAATCCTTTTGTCCTTATATGTATCCTATAGCAAAAGTTCTTCTCAGTTCTCTCTTTTTTTTGAAGACAGCAGACGAGAGTTTCTTTACATTTAGCTTTGTAGTGTGTTAGGCAGGTAACAATACGATTACAACTTCCCAACACATTGTTTACATATGAAAGGCTGACGAATCTTCATGATATACAACGTTGTAAACCACTCCGCAATAAATATTCTCTCACGAGTGTTGTGATGCTAACGAGAAGACACAAGCCCTCTATGCTGATTCTGTGAAGATCTTGTTCCAGGACGTTCCACCTGGTGTGATTTTCATGATTTTTTAAAATCAATAATATTAAGTTGTGATCTGGTCGACAAGTGTTTGGTGATGCATTTTTATTTGACATCAAGTGGTGTATTTTATTTGACATGTCAGTTCGTTCATTCTTCTCATTTCAACTTTCTTCCCCCCAGCCGCGGTGAAATCTCTCATGGTCTGTTGGGCTTCAAAGAGCATGTCTCAACCTGATTCCTTTTTTCTTTTTCTCATGCAGGCGGTGTGCTGTTGGTGCACGTGGTGTGTGTAAAGTGGAGCTTCCTGATTTACCGGTTTGTCGCGGGCTGTCCCTTCAGGGGCATTCTTACGTCCGCGCTGAAGCACAATTTATGTGGGCCATTGCGCCACGGCAATCAAGCCACCTTGACCTCACTGCCCTGGTGTCGCTCCCTTGAAGGGGGAGGGAGGGGGGGATGGAATGGAGGGGAGGGGGTGCTGCATAAACAAGAACACACATACACACAAAAAGCGAGTTTATGTGCTGATTCACAGTCTGAGAATGGAAGTGTCACATCCCTCTGGGGGCAGACAGACAAATCAAGAGTGAAGCGTGTTGGGTTGATTGCGAGGCCTGTTGCTGACGGACTCGACGAGAGTCTGACTTCCAACCTTCCTACCTTATTCCTCCCTCTCTCTCAGATATGCCACTTGTGACAGAGTGACCCTTGTTACGTGGAGGGGCAGCGAGCAAAAAGGAAAAAAAAAAGAAGAAAAACCTACTCATTTCATAAGTTAATCCACACTGGTGCTACCTCGTCAGTATGAAAAACAAGCAATCACACACACACACACACACACACACACACACACGCGCGCGCGCGCACATACATACACACACACACATATACACGCACGCACGCACACGCACGTACGCACACACGGTGTGTGTGTGTGTGTTTGTGTGTGTGTGTGTGTGTGTGTGTGTGTGTGTGTGTGTGTGTGTGTGAGAGAGAGAGAGAGAGAGAAGAGAGAGAGAGGCTCAGTGAGTTGGGTGGGAATGTGAGAGTGAAGGTCTGAAAAGAATTATATTGTCCAGAAATCTGTGGATGAAAATGAATTATTTCGATTTAAAATGGCAACATTTGTTTTCTTCCTGACCTACACTGTAAGGGCCATAGAGAGGAGAATTATGAATGATTATTCTGTTATTTCATTAAAACAGGTCAGTGAAGACGACTGATGTGCCTGGAACAGACAGTACGTAGGGAATTAGAAGTATAATTGGGAGAGTGCCGACCACCTCAAAGGTATAGTGAATATTTGATCCCTCCTTTAAGTCAGTTTATGTGTCAAAACATCCCCCCCCCCCCCCCCCGCCAGGGGAAGTAATTGAAGGGCCGCCAGGGGAAGTAATTGAAGGGCCGGAATAGGCAGAGCGCCGGAATCGTGGTTCTGGTGATCCCCGGGACTGCAGGTTCGAATCTCTGCCGGTCCCTTTTGGTACGAGGGGATTCCCCCCCCCCCCCCCCCCTCAGAGTTAACATTTGTTTCTCTCTCCATTTCCCGTAAAGTCTTTCGAATGAGACTATAAAACCGAGATTCCATGTGTGAACACATGCATTATATCTTTCACACACCTAAAAACCCATCACCAACTTTTGGAAGAGAAAGCCAGTTATGCTGTTAGTATGGATGGTTAGAAATAGCATGCAACGAGAAAAAAAAAATGAACACTGAGAGACTGACACTGAAATACTGAGAAAATGATTCGTGAAACGATTAAATGTAGTTCCAGCAGACAGCACTTCAGTCGGCTCAACTACAGGTGGGCAGCCCTTGGTATAAAAGAGAGCGTGGATTGTAAAGGGCTTAGAACTTGATTTCAGACCTTGGACAGGTGCTAAATGAGTAGTCCTAACAACAACGACGACGACAACAACAACAACGACAACAATGATAATGATGATGATGATGATGATAGAGGCTGAAGGAATAACTCCCCAAATCTTTTTGTCATAGAATACGTAAAACCCGTCTTATCAACGTTTACATCCTAAGAGATTATTCCGTGACAATACGCTGCTTTGTGAATAGTTTTTGGTCGTAAACAGAAACTTCACGGTGTTCATTTTCACAGGAAAGTTCGTTAAAAACCTGTTCAGTAATAAATATCTGCAGAACCTTCATCTGCCGTTTGATCTGTGAGGTAACTGTTGATACGGATTGAAGGAATTCTTCCACGTGCACCTTTCAATCTCGATGAACAGTCTAAACTTGGATGGGTTCGGCCCTGGATCACGGTCAAAATACGTTTGTGTGTGTTTGTTGTTTTATCATTTTTTTTTGTTCTCCTCACTCTTCGTAAGGGAAATACCAGCGCGGACAAAGACATATCTTTGGTGGTGGTGCGGAGTTCCAAAGAAGTGGAGTGGACAGGATCAGTATCACGTTTCTCGTTACTTGGAGTCCTATTGCGCTCATTGAAGGCATTCACCACTCCCTCTTGATTTGATTAGCTCTGCGACTGATGTCGGGCAGCCCAGCCAATGTAATGGGTTTCCCGCCCAGAGGTGGCTAGTGACCTGCGCAAGCGAAGGGGGACGCCGTCGAAGACGAATAGAGGGAATGCGAGTCCAGATAACGACCCTGTCCGCAAAACATCTTTTGAGCTTTTTTTTTTTTTTTTTTTTCAAACAAAGGAACAGCGAGAGGCTTAACAGAACTTGAGACACAGTCGTACCACAAGTAAAAAAAAAATGTGGTGTCCAGGTTGATCCACCTTTTGCATCTTCTTCCAAAAGATTCAGGTCTATGTAGCGTGACGGCAGTGTCATAGTAACTCTGATGTGTTCACGGTAGGAGTGCATTTTTTAAATTTCACATTTCTTGAAGCTGCTTAAGGTACAATTACATTTTTTAGCTTGTTGTTGATGTGATTGACAAGTTCTGTTTGCTGCGTTTATATTAACACGTGCCTTAATGTGGATGTAGCATAAGTTTTTATTTTGTTGCATGATCTTAGTGTTTTGTTTTACTTCTCTTCTATGTGTATCGTGCTGTATGCTATATACATTGGAGTTTCTCATAAGGCTGCTCAGTACTGTGTGTGTGTGTGTGTGTGTGTGTGTGTGTGTGTGTGTGTGTGTGTGTGTGTGTGTGTTTTGCTTTATGAATGAATGTGGTTCAGTAAAGAGTTGTGAGTTACGAGGTAAGGTAAGGTAATGCTGCTTATAGCCCAGCCGACCGCAAAAGGCCATATCAGGGTTGTCACCACGTTAAAATCAACTCACAAGTCATGTGAGTTACAGCCTCACAGTATACTCTGGAATTTTCAATAACGGATTAAGGTAGGATTTTGCATCGTTTCACCTACAGCCATTCATACAAACAACACATGTGGCGGGGTAATCAAAAACGGTCACACACGCAATGTTTTCATCCCCAGCTGATGCATTTGTACCGAAGTGTTCAAGTGCTTAAGCTGTTCAGATGATCCCTGGAGTCTTTTAGCCAGGGTACGACAACAATAACAACAACATACAAACAACACTATCACTCATGCTGTGTATTGGCGCCCTTTTCGGCTGTTGTTGCTGTAGAACGAGTCAGGTGAAGAGAGCATGAACAAGCCTGGGACTTCCATTTTCAGCGACGTGTTCTAGTGTGTTCAGGCTGTGCATTTTTCTGTTTCACCTGTGCTCAAACTGATGAACGTCAAAATCCAACTCGCTGCTCATGCATAACTCTTTACTGTCTGCTTTCCAGGTAACGCGTGCGCCAAGGTGAAGTGCCCCAAGTTCAAGGTGTGCATGGAGAACATGCAGGGACTACCTCTGTGCACCTGCCCCGGACCCTTCATCTGCAAGCAGCGCCGCTCACGACAGCGGGCCGTCTGCGGCACGGACGGCGTGACGTACGACTCCCGCTGCTACCTACGGATCGCCGCCTGCAACTCCGCCACCCGGATCAAGGTGGCCCGCAGGGGATCCTGCACGGGGGCAGAGGGCCCGAGGCCCCGGGAGTGCGACAGCGCCAAGTCGTGCCGGCGACGGAAGAACCAGCACCCGGTGTGCGGGACCGACGGCAAGACGTACCAGTCCAGGTGCCACATGAAGATCGCGGCCTGCCAAAAGAGGATTAAGATCAAGCTCAAGCACCACGGCAAGTGCGCCGTGGCGTCGGGGCGTGGCCTCCTCACGGACGCGCGTGCCCAGAGCCCCGCTGTGCCGGGCAGCGACCTGGAGGGCAAGCAGGAGGTCAACGGGAGACCGCGCAAAGAGCGGAGACGGCGGAAGAAGAACGGCGGACGTGACGTCGCCGTGGCCGAGGAGGGGAAACGGAAACGACGCAAGCAGCGGCGGGACAAGCGGAAACAGAGGCAGCAGAGGCGACGGAAACGTCGGAAGACACGAGGGCAGGGGCGACCACGCCGTTACAAAGTGGACAGAGGACATGTTCTAAGAAACATAGGTTATAGCTACTGGAAATGAAAAAAAAAATTCTGCAGATTAAAAAAAAAAGGAAGGTAAATTTGTCCATTCAAGATTGTTTTTCATCCACTTTTGTGTTTTTGGAACTGAAAATCACTTCCAACGGACAATGTGCGCAGTTGACACCGATTCTATACGAAGAGGATGGAAAAACACCCGGGGGAAAAAGCGAGTAAATATTGGGAAAAGGGCATTGGCTGCTATGAACCTGAAAGAGCAAAATGCGCCGAAAGACTGATCGGAAACGCGAGAAAAGGTTTCAGATTGCAATACATTCACATAGGTTATTGCGTGCACTCAAACACACGCTTTGTATGATCGGTTCACGATTGTGAAAGGTTTATATCATTTTTTTTTAAAACATCAAAATGTGAACGAGTAGAGCAGGGTTTGTGTTTCCTACGCTGTAGTCAAAACGATTTCTGTAGCTTTTAGTCATAACGATTTCAGTAGCTTTTAGCCGTAACGAGTTTTGTATTTCTTGTGTTACAATAGTAATGTTTGTGCCAGTTGTAGAGACTGCGTGAGTTTGTTTTGCGTAGGAAGTTGCGTAAAACTCGACACGATGTGTATAACTGCACACATGAGTAAAGGAATGTATTTTGTAGGAACGTGGGATATTTCGTCTTTGACATTGGATGTCGTCAACATCAGCAATGCACATTCTGTTGTTTTTGTCAAATACGTTGAATGCAATATCATTTCCGGTTTGTTTTTTTTAAAGGCCTCATCCGTTTTTGTAAAAACCAATATGAAAAGGTGCTGTAAATCATTCAAATCATAACTGGTGACTTTAATGGAGGTATTCTAAGTTTGTTCTAGACACATTTGCCATGTGATAAAAAAGAAATACCGACAACAATGAAATTAACACAATACGTTCGCTTAAAGGAGTGTTTTTACTTTTTTTTCATGAAATAGAATAGTTTTATTTCAACTGGAACACAAACTCAAAATGGTATTAGTTTTCTGCAATTTTTGGTCTTACATTTCCTGACAAAGTCATTTCAAACGGCTGTTAGTGTAACCGTAAGGATGGATATACATGACCTACATTATGGGAATGTTAAAGGTCTCATTTTCACCTTCATTATTCCATTCATTATGCAAAACATTGAAGCATATAGCTTTCCTGTTTCAAATGTTCTTCTTGATACGCACTGCGTGTCAGACGTATAGTTTCCCATTCATCCACTGCAATGCCTTTATACTCACGATTCAACGTGATATTTGCTGAGCAGTGTATACTGGCATACGGAAGTAGTCATAAGTGCTTGTAGGGCGGTCATGGAACATTCTGGACAATTTTCTCTCTTACAAAGATGCATTGGTGTAGCTTCCATTGAATATCTTCGACAAACGGTAAACGCATAACCACAACCACAGTTTCTCGTAAGCCAACAATGCAATTTGTCTGACAAAGTCTAGTGAGATTGGAGCTGACAGGGAAGTTTATACGAACGAACACTGGGCACCACACAGTCGAAGTTTCTGCCCCGATCACAACAGCAGGTGTCCCGTGTTCGTCAGGCGTGGCTGACGCCAGGATTTAGTTCCAAGGAAAGCCTAGAGGGCAGTCTGTCACGTGATCTCAAACCAGAACGGCACTCCATAGCACACCTTGATCACCCGCCTCCTCACTGATCAGCTGAACAAACAGTCTCCAACCTCACTGATCAGCTGAACAAACAGTCTCCAACCTCACTGATCAGCTGAACAGTCTCCAACCTCACTGATCAGCTGAACAAACAGTCTCCAACCTCACTGATCAGCTGAACAGTCTCCAACCTCACTGATCAGCTGAACAAACAGTCTCCAACCTCACTGATCAGCTGAACAAACAGTCTCCAACCTCACTGATCAGCTGAACAAACAGTCTCCAACCTGCTTCATGCCCAGCTGTGGTGGTGACCTCACTTCTCGCCATGTCCACGTTCCAGGTGAATTCGCGTCGGTCATCAGCCTTTGCGGTACACGGGATTGTCGTAAGATGGATGTGATGACGCTCTCCGGAGGAATGGGGGAGGGAGGTAGGGGTGGGGGTGGTGCGATCACTCACGCTGGCCCCGCGACTTAACAACTGTTGTTGTCTCCAGGGTGACTTAAAATGTAGTTGCCGGTATGATATTGAATCAAGGCAACATCACCTTAATGACTCGACAGTAGTGCAGAGTCGCCTCCAGTGGGTTGCCAGAGTACAGCGTCTCCTGCTGTGGTGGGTCGCCTCAACACACCTTGATATTGATTGCTCCATGTGGACTGCTGGTAGTAAGGCTGCATCTGGACAGTCTCAGTGTGGCTGTATGTAAGGGAACTGGAACGAACATTGTGGGAGATATCCCCCCCCCCCCCCCCCTGTGAGGGCCACAGAAGATGAGAAATGTGCCAAAACACAGACCACGGAAAATAAAAAAAAGATTGTGGAAGCTCCTAAAATCCAATAGGTCGGTCCCGCGAACAAAGATTTAGCGTAGTTTATATCTAAATCGGGTGGAAGAGAAAGGTAGTTTCTCCATTCAGGGGCCAAATTGTGAAAGGGGGGGGGGGAATGTTGTATCGGTATGACTGTTTCAGGTGTGAACACAGTCCATGGTCAACAGAGATCCCATGGACGCAACTTTCAACTCTGAGTGACCCGTGGCCACGGAGAACAAGAGATGGTCATCACGACCCAGCCCGGAAGGACACGAATCTTGATGAGGTCATTAGGGTCACTGTGATCAAGAGAGGACATGAGGACTCGGCTATCGCCATCTTTGAATCTTTTTATCACGGTGACCTGGCATTATCGTGGCCCAGTTCCTGTCGTCCGGAACTTTTATCGGGAAATGTGTTTCTCTGTAGGATGTTGTCATGTAATTAGTGTCACCACACCTCTTTGTGTATTAACGTAGGGTCTTGTTCACCTGCCTCGGGATACCGTGTCATCCGTCAAGGGTCACCGCGACCTTTGCCCTTCATGTATGTCACCGTGACCCAGTCAGGGTTGCCATGGCGTTTGACAGTAAATTAGGTCATGGTGCGGTATATCCGCCTTCGGATTTATAGAACTGTCTGCGGTCGGCTGGGCTATAAGCAACACGACCTTACACTACCTGCAGGACTGTCGTGAGATCTATCCACCAGCTGTCCGAGCTTGATGATCAGGCGTTTTATGAATCAACATCGGTCGCGAACGATACGGATCGTCCTTTTTTTTCACTTCTCAGAGGGACCTGCACCGCTACACTCATCTCCCCATTCCCCTTCCCTCCCCGCCCCTACCCCACCCTCCAGTGTGCGCATAAATCCTAACACTGACCGGAATGACAACACGTGACAACGCCACAAGCCGTGAAAACGTCAGTGGACAAGTAACCCAGGAAGAGCGTAGAAATGGGTGACTAGACTCGCCGGACAACTTGACCGACATCAGACAGAAGACGCTTCTGTCGTTTTGTCACCCTCTACTCTCCAAAGATGGCCCTAAAGGACACGTCAAACGGAAAAAAGTGTTGAAGAACTTGATGCTTCCAGTTCGCTTTTCCTTAGTGTCGGGGTGGCCACGACACGACACACCGTGACACGTTTGCCAGGTTGGCTGAAGAGGGGCTGAAGCGATGAAACGCATGCCCGGGGATAGGCTCAGACAATATAAAATTGGTTTCGGTCAGGGTGAGAATATACACATGACTGTTAGCCTACAAGCAGCAGCCGTATGCCCCCACCCTCCCTCGCCTTCCGCTTCTGGGAGAAAAGAGTGGTACTGGAATGAAAAATAAAAACCAACCAAACAACAACAACAACAACAACAAAAAACAAAACAAAAAAAAACAAAAAAAACAAGCAGTTCCCAAAGAAGCTCAATGTTTCAAGAAGGCTGTTCACACCACACACACACACACACACACACACACACACGAGCGCGCGCACACGCATGCACACACACGCGCGCGCGCACTTAGATCTTTCTCTCTCTCTTTTACTATCCCCCCTTCTCTCTCTCTCTCTCTTTCTCTCTCTCTCTCTCTCTCTCTCTCTCTCTCTCTCTCTCTCTCTCTCTCCCCTGTCCTAGTCTTTGCCATATCTTCCAAAAACTGGAGTGGTCAGTTACCCTCGTTTTCCGATTCTGTCTCTTTCTGCAGAACGGGAAAAAGAAATAATAGCTGTGTCCGGCAAGCCCACTTACCCCTCTTAGGACCTGCAGTCGCCTTTTATTATTATTTTTTTGAAACCCAAACGTATCCATGATTTGAGTTCTTGGCCTTTGGAAAACATGTCTTCCCATATATCAAGCTAAGTGCGTTCGGGAAAAAAAGAGGGGGTGTGGGGGGTGGGGGCGTGGGTATGCTAATAATGAGGACGAAGGTTGAATTTATATAGCGCCCTCTCCAGAACAGATATCTGCTGCTTAATTAAAGCCTGTTGCAGACAGGGTGTGTCAAAGGTGTGAAGATAAGCGTACAGCGGTGATTCACTGGTCATTATCACGTGTTGAGTCACTGGTGGAGATACTGCAGGTCTGAGGGTATATGTGACACGATAGCACTAGGTTTTCCGTGGGTGTCTGAGCCTCCCCCCCCCACTCGCTCTCTTTCTCTTCCACCCTCCCCCATCGCCCCTCCCTCTACTCCACTATGTGTTCGTGTGTGTGTGTGTGTGTGTGTGTGTGTGTGTGTGTGTGTGTGTGTGTGTGTGTGTTAATGAGAGTACGTGCACGTGTTCATGCGACAGTGTGACTACATGCTAAAGCGTTTGACGTTCATATACTCCTTTATGAACACCAGGGCATGAGATTATACGCTTTTATCGACGAATTTTAACAAAATGTCAGACTCCACAGCCAATGTTCATAGCTACGTTGACCCACGACTTCGGAACATTTGAAAGATGATAGATATGTTATCTTCTTCATAATGGATTACACAGGGAAAAGAACGTTAGGAATTTATAAACGTTACGCAATAAATGTTTATGAAACTGACTTTGATGATTTACACCCTTAGCGTCATTCTTTTCATCGTTTTTTACATTCATTCTTATCGTGTTTGTTTGTTTGTTTTTAATTGGCCGTGGGCACAAGAGGAATTGATTAGTTCATTGGGATGTCTTGCTAGCGACTGCGTGGGGATGAATAAAGTTGTTTCGAAGTGACATGAAAACTTGATGCCATTAAACCACCAAATCATAATGAGTGTTGTGGTTCTTTGCGGTTACTTCAAAGTTTATACAGGCATGCTGTTTCCCTCACACACATACACACACACACACGCGCGCGCGCGCGCGCGCGCATCTTGCGCCGCGCTCACACTCACGGGCGCGCGCGCTTTGCCATCGCACGCACGAGCACCACAGAAGCCGCAAGAGAGAGAGAGAGAGAGAGAGAGAGAGAGAGAGAGAGAGAGAGAGAGGAGAGAGAACGAATGATTTAATGAGTTAAGCTTCCAAAGCCCATTCTCATGCAGGGGTTGCGGTGGGGGAGAGGCTGTTTGAAAATGAAGATCAACGAATGCACGCAAACCATAATGTCAGAAAAACAACGTCGTGATGAGGAAACCAAATCACGGAAATAAACTAACATCGAACACAGATGTGATTGTCATTGAGACTTTCAAAAAGTTTATCCACTGTCAACAAGATTTCCGTCCTCCACATCTGAATTGCTGCTTGAAGTCAGTTGCACATTCTCTCTGTCAACAGAATGAACGCTTTCCATGTTTCTTAACATTCCTTGTAAGTACGACATAATGTCACGGAAAGTCACGTTCTCTGGGGGGTCGTTCTGTTGGTCATTCGCTGGAGGCCTGTCCTGATCATAAACCACATCACAGCATTCGTCAACAGTCTTGATCAGCGCTTGGCCTCGGTGAACCAAAATCCAAGAACGACACTTCATCGTGTGCAACTGACACAAATTCTTTGTCGCACGGTTCCAAATCAATCTCTGTTTGCTTGTCACTGTGTTGTGTTTCTTCTGCAGGCTGGGTTACAGACAGAGGGAGATGGTTGTCGCTCTCGAAAATCTCATCACATGGTACACAACTTTCGCTGGTTCTGTCAACGTTGTAAAATATACTAGATGTCGGCAAAAATAAACCGGACGGAGAACATAAACTGTCACTTGCCTTTTTCTTTTGATTGATTCTGTAGGTCTCTGCTCTCTGCCTATCCCTGTTCAGCTGTGACGGGCACTTGCGACGATACGCCATGCTGTGGCCTTGAGTTCGCGTAGCTGGGAGCTGCTCGCTACTCGAAGTGAACCGCAGAACGACGACAGTTTGTTTACCTCTACCCTCTATTTTGAATGACGACAATGCCATTTCTTCCAGTGCAGCATTGAGTGTGGCTTCTACAGTGGATGGAAGACCTTGAACAGGCATGCTGGACGAAATACAGTTGATACAAGTAGAAATTTACCGGAGCGTCTGAAGTACATCTTGCCGGTTGCCGAACAAGGGAGGCCACTCTCTCTCTCTCTCTCTCTCTCTCTCAAGTAGATTTCGTTGCATGTTGTCAATGAACACTTATTCTCCTTTCACGTGTCTTTCTACATTACAGTTATACGTGTGTGTCTTTTTGTCTTTTTTCAGTCATAACTTTTTATGATTTTTGTTTGTTTTGTATTTATTTGGTTAGAATTTCACTCAGTTACTGATTTTGTCTTTTTTTCTCCAAATTCATGTTCAGTTTGTATTTTCTAATGTTCGGTGAATGAATTGAAAGACAAAGAGAACGAATTCTAGCACGCACGCACACACACACACACACACACACACACACACACACACACACACACACACACACACACACACACACACACACAAAGATTGCTCAAACTTGGACAGAATAATTGCATAGACAAGTTCTCATTCGGTATACTGTGTGCTCATTCATCATGGCGATAGGCCAAGCACATCGGATATGAAAAGTAGTGCCAGAATAAGAAAAGTTGTAAGCTGGTAAGTCAATCAATCAATCTCTCTCTCTCTCTCTCTCTCTCTCTCTCTCTCTCTCTCTCTCTCTCTCTCTTTTCATATACACCATACACCATTCAGTTTGTCACCATAAGTCACAAATTCAACGACAATGACAATCAGGGATTCCACAGGAGAAAGACTTACTGTGCAATATCGATGAAACTTGGTGATGAACTTCATTATCTGTTCGAGAGTGGACACCCAGTACTAAAGAAAAACCGTTAAACCCTTTTAACCTATATATTTCCAGCACCATCCAAATGTTATGAAAATATATGTATTGTTGAACAACATTTCTAGAGCAAAATTACTTAAGGTGTCAAGCTTCACAGAGATTCTATTTTCGCTATTCTAGCTTTTGATCTATTAACTGCAAAACGAGGCATGTATATCGCTAACAATCAGAAAGTAGTCACCAGAAACTGAAGAAATGCCTTACAGCTGTCATATATATGTTTTTCAACTAGATCTTCTTCAGTATGAGTTCTTTTTACGTTTGTTTGTTTGCTAGAAATGCCTTACAGCTGTCATATATATACGTTTTTCAACTAGATCTTCTTCAGTATGAGTTCTTTTTACGTTTGTTCGGTTACATTTTTTTTTTATCTGAGGGGAGATGGGGCACCGAAACACATTTGCATCGTGTTATATTTGTCCAACATTGCGTCTCCCATGTGTGTTTAGTGCTTTTGCCTTCAGGGTGGAAGGCTGATTGAAATCTGGAAAATGTGTACAAATATAACGATTGGAAGGAAAACGAACCGAGGTTTTTCTTTTTCTTTTTCTTTTTCCTTTTCTAGTCTCTCTTTTTTTTTTTTTTTTTTTTCTTTTTTCTTTTTAATTCTTCTACCCACCTTCTCTCTTCGTTCACCAATCTTCCCACACCACTCGTGAAAGGTGAGATCGGCATTCCGTTCGGCGGAGATCTCGAGGGCAAAGCTGTTACCCCAGACTGGCGTCTGGATGGATACACCCATCCCCACCCCCACCACACCCCCACCCCCTCCCCCGTCTCCCCTCCCCCTTCCTCTCCTCACTTGAACGATCCCCCTCCCTCCCTCCCCCCGCCCCCTAAGGGTGGGCAATCCCACCACACCAAGCTCCCACAGTTGAATCCCTCCCAACAGCACCCCCCCCCCCCCCCTCTTTCATCCTCATTTTCCCCATGCATCCCCTTTCTCTATTCAGTGGAAAAGATCTGTTCCCCTGAGGGTAGACCCGTCACACACCAATTTACCCACATATTAGTCCGGCTCAAGAGCACCGACCAGAAACGTTCAAGTTCCTTTCATTTGGTGTCATTTTTTTTAATCTTTGGGTCGTTTTTTTTTTCTTCGTCTGTTGAAGACTTCAGGGTAGAAACGCGTCATCTCGTGTCCTCGTTACTTGTAAGGGCTGTGGCACACGAGCTTGCTACATGGTGCCGAAGGATTGGGTCTACATTTCATTAACGCCATCAAAACCAACGTAGCAAAGATGGGCAGGGAACATCCAACCAGCGCTGTTTGAATTTAATGCTCAGGGATCGAACTCGCCAGGTTTGCCATTGATCTAAATGGTGAGACAACTGAGTCAATCCAAAATGTAGGAGAATAAGACACACACACACACACACACACACACACACACACACACACACACACACACACACCCGCGCGAGCGCGCACACACGGACACACGCACACACATGCACGCACGCACGCTCGCACGCGTGCGCGCACAAACACACACGCGCGCGCGCGCACGTATGCACACACGCACGCACGCACGCGCACACACACATACACCCATGCACACACACACATACACCCATACACACACGCACGCACACACTCACCCACACCCACAGACCGGCCCTCCCTGTTTTCCCTACACACACGCATCCGCTCTCCTTTTCTCCCACTCTTATAGTGCGAGAACACATACAGCGAGGTGTGTGTGTGTGTGTGTGTGTGTGTGTGTGTGTGTGTGTGTGTGTGTGTGTGTGTGTGTGTCTTGTATGGCAGTACACGAATGATTTTATGCTGACTGACCGAAAATTTAAAAAGAAAATGGAAAACCGAAGTTATACAATTTTCTTTTTTTCTTCCCCCCACATGCCTTTCTCTCTCCTTTTCCGTTTTGCTTTAAACAAGCACCACTCGCCCATCCCCACTTCATACTTCTTTCATTGTGGGGATGTGTCTGGACCCCCCCCCCCCCTCCCCTCCCCTTTCCTTCCCCGTCCCCATCCCTCTGTCTGTCTGCCTGTCTGTCTGTCTCTTATCCTTCCATTTCCATTCTCTGTTCTCCTTCCTTAACCCTCCCCTAAATCACGTTTGCGTAGGTCATAACGGCAGCAACCTCAATTAACGACATAAACCATCGATTGCCGCTCAAAGTGTCGGTCAAACGTCTTAATCATGTGGTACAAGACCCTAACGTGTCACCTGTCAACTGTTGTTTACAACCTGGTGAAATCTATGGCAGGCTTTTGGTTTCAAAACTGTCTGTCTGCATCCTA
>CM065723.1:25952210-25957210 GCA_033310375.1 Conus canariensis
CCTCTCCCTCCCTGTTGCTCTCACTCTCACTTTCTCCCTCTCTATTTCTTCCCCCCCTCTCTCTCTTTCTCTCTCTCTCTCTTTCTCTCTCTTTCTCTCTCTCTCTCTCTTTCTCTCTCTCTCCCCCTCTCTCTCTGTCTCCCCCCTCTCTCCCTCTCTTTCTCTGTTTTCTCCTTCTCTCAAACCCATCCCTCTCCCCATCTCTCTCTCTCTCTCTCTCTCTCTCCTCTCTCTCTCTCTCTCTCTCTCTCTCTCTCTCTCTCCTCTCTCTCTCTCTCTATCGTTGTCTGCTTCCCCATCTCCCACTATTCACTGAGCTTTTTTTTTTTAACTGTTACTACATCATAGTCTTTTTTTGTAATCCTTACGCTTTCCTTTCGTTTCCATGAAAAGAACAGTCGTTCAGACTGGCTTGAAGTCACCTTTGAATGAGTGAAAAGGATCAAAACGTTCGCCAGAAAAAAATACCATCAACAAGAATCGGGGGCCGGAATAGCTCAGTGGTAGAGCGCCAGACTCGTAATCTTGGTGATCCAGGGGTTGCGGGTTCGAATCTCCGCCGGGCCGTTTCGGTACAAGGTGATTTTTCCCTCAGAGTTAACATTGGTTCCGACTCCATTTCCCATTCCAGTTCTTCGAATGAGACTTTTAACCGAGGTTCCGTGTGTGAACGCACGCATAACATCTTGCACACACGTCAAATCCCATCACCAACTTTCGGAAGAGAAGGCCGGTTTGGCCGTTGGTATGGATGACACGTTACACATAGCATGCACCTTCCCCGATGTTGGAGTATGGCTGCCTTAATGGCGGGATAAAAAACAAAAAAACAAAAACGGTCATACACACAAAACTCCACTCCCTTTGTTGGGTAGATGGGATTGATCCTTGCCTGTCTATACAGGGAGTGTCCGCAGGAGTATCAGCCTGCGTACACGAAAAAAAAAAAGAAAAAAAAAAAAAAAGAAATCAAATGCGACTAACACTATGCGCTTGAACGGGCCTGTGGCGTGAATTGAAGCAATGAAGACATCCACTCATTTCCTGGCGTGTTCTTTCACAAACGGGGCAACGTTTTGGTGTTTGATAACGTTGCAACATGTTCAGGTTTTTGAATGGACCTATACTTTTCGTGTGTGTGTGTGTGTGTGTGTGTGTGGGGGGGGGGGGGGTGGTGGGGATGGTGATGATGATGATGATGATGATGTTTCCAAACTGATATCTTCGTCATTTCCCCAAACTCGTTATTTCTCAATATGTCAAGAATGCGATCATGAGTCTCCCATGTTTTGACGATTAGTTGTGTCCTTCGTGAGTTATCGCGTTTTGGCGAGAAAATAAGTTGGCTGTGACTTATGGTTTTTCTTTCTTTTTCTTTTTCTATTTTTCTTTTCTTTTCTCTTTCCCCCCCCCCCCCCCCCCCCCCTTTTTTTTCTACTTTATATCCACTTTCTGGCATTAAACACCCTCAGATTCTTCTTCTTCTTTGCGAACGCCTTGGTCGTAGACAGTCAGTTCGGCCCTTGTGACGAATAGTGCCGTTTACTCCAGCTCTTGTAGACTGCCGTAGAGCTTCGTCATTAGAGCTATCTCTGTTGGACACACCTCTCTCCTTGGCTGTTCATGTAGTGGGCATTTTTGGAGCACATGCTCCGCTGTGTGTTCTTCCTGCCCACAAGGACAGACTGGAGAAGGCAACACCTTGAGCTTTCAGCACAAGTGACTGTTAAGTCTGTTTGCCCAGTGCGGAGCCTTACCAGGACACTTTGTTGCTCTCTGGACAACAGATGAAAATCATCCTTGGGTGTCCTAGGCGTTGTGATAGTCTGGATGATGCTTCGCACCTCGCTGTAGGTGATGCTGTTGTTATACTGCTCCCCATGAGCACCCTCCCTCGCCAGGTGATCAGCCAGCTCGTTGCCTGGTATCCCACAGTGGGCTGGAATCCACTGGAGCACCGCTCTTCTGTTAGCAGCTACTTTCTGCAAAACTTCGCTGAGGCTTGTGAGTTTGCTGTTCTGAAATGCCTGCAGGACAGAGAGGGCTTCAGATAGGAAGACAACCTGACAGGTATCACTGTCTGTGTTCTGGATGATGGAGGCAGCCCGCAGGAGGGCTTGTTCTTCAGCTCTGTAGTTTGTGCAGTGCTTTCCTGTGGCAACACTGCAAGCTGTGGTCTGTCCATTGTCGAATTTGGCAAGGATGCCTGCTCCTCCGTCTGCCACGGCATCAGTTGCTGACCCATCGGTATAAACGTGAATCCACGCCTCCTGAGGGTAACGTTCAGCAATCATGGCAAGAGTGAGGGTCTGTTTTATTTTCTCGTCCTGTCCGTCCCCAGGGATGAAGGAAGGAACAGTGGTGGAGACCCTGATGTCGGACTGGTCTGATGCCCAGAGTTCTGGAGTGTTTGAGGGTCAGAGGGGCAGTATGTCATCTGGCAATTTGTCTTGATACTGTCGAGATAGCCTTTTGCTCTCGTGGAGGAAACTGCTCCTCTTCAAACGATTTTTTTAAAAAAGCCACCCAGCTTTCTTTTCATTGGATGATCATGGAGACTCTGAAGTTTTCTCGCCTACATCATCATCTTGGCCACTTTCCGCTGGTTCAAAGGTTGGATGCCTGCAAGTCGCTCCAATTCCTTGATGGGCATTGACATCATTGCTCCGGTGACAATGCCTAGGGCCTGATTTTGGACTTTATCCAGTGTTTGCTGGGTTGTCTTTGAGCAAGTCGACCTGGCTGTGGAGCCACATTCAAGATGTGGTCTGACTGAACCCTGGTAGACAGTTTTCAGTATTCTCTCGTTAGCTTCCCAAGTGATGCCTGCCAACTTGTATGAAATTGCCAGCTTCCTTCTAGCCTTTACCTCTACCTTAGCAATGTGTGGCTTCTATGTCGCCCTTCTGTCAAAGGTGACACCAAGGTATGTAGCTTCTTCATCCTCTTTCAGCTGAGTTCCCCCGAGAGTGATGGCACCAGCTTTCTGTTTTGTGGACAAGGTGAAGAGGGTCGTGGAAGACTTGTCCTTATTGATGGTAATGCACCATTTATCTGTCCATCTGTTCAGCCGATCTACTGCTTGTTGCATACGGCAGGTGGCAGTTGATGCTTGATCTTCCTTGCACCACATTACCAGGTCATTAGTGTAGAGTGTTGTCTTGATACCCGTAGGCATATCTGACACAAGATCATTGATGAAGAGCAGGAAGTGTGTTGGGGATAAAACCCCCCCCCCCCCCCCCCCCCCCCCCGTGGGACACCATGACACAGCAGAATTTTCTTGCTGTGTGTTCTGTCCAGAGAGACTCTTGCTTTGCGGTTGTAGAGGTAGGATTTGATCCACTTGTACATACTATTAGTGACTCCATTCCTCAGCAGTTTGACAAGTAGTCCCTCCATCCAGACATTGCCGAATGCCTTTTGGAGGTCGATCCAGGTGACAAAGACCAGCCTTTGTTCCTGAAAAGCGTCCTCAATTTCTTGAGACAAAACACCCTCAGATAACCTTCTGAAGTGATTTAAGTTAGGGAATTGTGGGTTTCATAGGTTTGCAATTTGACTTTAACAATCGATCACTGACAAGATGGTTCACAGGACAGAAAAGCGCAAGAAAGCCAGCTACCGTGGCGAAGTAGTTAGCGTCGCGGACTCCCAGCTGGGAGGCTGTGGGTTCGATTCCCATCAGGGTCATGTGGGATTTTCTGCCCCGACCGGCTTTTACTCACAGTTGAGTTTAGTACGAGCTCAGTTGAGAAGACTAGGACAACACAGTCGAGTTTCATCCACTTAATAGGTGCTCAGATTTCCTGACCAACACTGCAGGTGTCTGTATCTCTCGAGCCTGGTTGACGCCGGGATATATTATGAAAGGAAGCGTAGAATACAGCCCTGTCATGCAGTCTCAAACCGGAATGGAAGATCCGTAGCATCATCTTCATCCTCATTCTCATCGATCAGCATAAAAAAAGTCTCAAATTCTGTGGCCCTTCATGCCCTGCTCTCGTGGTGACCTCAGTTTTGATGTCCTCTCCACGTCTGTGGCCTTGGTTTAATTCCGTCGGGGTCACCAGTATCTACGAGTCCATGGGGCTGTCGTTGGACGGACGTGGTGGCGCCCTCTGGAGGGAGAGCTCTCTCACGCCGGCTCCGCGACTAAGCGATTATTGTCGTCAATAGGGGGCTTAGTAGGTGGTGTCTTGCATATGTTGGATCAGAACAGGCGCCACTGAACACCACCGAAGTGACTCGGCAGCAGTGCAGTGTCTCCTCCGGTGGGTTGCCTCTTGACGATTTGACACTGTCTGCTTCCTGTGGATCGCCTATGCCGGGGCTGCGGCGGGACTGACCGGGCCGTGGCTGTGGACGGGGTGTCGGGATGAGCGGTGTGGGTGCACTGCCATTGAGATGGCACAAAAGATGGGACAGTAAAAAAACAAAAACAAAAACAAACAAACAAAAAAAAGAAAAAAAAAAAGAAGAAAGCAAACAACAGCAACAAAAAGAAAACCAACAACCAACAGAGCAATAAGGAGTCACGAATTTTGGGGGCTGTGTCTCTGTTAATACTTCACAAATTCTGTTCGAATGTGACATTTCTTAATGATAAATCAAGCTGCAGATCGATGCCTTCCTTATTGTGGAGTTAACGCATTTTCGTTGAATCTCGTCTGAATTGCTACAAATCCCCTCGCTCCAACCTCTATGGCGAGAACCTGGGCCTGGAAGCCGGATTGATTCCCTCAAGCTGCTGGCTGGACTGGCATACTCCTCAGTCTTGTGGAAGCCAGTCATCAAGAGCAAAGTTTGCCGTTGACCAGTCTGCTGAGTTTTGTAGAGAAACAGCTGTCGCCCCGCCCCCCCCCCCTCCCCCAACCACCCTCACCCCTCCTGTCCCTTATCCCCTTCCAGGTCCACCCTACCCCGGTTCCACCTCCCGCTCCCCTCTTCCGTTTCCCGTGCTTTCCCTCCCCTCCCCCTCCCTCTCCTTCTAAATTCGC
>CM065723.1:25962210-25967210 GCA_033310375.1 Conus canariensis
AGATCAGCCACACTCCAATCAGGAGATCGCAGCATGGCTGTTGGTGTCTTCCTGCCTTCTGTCGTCACTGGGTTACTGAGGAAGATCAGCCACACTCCAATCAGGAGATCGCAACATGGCTGTTGGTGTCTTCCTGTCTTCTGTCGTCACTGGGTTACTGAGGAAGATCAGCCACACTCCAATCAGGAGATCGCAACATGGCTGTTGGTGTCTTCCTGTCTTCTGTCGTCACTGGGTTACTGAGGAAGATCAGCCACACTCCAATTAGGAGATCGCAGCATGGCTGTTGGTGTCTTCCTGTCTTCTGTCGTCACTGGGTTACTGAGGAAGATCAGCCACACTCCAATCAGGAGATCGCAGCATGGCTGTTGGTGTCTTCCTGTCTTCTGTCGTCACTGGGTTACTGAGGAAGATCAGCCACACTCCAATCAGGAGATCGCAGCATGGCTGTTGGTGTCTTCCTGTCTTCTGTCGTCACTGGGTTACCGATGAAGATCAGCCACACTCCAATCAGGAGATCGCAGCATGGCTGTTGGTGTCTTCCTGTCTTCTGTCGTCACTGGGTTACTGAGGAAGATCAGCCACACTCCAATCAGGAGATCGCAGCATGGCTGTTGGTGTCTTCCTGTCTTCTGTCGTCACTGGGTTACTGAGGAAGATCAGCCACTCTCCAATCAGGAGATCGCAGCATGGCTGTTGGTGTCTTCCTGTCTTCTGTCGTCACTGGGTTACTGAGGAAGATCAGCCACACTCCAATCAGGAGATCGCAGCATGGCTGTTGGTGTCTTCCTGTCTTCTGTCGTCACTGGGTTACCGATGAAGATCAGCCACTCTCCAATCAGGAGATCGCAGCATGGCTGTTGGTGTCTTCCTGTCTTCTGTCGTCACTGGGTTACTGAGGAAGATCTGTTTTCGTGGCACTAGAGGCAGTGTTTGGTGTGGTCTGCAGGCAGTGTTTGGTGTGGTCTGCAGGCAGTGTTTGGTGTGGTCTGCAGGCAGTGTTTGGTGTGGTCTGCAGGCAGTGTTTGGTGTGGTCTGCAGGCAGTGTTTGGTGTGGTCTGCAGGCAGTGTTTGGTGTGGTCTGCAGGCAGTGTTTGGTGTGGTCTGCAGGCAGTGTTTGGTGTGGTCTGCAGGCAGTGTTTGGTGTGGTCTGCAGGCAGTGTTTGGTGTGGTCTGCAGGCAGTGTTTGGTGTGGTCTGCAGGCAGTGTTTGGTGTGGTCTGCAGGCAGTGTTTGGTGTGGTCTGCACACAGTTCCTTTTCTGTAAGGCGCTACGCCCCACGCCTCTGTCAGTCCGCCTGCCAGATTAATTCTCAGACCCGTTCGTCTTGTGGGGATGGCGCTGGGTTTCCCATGTCAGTGTTTCTACTGGGGGTTTGCGTGCACATCCATCTTTCTATCCGGAGTCGTGTCTGCTCCCATGGCGCTGATGCTGTTTTATGTTCACAACAATCCATCTCTCTTGCGAACTAGACCACCTCCTGTTCCGGTCTCATTCACGAATCTGCACACAGCAGATTAATCATCCCCCACCCCACTCCCACCCTTTCCCGGGGAGCCGTTTCCAATTTTCCTGCTGGTCTCAGCACTGGAACTGCGCACAATTTCGTTTGCATCTTGTCTTCTTGCATTTTCGGAAATGAAATGAGACAGGGAACAGTAAACGATAAACAGTAAACAAGTTGGGTATTTTTTGCTCCCATAAGAAAACCTAACACAGAGTAACTTGTATTCAAGACTGGCACAGCCTTTTAAACTTGAATAAAGTCAGACAAATACATAGACGAACAATCTAATAGTGGGGGAAAAACAAGCGCAGGCCAACAACTGAACTATCTTCATAGTAATGACTTGGCAAAGATTTGGACTTAAGGAGGGGGGCGGAATTTGAAGATGGAGAAACTGGGAACATGAAATTAAGGAAATATGTTACAGATATGAAAACTCTTCACTAGCTGCATAAGGGAACCATCGCAATCCCTTTTGAAGGCAGATATATTTGTATTGCCTGCTCCGAGGCCTTTCGTCCGCTGGGTCGGACTCATCAGGGAGACACGGCTGGTTGTGTCTGCGCTCCTGGCGTCAAATAGAGACATTTTTTTTTAAAGGGTGAGAGGCTTTCCACTGTTCCTTCGTTTCTGTCAATTCTCCGCTGAAAGACAAAGCACTAAGGGACGAAGTCGAGGAGTAGTAGACAGCTCGTCACAGCTCCTGTCATGTCGGTGAGGTCCAAAACCGTCGTTGTGGTCGCAGTTCGCTGCGAGTGTGACATAACAACGAACACCAAGGGAGAGATATGGCAGCTCTCCTTTGAAGGGCACTGATGTGAGAGGTCAGTGTCAGGCGGCGCAGCGAACCTTCCAGCCGTATGGGTGACGGCGGGTCTAGCTTTTGTCGCCGGGGGACGACTCCTGGAGAAGTGGGGCGATCGGCGATGGAGCGCTGCCAGACTACAATTACCGTGGCCTGGGAGACCATGATTTCCAGCTATGGGGGCGCCCCTCATAGGGTTGGGCTGAAACATTGTGCTGTCGGCCGTAGTCTGCGTGGACCACAGAATTCAAGGGACTCGTGCAGCGCTCCAGCGATTTTTCTCCCTCTTTGAGGCGGCCTCAAGCGGCACAGGACCATCGCCACCCGAGCACGAAGAAGGCCGCCTGGTGGCCCTGAAGACACGCCTTTTGGTGGGATAAAGAGGCGAAGTACACTGACGCCCATTGTCGGCCGACCAACACCCGAATGTTAACTAAGGTTCACAGGGAACCGGAGCTCAGAGAGCGACAGACGACAGCCCCCACACGGAACTCACCCACTAGTGCCAGCAACAACAGCTGCCACAGAGTATTCAGACTTCAGTCTGCGAGTACACCCTGTCCTGAAGGGCCTCCGGCCACTAGGACGTAAATCTCACCCATCAGGGATCACGGTCCAATGCACATGAGCCTGCGTGATATCCTCGATGACACAATGGGTCGCACCTGTCGGTAGGGAGTCTCCATCTTTTGCCTGTGTGATTGGGAAACAAGATGCAAAGCATATAAAAGTACTCACAGTTTATCTTGAATACGCATGAGATATTCCATAAAGAAGAAAACCCGTTTTAGGCCGTTATAGCCGTTAGTAACAGCTATAACGGTAAAATAAACATCGGGCATCATCCGTGACCCATAATGAACATGCCTACAAATTTTCAGAAAGATCGGCCAAGTACTTTCTGAGATGTTCCATAAAGAAGAAAAACCGTTATGGGCCGTTATAGCCGTTAGTGACGGCTATTCTGGTAAAATAAAACATCGGGCATCATTCGTGACCCATAATGAACATACCTACACATTTTCAGAAAGATCGCCCCAGTAGTTTTGTCTGGAGCGAGTGGAACACATTTTGACCACGGACAGACAGACAGACAGACACACAGACAGACAGACACAGACACAGACACACACACACACACACACACACACACACACACACACACACACACACACACACACACACACACACACACACACAGAGCATTTCTTCGTTCCCATTCTAAAGTACTCCCTGCTCTATAAGAACTGGGAGTACAAAAAGCCACCCATCAGCTTTTGGTTTCTCTCACGAAACATGCAGATGTCTGCGTGTTAGCACATACTGAACCCGTGTTGAGTCGAGTCGAAGTCGAAGGATGAGATTAAGGTCCTACTGGCTGAAGCCCTCAAGGACAGAGTATCCGCATAGACCGAGGTCTGTATGTTTGGTGGCTGGTGTGATCGTTGGCAGCAGTCCTGGGTTTGGTTCCAGAATGGGGCCTGTCGTCTCTTGCTCTCTCTTGGCTCTGGTTCCGTGTGGGTGCAGGTCACTTTGCAGCGTTGGTCAGCTGACTGCGATCGTCGGATTTCTTCGCCTTCTACCCCCCCCCCCCCCCCCCCCCCCCCCCGCTCCCCTCCTTCCCTCCCCAAAAGGCCTGTCTTCAGGGTCACCAGTCGGCCTTCTTCATGCAATGGTGCTGTGCCACGTGAGGCCGCCTCAAATAGAGAGCAGGACGGAAGTCGCTGGAGCGCTGCACGAGTCTCTGTCAGCACTGACAGAAAAGCCGTTGACTACAGCCGAGAGGGCAGTTTTCCAGCCCAACCCCGAGAGGGGTGCTCCCCCCCCCCCCACCCCCCCCCCTCCCCCCCCCCCCGAGCCCCCAACCCTGTAAAGAATAGTTTTCCGGGTCACGGATACTCGTGTTCAGGCAGCGCTCCATCGCCGATCGCCCCACATCTCCAGGAGCCGTCCCCCGACGACACACCCTAGACCCGCCGTCACCCATACGGCTGGAAGGTTCACTGCGGCCGCCTGTCACTGACCTCTCACATCAGCGTCCCTCAAAAGAGATGTGCCACCTCTCCCTCGGCATTTACCTGCTATGTCAGCTCGCAGGGGACTGTCACAACCTGCATGAAGATGGGCTGTATTTGGGTCTCTGGAACCGTGTGGCAGCGGTTCCTTGTCTCGGTCAGTGCAGTACTCTCAGGGATGCCAGACGGAGGAAGGTTCGTGCTGCTTTGAAAAGGGCAGTCAAACTCTCGGCGAAAGCTCACTATACTCTCCTCGGTTTCGGCAGGCTGCACACCAAAAATTAATGCGCCAAGGCCTTGCTTAAAGGAGTCGAGTATTTGCAGACTGACGCAACTGGATCGTTTTGAGAAGTTTTATTGTGTCCGAAAGTCGACTCTACTCATTTTCTTTCCTGTGGTCATCAAGGTAAAAGCCAGGTGGTTCCAAGCAGACAGATTCAAATCAAAGGAAAGGAATTACTTTGGGCTCTTGGAGCTGGCTCAGAGATAGGGTCACGGGTGAGTGCAAAGGCCTTGAAATGTGCCGTCAACTAAGGAGAAGGTCATGTATTTGAAAGATTGTGATTTCATCGGCGAAGATCCCACAAAATAAGGGAAATAACTGACGGGGAGTTTTTTTGTTTTTTTTAAATCAATTATCAGTTTAACATTAAATGCTTGCTCAAATTTATGG
>CM065723.1:25972210-26007210 GCA_033310375.1 Conus canariensis
GAAACTCCCGTTTGGAAAACGCCTTAATTTCGTTAACATTTCGGCTATAATGCAGTTTGATTCGAGCACTGTGAAAAAGAGGATAGTTTAGATTGGCGTTGATGTTGCGTTGTTCTAGAACTCGCACACAAAATTTCCGTATCGGTAAAATAATATGAGAAATAAATAAAAATCAAATGAACTTTTTTTTAAATTTGCTCCGTGCTTACCGGAAGTGGTTGTTGCTAGGAGAAAATGGCGGCAGCCTTGTAAATCCACAACTGTAGCCCATCTGAAATCCCCCCCCACTGTTTCTGATCAGATTTGTCGACAATTAAAAGGTGAGTCATTCGATGACAAAAACGCTATTCCAATATTATAAACTGGAGTGGCACTAATTTGAATCAAATTCACTCTGAAGCCTGTGTTCTGATTTGTTCGGCTGGTTTGTTCTATAAATATTTTTCATGCTGGTTTTCTTTATTGGAAATATAGTTACCCCACATGTTTACTGTTTATTGGTTTTCATCAGTCAGCCACGTTTAACTTCACAGATAACTTCACCACACAGCACAAGATGACAAATGCTTTGTGTACACTGAGTTTGGATTGTGATTTCTCGTTTTTCTTTTCAATCTAATTTTGTTTCTGTAATTTTGTTTCTCATAAAGTGTGTTTCTGCTTTTGCCATGCCACGCACACAAGGCTAGTTTTGAACAGGAGTGGTGAACAGGCCTTGTAAAAAGGCCTCCAACACCCAACATATCAAGTATTAAGTATCAAGTATCATAGTAGTTCTGCATGGAACACCCGTTACTAGTGTTAATGGAACAGCTGCAATCTTGTGTTGATGGCTGTGGAATTATCCAGTGCTACACCCTCTTTGTCTGACAGTTAAAAAAAACAACAAAACAACAAAGCAAGACTGGTTGTTCCTGTATTGTTTTGCAACACATGCAGCTACTAATCAATCATACATATGAAATGAACAAATATGAAAGCTAGGTGAAATGGTGTTGTGAAGTAGAATTCCTAAATGATGCCTTCATCTCTTCATCCAATTGACAGACTTTACATTCAGCATCTTGATTTCTCTGTCACTTAATGGGTTGTGTATATAGAAAACTGTGACAGAAAATAAAAAGACCAGACAGTAAGAATTGAAAAATTCAGCCTACTCTGTATTGGTTTTATCAGCTGGCTGCTACTTTTTGCTTTCCACCCTGTAGGACTAGCTAATTCGGAATGCCTTAACATGGAACTGGGCCCATAAATAAGTTGAAAAAGAAGCATACTAAGGGGAGAATGGGGAGGAAAAAATGTACACCAGTCTACTTGGCTAACAACAGTATTTGTCTTTGGTTTAGGTGCATGGCACCGTTGATGTGAATGAGTCCAAGCTGTCTGCTAATGCAACTTTTTTCTGGTGGCTTGTTCCAGTCATTGGTGGTGGTGGGAAGAAAGGAGTCCTATCCCTACTTTGTTTGGCATTGAATCTGTCGCAGATGATGGGAATGGCTTCTGCAATGCCATGTAGTTGCAATGATGATGACAGACTTACTCAGAGCCTCCTGTGACTATCAGTGTATTCATTAGGTAAAGTAGTGAGCTACCATGGACCTTCAGGCAAAGTCAAAAGTGCCAAAACCATGAGACTCAGCACAAAAAAATAGGAGCCTGCTGATAAACAGTATTGCCAATTTTTTGTCAGCCCTAAGTCTTTATCCATGAATCTAACCTATCGACAATGGTTAGTAACCGTGATAATCATAATTTAGTGCTAACCATGAGCAGTCCATGACACTAACAACAGACCACAGTCTGTGAACAAACACACACACACACACACACACACACACACACACACACACACACACACACACACACACACACGCCCACATCGTATACACACATCTTCACAGAGCAATGAAAATTTCATCCTTTGAAAGAGCTTATAAAGTCGTTTCTTATGGTTTAAAAAAAAGTACCAAATAGAAAGCAGCTTATAAAGACGTTTCTTATGGTTAAAAAAAAAAAGTATCAAATAGAAAGCCCTTTGTAATCGTTAAAAACAAAAAGCACCTTATAGGCACAGAGTTAAAGGAGATTGGATTTTTCAATGTAATAAAGGTCAATGTTAGTATTACAGCTAGAAGTTTTAAAGAAAAGCTGAAACTGAACATTAGACAGAAGCATTCTCATGCATGACAGCAGTCAGTTCCAGGACATTGAATGCTGTTTGATGGTATTTTAACATCTGTCTGGTGTTTCTCATTCTTCTTTCCATAAATAACTCACTACACTGAGGAACAATTCACCATGTTCCTCCAGGTCTGTTGGTTGTGTGCCAGGGCTTGGGTCTCTGCAAGTATTTTCCCTGTCCATTCTGCAAAGTTGTCAGTTCATGTTTTCTCTTTACTGTCTTCCTCTCCTCAGATATACAGTGATATGTGGGCAAAGGTTATTGTATAGGTGTCCAAATCAGCTTTTGCTCGTATCTGTCAGATATACTTTTAAACAGTTCTGGGTCATTACAATCAGGGTGATGCAAAGCATGACGTCTGGTGGTTTTTAAGTATACTGATTCAGTAATCGGCAGCAGCAGTAGTAGCAAAACTAGCAGCCACAGAGCAACCATGTAAAACAAGACCAGTCCACATCTGCAGTAGGTGGGGACTATTTGGAGATAACAATGAAGATGATGATGAAGAGGGGCTTGGTCAGAGAGAGAGAGAGAGAGAGAGAGAGAGAGAGAGAGAGAGAGAGAGTCCTTGCATTGGTCACTAAATATGTATAACTTTGTGGAGGCATAAAATCAATGAGTAATCATGCGCAAGTGAAAAATGTGAAAGTTGTTCTCCAGTCTTTCTGTTCAAGTGTAAAAGGAAACGAAATCACATGTGTGTGCACACAAACTATCAGCTTGCTGGAATCACAATATATGCTTCAGTGTATGTTATAAACATCATAAGTATTACTTTTCCAAACGGAATTGTACATTGTCATAGTGAACCACAATGGATTGTGTCAAGGTGGGAAAGGCCTAACAAACCTGTGTGTATGTGTGTGTGTGTGTGTGTTGTGTGTCTGTGTGTCTGTGTGTCTGTGTGTAGGTATAGGTATGAGTGTACATGCACATATATACATATGTGCATATTGGTGTGTCCATTCATAACTGCCTGCATCAGGTATTTAGTTTCTGTCAATCATTTTTTACAGAACAAAGTCTCTTCCTTGTCTTTATAGTGTCTGTGTATGGTGAATGCTTGATTACACTCTTTTCTCTTCTAGTTCCAGTCCTAGATCAGCAACAACAAACCCTCCGTACTGTAGTGCCTGGCAGCGTTCAAAATGACGACCCTCAATAACGAAGGAGGCACCTCAGAGGTGATCAACGCCAGGAGAACAGAATCGCTGGATGCCCCTCACATCCTCCAGCTGGTGCAGCCTTGGACGGAGCAGCTGTTCGGCCGTGTCAATGTTGTGGATATTATGTAAGTCTTGATATGTGAGTTGTTGTGAATGTCATGTGAGTCAGTGTTATGAAGAGCATGTGAATTTAGTTTTGATCTGTCAGTGATGTGGATTTTTTTGACATTTTTTTTTTCTTCTATTTTTCGTCTTTTTTTTGTGTGTTGTTGTCACATCTTCCCTGCCACTTTGGTGATGTCAGTTCCATGCTGCTCATTCTATCGTTCAATGAACAGCCACTTCCTGGCTTGTCCTGCCTTAGTGCCAGCACCGGCAATCCACAGGGAGCAATAGTCAGTACTGAGTGGTGATGAGGAAACCCACAAAAGGAGACACTGCACAGCTGGTGAGTCACTTCAGTGTTGCTTATTCTGATCAAACATATGCAAAAAACCATATGCCAAGCCACCACTGAAGACAGTATTTGCTTAGCTGCAGAGCCAGCCTGAGTGAACTTCCCATACTTGGAGGCTGTCACCATGTCTGTTTATTGACAGTCTCCAGGAACTTGCCGACACTGATGACCTCATGTATGAGCTCACCAAAGGCACAAATGTGGAAAATAAATCAAGAGTAAGGTCACCATAAGTCCGGGGCATGAAGGGGCACAGAACATGCAACTTTTTTGTGTGCTGATCGATTAGAATAAAGACAATGAATGTGATGCTAGGAGTTCCATTGTAGGGCTGTATTCTGTACTTCCTTTCATGATGTATCCCATGTCAACCAGGCCCAAGAGATGCAGATACCTGCAGTGTTGGTAAGAAAGTTTGAGTAACACCCTCAGTTATGCATCTGTTTAGTGGTTGAATCTTGATTGTGTGTTTCCAGTCTTTCCATTTAAGCCCATAGTAAACCCAACTCTTAGTACGGGCCAGTCTGGGCCAAAACATCTCACAAATAAATGTCTCTGACGGGAATTAAACCCACAGCCTCCCAACTCAACAATCCATGATGCTAAATCTGCGCCATGGCTGCTAGTGTTGTGAATGTGTCAGTATTGTGGCTGTCATGTAAGATGGATTCATGGAATGTAGATATTACGTGAGTCAGACAGGTGAGTTTTATGTGACTCAGATACGTGTGTCGGTGTCAAAGATATTTATGTAAATCCAATAAAGGTCAGCATTGTAAGTATTATGTCAGATGTGTTATTGTATATATATGAAAGCTGGATGCATTAGTGGTGTAGATCTTATATAAATAAAATGAGTATGTTGTACTGGGGATTTTGATTTGCTTTAGCACCCATCAATGGAAGACCATTGGTGGGATAGCTTTGTTTCAATAGAATACTGTTGCACTATGCTTTTGGAGCACAACATATGAAGTGTTTTCTCTTTTACAAATTTTCTTTGTTCATTGTGGTGGTCTGGTAACTATCTTGTTTTGAAATTATCATTGAAAAAAGAATATACAAACAATAGCAAAAAGTACACTTTCCTGGTTTTATATTACTGGAGTCTTGGATGGACTGTGTAAAGGACTAAACTGATTCACTGTCACTTCCATATTGTGTGGGGCCCAGAACATCGAATTGTGGAGATTCCTGACGGCCTAATGTCCCCCACAGCTGTCTGATGACCCATAGTCATGGCAGTGATGGTGATTATATCCAGCGCACTTAACCTTTCATTTTAGGATTCACTCCTGTGTCTTAACATTTCTGCAGTGAGAAGGCTGTGCTAGCCGTGACTTTGAGCAATGAGAGCGAGGAGGTCATGGCGCACGCCGCCTTCTTCGACTACCCCAACCTGCCCGACGTCAAGCAGTCCGAGTGGGAGACATGGATGAACAGCTACTACAACAGCAGGCAGTGCAACGCCCTCAACTCCCTCTTCATGCACTACTTTGTGGCGCGCAAGGATTACGCTCAGGGCTGCGCCAAAGAGATTGTGCGCACTGCCTTCAACGCTGTGCCCGATCTTCATTTCATATTCTTGGTGGTGCCTGTGGGAGTTTTTCCAGGTAAAATTGACAGTTTTTTTTCTTTTTTATTTCTTTTATTAGCAACAATACGCTTTTATAGCAAAGTACCCTATAAGGATAGATATTGTTTGCTTTTATAGCAAAGTACCCTATCAGTATAGATATTGTTTGTGTTGTAAATTTAAAAAAAAAGGTGATCTTTGTTGTGATGAACAGGGCAGATCAATTGCTGGCAAACAAGAGTGGAAAATAAGAGAATTAGGAGATGAAAAGTAAATTGTTTAATCTTTTTAAATTGTGTACGCGTTTTCTTGGGTTCTGTCTCAGACAATTTTAGGTCTGTCCCATGAAGTGCTATCAGCTGAGCTGGCTCTAACAGCTTTTTAACCTTAACCAGAGTGGTTACATCGTGTGCATGTTCTGTGTGGTGACTTTCAGATGCCTCGGTTGCAAGTGTGTTTGATCCCATGGAGAAGCCAGAGGCATCCACAGGGCCGGACAAAGCAGTGATGTTTGTCTGCCATCGCCACAACCACGTTCCTGTGCTTCATATCCGCAAAGCCAGGTGAGCAGAGCTCTGTTCACACCACTCTTTACCATAAACTATCATTTGTAGTGTATTGCATAATGAGTCACACTATTCTGAAAGTACATGGTATCTTTCATGTTCTGTTTTTCCCCCGAATGTACAGGCGAATGACCTTCCCCTTTTCATGGCAATCTGGGTCAGTCAGTGCTTGCTGAGAGACAGTCTGTTGCTCTTTGTTGCCACCAAGTTGAACAGGATTGCCATTATCACTAACTTTTCCGTACACTTCGCTACTATCAGCTGTTCAGTGAATTTTGCTGACTAAGTTCCGCTGAGTTTCTTTGCTTCAAAAGGCTTAGCTATGTCCTTGCTACCTCCTCCTACAGAAAAAACAAAACAAAACTGCTTGGAAAAAGGGAAAATGTGGACATTTCACCCACAACTCGCACAGTGTGCTGAATTAAAACAGGGAGAAAGATACTGTAGAAAGTTCTCAAACAATGGAACATGAACTACTTGAAAGAGTTAGTTTAACGAAAATCTATGTAAAAGAACACGTTGGTACAGAATTGTGTATGATAGGCATTAAATCAAACTCAGTAGTGGGATTTGCTCACTGTACAGAAGCGAGGGGTTGGCACAAGCCTTAGGGAGAAGCAGTGCAGCAACAGGCACCAAAGGCCCACAATCATGTGTGAAACAGCAGTAAACCGGGTACTCTTTGGCAGAGATGGCTTCAAGAATAAGATCTTCAGTTGAAGGTTCTTTATGTTTTCTTTCTTTCCCTTTCACTCCGGCTAGTTTGCAGACAATGTCATTATTGCGATTTTTGTTCTGTGTTTGTGAGTAACCTTCAGCTGTACGTGATCTGTGTCAAGCAACAAACTTTTTGATGTTTTTTTTTAATATTTTTTTTTTTTACTGTGCCTGTCAGAGTGGAGGACCATGACGACTTGACGCCCATCTTCAATCGTCAGAGTGACATGCTGAAGGCGACGTATGGCGACTACTTCCTGGCAGAGCTGATTGAAGCTCAGAACGATCACATGCAGTGCCTCATCGCAGAGGTGAGCCTTTGGTAGATGTCTTTAAGCTAAGTTTTTCTGGCATGATGTTTTAGACATTGATGGTGTGCACGTACATGCATGTGTGTGTGTGTGCGTGTGTGCGCGTGGGTGCATGTGTGTGTGCGTGCATGCATGCGTGTGTACGTGCGCATGTGCATGTGTGTGTGTGTGTTTGAGTGTGTGTGTGTGTGTGTGTGTGTATGTGTGTGTGTGTGTGTGTGTGTGTGAGTGAGTGAGATATTTTCAGATGAATCCTTGTTAGCAATACAGATACATTGGTCACCTTCAGTTGACTTCTGTGATGATGATGTATGTATCTGTGTGTGTGTGTGTGTGTGTGTGTGTGTGTGTGTGTGTGTGTGTGCGTGTGTGTGTTTGAGCGCATGTTTGTACGAGCACACACGCGTGCGCGCGCGCTCGTGTGTGTATGTTTGTGTGTTTGTGTGTGTTACTAAATCAAAGAAAAATTTTTCATAAACCAAAATAAACAGTGATGTCCTTAGAATAAAACAACAAGGACAACAACAACAAACAACAACAACAAACAACAGCAAAATGTAATGGCAATGTACAACTTAAAAAAAGATAAGAAGGCTCAACATATATGTACCATATCACTTTTCACTCACACACACACACACACACACACACACACACACACACACACACACACACACACATGCACATGTACATGCACATGCACTCATCACAAACACATACAAATGTAGAGTCATAATCAACAAAATATTACAAATAGAAGATACTGTCAGTCTAATGTTTTCTGTGCTGTACAATAATGTGCGTTGTACTAAGTTCACTTTGTTTGATGCCATAATAAGCCACAGCAGGTATTCATAACTTTACAACAGTATGTCTGTGCCTGGGGAAAAAAATCAGAAACAAATAAATATATTCAAGGCTGATTGGGATTCTGAACACGGGTCAGAAACAGAAATATAACAGGTAGAACTTTCCTGTGAATGTTGGAGTAACTGCCACAGATGTTCATACCGCATTCTTTGACTATGTACCTGTATTTCACTTCTTTTGTTAAAAAAGAATGAGTAGACGTGTACTATTTATTTTGCATTTGAAGATCTATTGTTTAGCAAGTGTGTGTGTGTGTGTGTGTGTGTGTGTGTGTGTGTGTGTGTGTGTGTGTGTGTGTGTGTTTATGATTGTGTGTGTGTGTGTGTGTGTGTGTGTGTGTGTGTGTGTGTGTGTAGGGGGGTGCATGCATGCATGGGTGTGTGTTTTCACAGCATCATGATCTCAGACAGGCTTCAGCCCCAGGGCAACTTATCCTTAAGACCCCTAGGCAAATAGGACATCACTCTCACTGTCTTTGTGTCCATAACAGATGCATCAGACTGATTTTTGTCATGTTATCTTTGATATGTCATCCCCTCAAAACTCCCATACAGGAATGTCTATTCCATTTTACCATTTTTAGTGGGGTGGAGCTGCCAGAGCCTACTGAATAACCTGTATGTGTATCAGTGTCACCCCTGTTCTGCACAGTGTCCCGACAGACTTTCCGTATGCTGCCAACCGATGCCACCTCTGTTGCAGGTGGATGGCACAGCCGTGGGCTTCATGAGCATCAGCGACGATGTGAACTTCGATTTGCTGAACGAGTGCTTTGAGCTGGGCCCGTCTTACGGGCTGCGCAAGCCCCACCCCGATGACATTACATCCCCAGAGCCCACCCCTGTTCCCACGCCCACTCCTCCTAAAGGTGGGTGTGAATAGTTTGTGGGAGCCTGAGGGATTCACCTGAGTGCCCTGTTTCTTCTCTGCTTTCTCCACACAGCGCTCCAACCCAGGCTGTTTTGCTCCCTTCCATTCCAGTCTGAGCCCCCTTCCATTGCCCCAACCCCTTCCCTCAACGCTTGTCTTCCTCACACACATTATGTCCATCCCCTCACCTCACCCCATGTGATGTAGACAGTAAGGAAGGCTTGCTACCCTTCTGGCAGTGATGTATTTTTTTTTGTAATTGATGTTTGTTTTCCATTCTGGATGTGATATCGATTCATTACCCCCTCCTGAGAGACATTTGAAAATACTTGGTGTGTGTGTGTGTGTGTGTGTGTGTGTGTGTGTGTGTGTGTGTGTGTGTGTTAAGACCTGGTTTTGTCATCATAATCTGCTGGAAAAACAGGACTATTTTTTACTTGGCATGAAGTCATGCCCTATCACATGATCCCCGAATTCTACAGTGGGAGAGAGGGGAGCTAATCCTTGCATCCTTGCACTTGAGCCATGAGTGATTTCTCTCCTTTTAAAGATAATTCTCTGGAACATGTTATGTGTCTGTTGTTGAATTTATTTCTGATAAAGATTCTCCCCTCCTCCTTTAGAAGGCCTTATTTGAGGGTTGAAAAAAATTTGCTTCTCTTCATCTATCATCAGAGTTACTTCCCGGTAAAGATTTCTATCCCAGCTGTAGAAACTTTATCTCTTGAATGTTTTTGTCTCTGCTACAAGAGTCATCTCTCAGTCACGCCTCCCTCTTGTGAGTCTGCCGCTCAAGTGTGCTCCATATTTAGACTCTGAACAAGTGAGACCACCTAGGTGTTTCGGGACTTGCATGATGTGAGACATAAGCATATTACAGCAGATTACATGAAAACCTAGTTCCGAGATGTCCCTCCTGTGATCTTTGACATTCTGAAAGAGATCAACATTTTTCATCAGATCTAAGAATTTACAGAAGAAACATTTTTAACACTATTTCCAGTGTGTTTTTAGCAAGGTGTATTTTTTAAAGGGTTGTGTGAGTGGGTTTTTATTATTATTATTTTTTGAATTGTGAGCTGACTTCAACGCAGTGACAGTCCTGACCTGGCCCTTTGCGGTCAGCTGGGCTACAAGCAACATGACCTTACCGTAAGTGAGAGCAAGAACAAAGACTGTCGTATTTTGGAGAGTTGAATATATCCATCTTCTTACGCAAGACACTTGCCCAGCCAGGGAGATCAGCCAGTGAGGAGAAGGGATGAAAGCCTTGTGCTCCAATCTTCACCATCTCCTCTTGACATGATTTTGTTGTTGTTTTTGTTCTTCACTAAAAGTGAGATTTCATCCTTGCTTTTAGATTCAGCGTCAAATATGACTCTGCTCGTGATTTTGTACTCTTCAGTCAGAAAAAAATGTGAGGAGGATCAACATGCATTGAGTAAACAAGATGGAGCGAACCAATGAAGTGAGGAATGCGTTCTCCTGTCAGAGTCTATGACCAGGTGATGTACATACTGCTTTCCAGTCCACTAGCCTGTTATGACCACAGAACCATCAGGCGAAGGAACGAGTCGGCGCCAGAACAAAATACTCTTCTTGCACTTGAGGGAGATTCTTAGTGGTCTGTTTCACCATGCAGTTGAGGGAGATTCTTAGTGGTCTGTTTCACTGTGCAGTTGAGGGAGATTCTTAGTGGTCTGTTTCACTGTGCAGTTGAGGGAGATTCTTAGTGGTCTGTTTCAATGTGCAGTTGAGGGAGATTCTTAGTGGTCTGTTTCACTGTGCAGTTGAGGGAGATTCTTAGTGGTCTATTTCACTGTGCAGTTGAGGGAGATTCTTAGTGGTCTGTTTCACTGTGCAGTTGAAGGAGATTCTTAGTGGTCTGTTTCACTGTGCAGTTGAGGGAGATTCTTAGTGGTCTGTTTCACTGTGCAGTTGAGGGAGATTCTTAGTGGTCTATTTCACTGTGCAGTTGAGGGAGATTCTTAGTGGTCTATTTCACTGTGCAGTTGAGGGAGATTCTTAGTGGTCTATTTCACTGTGCAGTTGAGGGAGATTCTTAGTGGTCTGTTTCACTGTGCAGTTGAGGGAGATTCTTAGTGGTCTATTTCACCGTGCAGTTGAGGGAGATTCTTAGTGGTCTATTTCACTGTGCAGTTGAGGGAGATTCTTAGTGGTCTATTTCACCGTGCAGTTGAGGGAGATTCTTAGTGGTCTATTTCACCGTGCAGTTGAGGGAGATTCTTAGTGGTCTGTTTCACTGTGCGGTTGAGGGAGAGACTTGGTGGTCTGTTTCACTGTGCATTTGAGGGAGAGACTTAGTGGTTTATTTCACTGTGCACTTGAGGGAGAGACTTGGTGGTTTATTTCACTGTGCACTTGAGGGAGAGACTTAGTGGTTTATTTCACTGTGCATTTGAGGGAGAGACTTGGTGGTCTATTTCACTGTGCACTTGAGGGAGAGACTTAGTGGTTTATTTCACTGTGCATTTAAGGGAGAGACTTGGTGGTTTATTTCACTGTGCACTTGAGGGAGAGACTTAGTGGTTTATTTCACTGTGCATTTGAGGGAGAGACTTGGTGGTTTATTTCACTGTGCACTTGAGGGAGAGACTTAGTGGTTTATTTCACTGTGCATTTGAGGGAGAGACTTGGTGGTTTATTTCACTGTGCACTTGAGGGAGAGACTTAGTGGTTTATTTCACTGTGCACTTGAGGGAGATTAATTAGTGGTTTATTTCACTGTGCACTTGAGGGAGAGACTTAGTGGTTTATTTCACTGTGCCTTTGAGGTAGATTAACTGGTGGTTTATTTCTCTGTGCACTTGAGGGAGAGACTTAGTGGTTTATTTCACTGTGCCTTTGAGGTAGATTAACTGGTGGTTTATTTCATTGTGCACTTGAGGGAGAGACTTAGTGGTTTATTTCACTGTGCCTTTGAGGTAGATTAACTGGTGGTTTATTTCACTGTGCACTTGAGGGAGAGACTTAGTGGTTTATTTCACTGTGCCTTTGAGGTAGATTAACTGGTGGTTTATTTCATTGTGCACTTGAGGGAGAGACTTGGTGGTCTATTTCACTGTACACTTGAGGGAGAGACTTGGTGGTTTATTTCACTGTGCTTTCAGATGATGGGGATGTGGATAAGGCATCAGTCACTTCCAAAGGATCCAACCAGGGCAGCGGGGAGGAGACAGCGCCAAAGGAAGAGAACGGCGCTAGCAAGGAGCCATCCACGACTGAGGTTGGTGGCACCACTGACAAGGACGCGGGTCAGTCTGGCAGTCGGGCCTCCAGCAGCAAGAGCGACAGAGGTCAGTTCCTGGGGTTAAATGGCATTGGTGCCAAGGATGATGATGATGATTATTTTAAGGAAGAGAATAATGGTAACAACAGCCATAATGACACTACAGTCATGATGGCACTTGTGTGTATCTCTCTGACTTCCTTATTGTTGCCTCCATTTAAGGTTGTTATTGTCATCCATGTCTCTTGGCTTGTGGGTCTGTCTGTGAGCAAGATTATGCAAAAACTATGGAATTGATTTGAACCAAATTTGGTGGAAAGACAGGATGTGTTGGCCGAGGACGAGCTCATTTAACTTTGGTTTGGATCTGGATCAGTGCACTGATACAGGATTTTTTTTCCATTCACCCTTTCAACACAAATTTTAAATGTAATTAATAGGGAACTGTCAAGAAAACGTAGACAAACAAATCACAAGACAAAACACGATGCGTTTCGACCTCTTAGGTCTTCAGGCAAGATGCGAAGCACTCAGGACAACGAAAATGAACGAGCAATCGCTTATCTTCTTTCACTTCAGCACAGGATGGGCGTTGAACATCCATGTGGATTCATGATGTGGTTGCGGATCAAAGAAAGCATGTAGGATCCATTTGATCTTGGCAGAGGTCTGTGTTCCCTAAGTACCCTTCTGCTTTCCTCAATCATTTGAGAATAAAAATCTTCATCATTGAACAGCTTTGTTATCATTGGGGTCTGAAAGGAATCGCTGCCTGACACAGTCATGTGTTGAAAGATCTCTGTACACTATCACAAGAAGCCATAGATTTCTTCTCCAATTCCTCCAGCACCGGTGGGTTTTGGAAATATTGATCTCAAACATATATATAGATCTATTCTGAGGATGTGGCTTGCTGTGACTGAGGACTGGGGGTGGTTGACAGGGAGCAATGGTGAACCCAAGGTGGTGCCCAAGCTGAGTGACGCCCAGCTGGGGAGCAGCTCCCACTCCCTGGTGTCCGACACCAGCCTCCAGGACGTGCAGGAGGCCCAGGCCACGGAGCAAGAGCTGGTCAGTTGGGTCTTGTCTTGGAATCAGGCTGTGTTGGGCGTTTTTTTGGAAAAAAAATGTTTACGAATGTTTTTTTTTTTTTTTTTCCAAAATTTTGTTTATGTTATAAATTCTTAGACTGTGGTGTTGATTAAGAGATGTTAGCTGAACATCTGTGAATTAGGACAGAGGTGAAATTTGTCAAACAACCATGCTTCGCGGATAAACTGTGATGTGTCAAAGCTGTAACTTTGGCAAAGTGTGTGTGTGAGTGTGTGTGTGTGTGTGTGTGTGTGTGTGTGTGTGGGGAGTGTGTGTGTGTGTGTGTGTGTGTGTGTGTGTGTGTGTGTGTGTGTGTGTGCGCGCGCGCGCATTTGTATATGTGCATGTGTCCATGCGTGCGTGCATGCATGCAAATGCATGCTTTCTTTAAGATTTATCATATCAGAAATGAAATATAGGCAAATAGGAGATGGTAATTTAATGAATAATGCATGTCATTCATGAATTATGCATGCTGTCTTCCACTGTGTGGTTTTCCAGTCACGCCCTCCCAGCACAACCACACCAAAACCAATGGAGCCCCCCTCGCTGACCAAGCGCTTTGTGCCTAAGTACAATGGCGCCCCCAACGCCTTCAGCATCCAGCTCTTCTGCATTGACGAACGATACGAAATGAGGTCAGCCCTCAATGCAGACATTTTGTTATATTTTTTTTTTGACATGCCTTTTCAGGTTTCATACAAAGGTTTATCAAATATTTGCCTTTCAAATGGTGCATTTTCAAGTCTTTGAAAATCTTTCTAAATCTAGAATCAGGCCGAAGTTTTTGAAAAAATCCTCGAATTTGATGTCAACAGGTGCCGTTTACAAACACTGATGCACAGGGAACAGGTATGTAGAGAAAAGAGCAGGTAGAAAAATAAAAAGTAAGCCCGAGTACAGACTGACTGAGAAAATATTTGACAAATCGGGGAAATGCTTCTTGCACAGTTTGCAAGAAATCTGCCTGTGCTCTGTTTGTAAATAAAGAGATTAAAAGAAAAGGCCACTGAACTTTCAAATTCTAGGTGATGAAATGATAAAGTTGAATACTTGATGTAACAGCTCTTAAACTTTGTAGAATTAAACTTTCTGATTATCTTAGTTACACTGTTGAACTGTGAAGAGACAAGTTTGCACCACACATTGACACAGACGTACACACACACGTACACACACACAAAATTGATGTGATACGGTCATCCAGTGGCAAGATACTGACAAAACTAAAAAAATGGAAAGATATTAAAACTGGACATTGATGCCGATGTAGATCAGATGTTGACGAAAGAAATGGCCTGAATTTGAGGGAATCGGGGGGTGGAGGGTAGTGGATGGGGTGGTGAGATGTGTGGGTACAGGATGGGTGATAGTAAATGTGGCTTAAAAATGAAATCTCTAAGTATGAGTGAAAAAGGATAAAAGTTTGGTTAGTATTTTCTGGATTTGACATAGAAACACATTTTCTTATTATCGTTCACACACATGCACGCACGCACGTGTGCACACACACACACACGCGCGCCACACACACACACACACACACACGCACACGCCGCACACAATTTTGACACAGTAAAGCTCAAATGAAAATTCACCTGTAAAAAAACAAAATGATAGGGTAATAGAAATAAGTATGTAGTAAAAAACTACATATGTAAGAATAGAATAGTAAAATATTATGTCTATAGACACATCTGTGCACACAGGTAAGATGTCTTATTCACACGCACACACACACACACACATACACACACACACACATACACACACACACACACACACACACACACACACAGAGTGATACACACACGAGCGCACACATTTGCATACACACACGCATGCGCGCGCACACACGCACACACACATGCGCGCGCACACACACACACCACGCACGCACGCACGCACGCACACACACACACACACACACACACACACACACACACACACACACACACACACACACACACACCACCCCATCATAAGTATTCAACCTTACAACACATAAGATATGTGATATGTGTAGTCAGAATTTTGAAGATTGTAACAATGGTGGTTGTGGTTTTTTGTTGTTGTTGTTGTTTTTCTTAAATCTTGTTTAAAATTCTCTTTTTCTTTGCTTAATTTCTATTGATGTTAACCATTGGGTTGTTAATCGTGGCATTCACCTATGATTCCTACTGTTTTTATTATGGCAGATATCAAATTTGATTGCTCAGTGGCAAATATTGCTGCTTCATAATTGTACCTGTGCTTTTATTGCGCCACGCACATATGCTGCCAGCCAATGAGATCGTGTGTTTTTTTTTGATTTATTTATTTATTTTTTTTTAACGTGTACACATGCGTGTCCGCACGCATGCACACGCGCACACACACGCGCGCGCGCGCACACACACACACACACACACACACACACACACACACACACACACACACACACACACACACTCCTCTCTCTCACTCTCTCTCTCTCTCTCTCAACAAAGATGCTGAAACTATTTTAGTTAGTTTTTCTTTTCAGATAGCAAAATGTATTATAATTGTAATGTTTAAGTATCAGGACATTGTTGCCAATAGCTTCATAGTCTTGACCTGAAGTCTGTGTGTGTGTGTGCCCTTTAAAAGGAAGGAGAGGGAGGAAAAATTGGTTTCTTCTCTTTTCTTTTATTCAATTATTTTTGTTATTGTTGTGTATTTGACAATGATGATGATGATGTTTGTTCAAAACACGCATGCACACAATTATGCGCACGCACACACACACACACACGCACACAAACACACACACACACACACACACACACACACAGCACATACACACACACACACATACACACACATGCGCGCGCGCGCACACACACACGCACGCACACGCACACATACACACATCCTGCCTGCCATATGATATCTTTAAAATGCTAAATGCTCTTTTTTTCCTTCTTCTTTTTCTTCTTCTTCTTTTTTTTTTTTTTTGTTGTTGTTGTTGTTGTTGTTGTTGTCCAAAGCTGTTATAATTACCAAGTGCTGATTTTGAAATTAATCGTCTTTGGAGTCAGTTGTTCATTTCTCCATTGTCGTGTGTGGGCAGATTCCAATGCAGGCGAGATGTTTGCTTGTTTGTTGTTAAATGTCTTTCTAGCATGTCAATTGATTATTGAAAGACTTAAATTTCAAATCAGCAACCGTGTAATCCTGATGACAAATCCATGTATTTGTGCCTGTTGCTTGTTGTTTATTCATTATGCTGATAACGTTTGAACAGAGAACATGTACACAGATTCACGCACACACACACACACACACACACACACACACACACACACATGCTCAAGCGCACTTACACATGCATGGAGATACATAAGCACACACGCATGCTGGCAAACATACACCCACACGCTTTCTTCATCTCCCGCTTGCTCATTCACACTTGCATATGTACACGTACACACTGACAAACACACGAACACAGTTGACCTAGATGCACGTGCAGGTAGTAACTTGCATGAACACATGATCTTTTTGCCTGCGCTGTCTGACGTGAGATGTGCTCGGATAGTTGGAGATGTTTGGGGAATGAGTGAGAGGTTTCTTTTCTTCTCTCTCTCTCTCTCTCTTTTTTTTTTTCTTCATTTGTCCATGCGCATGCGCACATGCATTTTTTTTTTTTCCCTCTTCATTCCTCTATGCTCCCCCCTCCCCCCTCCCTTCCCATCTCCTCTTCAGCCTCCTTGCTCCAGTCCGGTCTACTTGCTATATATGATTCCCCCTCCCCCACCGCCCCAGATGTATCCACATGTTGTTCCCCCCCCCCCCCCCCCCTTTTTTTTTTTTTTTCTCCTCGGTATAGGCATAGACTTTTCTTTTTCAGTGACGACATGTTGTTTAATGACCTGAAAATATTTTCACACATTTCCTATTTAAACCTCATTTTTTTTTTTTTTTTTTTTTCCTCCTTGGTATAGGCATAGACTTTTCTTTGTCAGTGACGACATGTCATGTTGTTTAATGACTTTAAAATATTTTTACATATTTTTTGTAGAGGTTTTTTTTTTTTTTTCCCCACACACACCCTTAAACTGATTTTGTGCACCCAATGCTCGCATGCGGTGGTCAAGTGAATACATATATGTATATGTTTCCCTCGCTCGCCATTGACCGTTTGAGGGAATTTAGTCTTTTTTCCGTTTTCTTTTTTGATTGTTATTGTTAAACTTTTGTTTATCTTTTTGCTTTCTTCTGTATGAGAGTGAGTTTACGGATGCATAAAGGATCGTTACTTTTCTGGATATTGTACGTTATGTCAAAAGTGCATTGTTACGAGGCAATCTTGAATTGTTTTATGTTGTTTTCTACATTAATTCGTGCAATGCTTGTGACCTGGTTTCACAGATATAAATGCATTTTTTACTGTTATGCACATATTACAAATAAGGAATGATGAAGACTAAACAATGGAGACTTTAACAATTGTGTCTCTAAACTGTCAGGGATTGGGGGATATGAAAAAAAGAAGGGATGTCTTCCATTATCTGAAACAGAAAAAGTTTTCAATATATTGTCTGCAAGATACTTATTTTAGTGACAAACTAGAAAAATATGTAAACTCTGAATGGGGCTATAAATGTGTGTTTGCGTCTTATAAATCAAACTCTAGAGGAGTGGCTGTTCTCCTTTCAAACAACTTTGAATTTAAGGTAACTAAAGTTCATCGTGATATAAACGGAAATTTTATACTGATATCATTTACTGCTTTTGAGAAGGATTTCCTTTTGGTAAATGTCTATGGCCCAAACAAGGATAACCCGACATTTTATAATTCACTTAGGGAAACCATAAAAGGTTGTAAAAATAACAATGTAATGGCAGTTGGTGACTGGAATATTGTATTAAACCCATCCATTGATTGTTACAATTATATACATGATAATAACCCGAGAGCCAAAAGAGCACTTGAAAATACGATAGAAGAACTTGGATTGACATATCTGGAGAGAGAGCAACCCAGAATGTAGGCGCTACACTTGGAGAAAGCCAACACCATTAAAGCAAAGCAGACTAGACTTTTTCTTGTTATCTGATTATTTGTACTGGTATTTTGAAGATGCTGACATCGTCCCGGGATACCGTTCTGATCACTCTATAATTACACTGCAACAGAAATTTGGTAAAAATGAAAAGAAACATACTTTTTGGAAATTTAATTGTTCCTTGCTTAACCCGTTCGCTGCTTGAAGCTGCTTGAAAATGTTACAAACAAAGGCTTTCCCAGTGCCAGGGAAATCTAATGATTTGGGGGTAATAATTAACAAAAAATTCTAGCTCAGAAACTACAAAAGATATAACAATGAAATATATATGATTTTTGAAGGAAATTGAATGAAGATTTTGAATCTGGGCTTCTTTTGTTTTAATTTTGATAATAAAAAAGTATTTAGACAATTAGATTTGGATAGATTTTTTTGCACGATCAAAAGCATATGTATTTACCACTACATCTTCACATCCAAACAAGAACACAAAGCAAAAAAGTTGAAAATAAAGTTTGTATTGTCACACTACACCTGTAAATGAAAGTAAAACAGTTTAGAAGTCTATCAAGACGCTCACACTCTATGCAGACAGGTCAGTCCACGACCACGCCCCCCTCTCCCCACCACGCCCCCTTGCTGGACTTCAACCCTCTCTTTCACTGCTCCTCTTCCCCTACCTTTCCCTCTGCCCTGTGCCGCGCCGCGAGCAGGCCGCGCTCCCCTCTCACGCTGACTACCACGTCACTGACCACTGGCACGCAGTGCAGAGTACACACTAGGCGAGCTCGTTCGACGCTGGCAAACCAGTCAGCTGAACACACATTGAGGTCACACAGCCTGACACAATAACTGACGAATATGGTTGGCAATTCCATCACTATCATCATCTCACCTTCATGCTCGAGTGAGTCGTTGAATAAAAGATTATTGTCTTTGTCAAAAATCATTAGCAGAGCCTGCTCAGCTGTGTAAATACGTTGATTTGGTCGCTGCGCTTGTCGAAGGTTGCGCCGCCATCTTTGCAAGCGAGACGAAGTGCTGGCTGGTCATCCAGTCAGTGATGAGAATAAATGGGCTTTCCCCTCACGTGTGGTCATTTACATATCATTTTAATACTACAGACATATAAGGCTTACTACGCACACTCTATTTAAGTCCGTTGATAGAAATAGTAACGAATGAAAATTCAAGAAAAAATGCATGACGTCAGTGGACGGCCCATAGGCACTGGGAAAGCATTTTTAATGCGGCGTCAGCTGACGGCTTAAAGGCACTCTACGGGTTAAGGATAGGCAATATATGGATGAAAAAATAATCAGGAAATCATAAATGTGACAAAAGAATACGCCGCAGATAATTGCAACAATGAAACAATTGATGAAATAGATAAAGGTAAAATTGAACTTAAAAATCTCAGACAAACTATTTTTAGATTTTCTACTAACGAAAATAAGAGGAAAAAACTATCGCATATGCCACAATGAAAAAAAAAACCCCACAGAAACTGAAAAGGAACTCATGAAAGATATTCAAACTCTTGAAAAGATGGACCATAAAACAGAAGACGTAATGAAAAAACTATACGAGAAAAATCAGCAGTTGAGAACAATTGGAGATACGAGAATGGAAGGTGTACTCTTAGGATCAAAAGCCAGATGGATTGCTGATGGTGAAAAAAAAAATTTTCTAAGTATTTCACTGCTCTGAAACTTTCATGGCTGAGAAAATATAAAACAACGAATCATAAATGGATAAATACTGCAGTTGAAATGTACCCTTTTCTTAAAAACTTTGAATGTTACGGACCAATGTACGGTTTAAATTATTCAAACATTAACCCTTTTTGGACCCATACTTTCAAAGCATATAGAAACTTTTGCCTCAATATTACACCAAAAATGTTTGTGAGGTGCTAGATGAACCTGTTTTCTACAACGAAAAAATCAAAATAGGTAATGCTGTCATCAAACAAAACAATATAATTAAGAAAGGAATATACTCCATCAGGCACTTTCTGAAAGAAAATGGGGAATTTTTCACACATAAAGAATTCATATCAAGTACGCATTTGTCTGTTGACTTTATTACATACTATGGTTGGATTTCGTCAATAAAACAATACCTAAGAAAAAACGGAATACAAATTAATAACAATACTAATTACATTCATGATGTGCCTAATGCATTGAAAATGATAATAAACACCAATAAAGGAGCAAAACGATATTATGAGTACTTTACATCAGACAATAAGAAACCTAACTGTTGCTCAAAGTGGTCAGAAAAAATGAATCCAATCATTTCCTGGAAGAATGTGTTTTATAAAATCAGTACAATCAAGGATGTAAAACTGAAATGGTTGCAAATGAGAATCATACACCAAATTATTGCGACTAATATCGTTTTGAATGCAATGGGGTTAACCGATACGTTACAGTGTTCATTTTGTAATGAGGAAAGAGATTCCATTGAACATTTTTTATGGAATTGCAGATATGCACAAGTATTTTGGAAATCTCTCAAAAAACTATTGAATGAAAAATGTGAACACACATATAATGTTGGAATTTCATGTGAACTAGTAATTTTCGGAGTGGATGAATACCTAAAAGTGGATTCTATCTTAGAGTTTATTGTAATGTTTGCCAAGTTGTACATTTATAGATGCAAAATGGAAAATAATCTTCTAGATATATTTGTTTTCCAAAGACAGTTAAATGCCAGATATAAGATTGAAGAATATAACGCTAAAATTAACTATAATCTAACATATTTCAATAGCACCTGGAACGCATATAAACCAGTTCTCTTTCTATAAACAACAGTTTACTAAACGAGAAAGGGAGAAAAGAAAGGGGGAAAAAAGGGAAAAAAAAAAAAATTCTACTCTCAAACACAAACAATGATTGTTGTGATCTTAAAATTAATTCAAATGTGCCTCTGTAGAATTTTTTATTGAATGGACGATTGCCTTGATCTAAAAATATTTAAGGGACTAGGGGAAGGATAAACAGAGAAAAGAAAAATGTATTGTTCTTTCCACTCTTCCCAAGTTAATATTATGCACAAGTTATTACAGCTCTTCTCCTTTTCAAAACCTATGGTGATGATCATTGATACACGGCTGTGTTATATGTATACCTGTATATATATACAAATACATGTATGTATGCATAGATGTATATATGTATATATGTTTGCATCTCTCTCTCTCTTTCTCTCTCTCTCTCTCTCTCTCTTTATGTGTGTGTGTGTGTGTGTGTTTATGTTTATGTGTATATAAGTGAAAGTATGTATATGTGGATATATATTGACTTGTTTTTTGTTATCGTTTAGTTGACTTTTTCTGTAGCAACTGAAACAGAAATGGTTTTGATTTGTCTCTGCGCGCTGTCCTCTTTTTGCGCGCCTGTCAACTTGCATTAAAATATTTGTGGAAAAAAAAAAAATGATGTGATACAGTGTGTAAATAAATACTTTCTACAAGAAATAAAAGGTAGTTAATCTTCTTGAGTAGGGTTTTCTTTTTTGCTTTGAAGTGACTCGAGAATTGCGAGCAGTTTTTCTGTGCTTACCAAGAAAAGACTGAAACTGTTGGTCTGGACAACATATTGACAGAAAGGAAGAGTTTGTTCATGTTCAGTATGACAGCAATGTTCACACTGTTCTTGGATTTTGTGTCGCAACAAGAAATAATGTCAGTTTTTTTAATGTATGTAGGTCTTTATACATTTCATTGTCTTACCAGTCTTGAAAGTTACAAAAAGTTAGTGAATTTTGGACTGAAAAGCATGTACAAACCTTTCTTATACTGCTGTATCATCATCCTTTAACATTGTTTTCCACCTTGGAAGCTAAGCTTGTTTGTTTTACTATTGTTTTCTTAACACTATCAACACAGACTCATTCTGCTCTATGTGCCCAGTAAACACTGCAGTCACAGCGCTGAAATTCCCTCAGGACACATGATTTTGACCATTTCTAGCGAATTTTCCTCAAAGCCTAACTCTGACAATGACTTTATTTTTGTACAGTGAAATAAAGCTATCCTTCATCTTCTTGATGATAAATGCTTTAAAAGTCAAAATAATTATTTTGTTGTTGTTTGATTTAATTGAAAATCACATACTTCAAACAAGGAGCACCGATTCAGTGCTTGAAGAGGCCAACGGGTTGGTTGCTTTCTCTTCAAATAAACAATGAAATCGGCTGTTAGTAGCTTGCTAACTGGTATGATATGACGTAGGAAGGACTGTATCTGTATGCTGACACCACTGGTTAAAAATTCCCCTGGAAATTTGGTCATATTTATTTTAAGAAGACCGTCGGTATCATTCTCGTGACATGTCCTGAGTGACAGATCACTTGCCATGAGTATTTTCGCCCCACGTCGCCGAGTGATAAGTCGGGCACCACAGTCATTCTCGTGGCATGCTGCAAAAAAGTTAACTCATGGTCTCAGAATTCAAGCTTATTTCTGACTGGTTTCAAATGGTGTCATGAATGTCGACCAGGCAAGAACTTTTGCTTATTGTTGAGGGGTGTTGCTCTGTGTCAGGTCTGTGGATTTCCTGCCCAAGGCGTTCACTCTCTTCCTGACTACGACTTCTGTGTGGTCACCGTGCCCCACCTGGTGCCAGAGTTCCCTCTCGTCCAGAGCTTTGTGGTCAGTCTCTGTGCTTGTCTGTCTGTGACTTGTGTTTACTGGTCGGTCTGTGTGCTTGTCTGTCTGTTGTTGTGTTCACTGGTCTGTCTGTTTCTCTGGCATCTGTTGAAGTGGACTGGTGATGCTGACACTCTGCATATATACATAGTCACTGTCTCTTTTCCTGTTTGTCTTTTGTCTTAAGCATCAGTCTCTTATGTCATGTTTCTCAGTTTGTTTGTTTTTGTTTTTTTTCTTTTTCAGCCTATCCATTTTATATGTGTATGTCTTGCTTCCATGTCTCTTTGTATGTGTCTGTCCCCAGGTACAACACTAAGTCATGTACTCGCGTGTACTCAAGCACATATACACACGAGCAAAAACACACGCACACAGAGCGAAGTACCCTACAACATACACATGAAGCTTGCAATCACACAAGACTGAATCTGTGCACACTTGCTCAGGCATGCTGAAAAAGTACAGAAATATTAATGCATGCGCTCACAAACACACACAGAGACCCACACACATAAAGAAATGTGCACACTCAAGTAGGGCAACATGAACATCTATTCTTTCAAAGGGAAAAAAGAGCTTAGGGGAAAATGCTAAGCATGAATAAAGAAGGAAAGAGAGAAGATTGCCATGTGGCACTGTTGCAGCGTGTGACTCCACGATGCCCCAGCACTCTGTCTCAGGAGTTGTACGTCTTCCATCGCTCTGGTCTTCTGAAGTGAGTGCTTTTTCCTTATTTCTCTCGCAGTGCGTTTTTGTGTGTGTGTGTGTGTGTGTGAGTGTGGTTATTTTATTTTTGTTATTTTACTTTGATTTTATGTCTTGGGCTTATGAAGATCTCTCTCTCTCGCTTGTAAAATATCCATATTTGCAGACAGACATGCACAGGCATACACATACACCAACTACACACACACACACACTACAAACACACACATATACACACACATGTCATAGCATATAAGTGCACGACACACGTAATCACAGCATGCATGTACACTTACACATATGCACCCAACGAAGTCCTTATGTCCTTTGAAGGAAGAAATAGCATCGAGAAGGAAATAGCGTTGGCTGAAAAAATTCTGCATCAGTATGAATTTGGTACCAGACTGCAGAAGAATCTTCTCTTAACTTTTTTTTTTATCCACAGGTAAGTTTTGACTGAAAACATATCAATTTTCAAATTAATTTTCTAGAGTACTAGGCAAATGGGGGTACTGTTGTAATTTTGTTTTAAATTAAAAGAAAGAAACCCTTGCAAAACTATGTCTGGATCACCTGAGTGATTGTCACTTAACTTTGAACTGATTTCCTATTCCTTTAGTCTGCACAATGTCCAAGTCAACCTTGTCAGTTTATCAGACATGAGCCATTAAATCATCCAAAAGTCATGTTTAATACACAGTCTTCGTCGGTTTATCAGTTCTTGTTGTCAGTCATGCTTGATGCTAGGTGAACAAAATGTTCATTTCTTTTAAGACTATCTTGGCGGCAGTGCAAACAGCACACGTAAGAACTAACACTAACTGCGCAAAATACCACCTCTTAAAACTTGATCTTTCCCAAAATAACCAGAAACAAAATGATAAGTAGATTGACCCCTGGACTGGCAAATGAAGTAAATCAGAAAGTTGGAGAGCAAGGGCAGTGAGGTTCAGGCACTTTGGTTGTCAGAGGGTTAAATAAGTAATCAGTTGCCGCCTCATTACGGCTCAGCTTGCTGGGTTCACCTTTCAGAAACTTTGTGGTGCGGACGGCCTGCAGCAGTGACTATGCGGCAGTGGAGAGCTTGGTGAAGTCAGTGCAGCTGCACGAGAACATACTGCAGGATCTGGCCCAGTTCAACCAGGCACGCCGGGACAGGGTGAGTGACCTCCCCTCACACGGTTTGCTAGTTCCCAGCAGTGCTGAGTTGTCTGGTTTTCAGCACATATCTGCACCCCCTTTTCTGCAGGTTTACCTGAAAAAAGAGTGTTCAACCTTCTTTCTTACACAAAACAGACACACAGATAGACAGACACACAGACACACACAGACACACAGACAACACAGACACACACACAACAGACACAGACACACACACACACACACACACACACACACACACACACACACACACACATGTGAGGGCGTGTGTGCTTGCGTACTTGATCTCAATTGCTCAACATTTGGTTTACTATCCTGGATTTTGTTGGTGACACATAGTCCAATGATCTAGGTTCATGAATAAAAAGCGTCACTGGACAAGCTCGTGGAACTGTTCAAGGTTCGCGCAAAGGGAGGTAATGTTATAAAAGCTCTCCTGTCATATTCTGTTCCTGATTCAGAAGTGAAACATTACATTCAGTATGGCTGTGGTGTTCAAATTTCATAGAACTATGAAAATGATTGTGTGGAATTAGAAAAAGCAGGTTGCTGAAATGAATGTCATAGCCAGTTCAAAAGAGCTCCAAGCTCCGTATGCCCCCCCCCCCCCAAATTTGTCTCAGTTGAGTTCCAGGGCTATGTAAAGAGGATGAGTTCTGCCCCTTGAAAAAAGATTGCCCGAAGCTGTCAATGGACTGTAGATCTTCATACCTCAACAATCTGTGTGAACATGATATGGATTGTTGAAATTCAGTGATAAGTAATAACAACCTAATAGTTTGATCAGTTGAGAACAGTCCTTTACTGTACAGTGAATCATTCTGTAAAGACATTCAAGGTAAAACTTCTGACCTTTAAAAACCCCTTTCCTCCACAACATTTTTTTTTTCTCTTTATCTATCCTTAGGTTCACTTCCCTGTAAGTCTTACCATTTCATTCCCATGGTATCCAATGTCTACATTCAATGCCACACTCATGGAATGTTTCTGCTCTTACTATTTCAGCAAGCACTAATTTTTCTGTGGTCAGATTTGCAGATTTCCTCACAAATTAAAAAAAACTGATAAATATTTACCTATTCTTTGATGTATATGACATATTTTCATGCATATCCTTGTTTCTTGTGATCAGTGAACTGTAATGACCCAATTTGATTAAGTGTCTGAACACACTCGCACGCACAGAGTAAGAGTTAAATATCCCTCCACCTTTTCTTTTCTCATATTGCTGTGAAGAGGTCTTCACTGTGCAACATACTACTGTGCATGCGTAGTTAGGAACTAGAATGTTGGTGAGCAGCAGAGGCTTCTGTTGACTGGTGGCAGGATGGCACAGAGATCCAGGCCTACGTGGCAGAGTGCCTGAAAAAGGTTGTGGGCGTGGCCATCATCAGAAGGGAGGAGGTAGGTGCCCCTTGTACTGTGCGGTGTGTGGAGTCAAACATTACAACATCAACAAATATGTAGAACCAGCTAGGATGCTGAGAGAGAGAGAGAGAAAGAAAAGAGAGACAGACAGACAGACAGACAGATGGAGGAGAATGTGGATAGGTGGGTCTGGATGGAAACAGAATGAAGAAAAGTTAAAAACAATATTTGTCAATCTCTCTATGCCTGTAGTCTCTGTCTGTCTATCTGTCTGTCTTTCTCTGACTTTTTAATATATGGTGAAAGTGATGCACATAGAGAAATATTTAGCTAACGTTTGTATGCGTGTAACACATGTGTTAGAAAAAAAAAATAAAAAGAAACACAACAGTTTGGCTGAGTTGATATCCACCTACATACTTCCTTTACGGCTCAGTAGCACAATGCTGAACTGTTCCAATGCAATCATACGCTTATTAACTGTCAAAGTCCAGAGTCAAAGGATTAAAGATTATGGGTACTGCAGCTTATTGTCTGTGATTTTTAGATACATGAACTACTTTTAAAGCAAAACATGTTTTCTTTTTAACAATAGATATGTTTATATGTACATTTTGTTATCATATTACATGATATAGTTTTAATTTTTTTCTGGCTCTTACCTGATCACATGGATGCCTTCATTTGACCTGATGCCGACACACCAACGCTAAAGAGAATGCAGATTAAAAATTTAATGGAAGCTGAAATGTCATATGCCCCAACCACCCTAAAGTGACCAACTGACCTCCCTTGGAGTGAACGTCATGTCTCCCGGATCAGTTGACCTCAAATCTAATGATGCTTATCAGAGATGTGTGCAAGTGAATTTTTGACATGCTCTGCCCTACTCTCAGGACATCGAGTACATCCGGTCGCACTACAACATCGAGGACTTCATCTACTACAACCACCACCGGCGGGAGGACCACGGACATCTGCACCACCTGGCCCTCAACCCCATCTTCTCCCACCTCACCAAGCACTTCCTCAAGGTGGGTGTGGATTTTTTTCTGATAACGTGGTTCTTCCCAAAAAGACCTCCAAGTAAAACCCCGCTCTCTCTTTTAAGGACTAATTTTTTTTTTTTTTTTTTGTCTGGGATATTTTTGTCTTACTCTGAAGGAGATTTACCTGTCAGGGAAACCACCCTATCTTTAAAAACTTTTTTGTTCGTGAAATTTTTTTTTTGGTCTTAGTCAGTCGTAGATTTACTTTCGTATGAGGAACCCCACCCCAGAAATGACTTTTTGTATGGAAAATGTTTTTCTTTTTAGTCAGTAGTAGTTTTGCCTTTCAGTAAAAACCTCTTTTCTTTAGAAGACTTTTGTTTGTTTGTTTGTTTTTTTCCAGACATTTTTTTTTCTTTTTTCCCCTTTCCCCTCTCTTTGAGGTAATGTTGTTTGTTTGTTTGTTTTTGTCTGAGTCTGTACTAGATTCACCTTCTGATGTATACCCCCTCTCTTAAAATGCTTGCTTGTCTGGAACAGTTTTGTCTGGGTATGTTCAATATTTACCTTCCAGTGAAGACTTGTTGTTTTTAAGGATTTTTGTTGTTGTTGTTGTCTGGAATAAAACAGTCGTTTTCATGGAGAACTTTTTTTTTTCTGTTGATGCTTTTTTAACTTTTCTTTGCAGGATGTGTATGCGTGAATAGGTAAAGTACCTGTGAATGCACCTTTCCTGAAAATAAACAAACATGCTTTTGTTTCGCACTGACTTGGACAGAAACAATGTGAGAGAATGAAAGGATAATAGTTTACGTAAAATGATGATATCGATATAATATTGATAATGATAAAGATAATAATGATGATAATAATAATGATAATAGTAATAATGGTTATAATGAGGGATGCCTGTTACACTGTCCAGAAAGCTGCTCTAGGTGCTTTACGAAAAATATTAACACATCTATGCACTACACATAATGTTCCGTTTAACACAATTCCTCAATCTCATACATATACACACCAAAGTGCATAAGACTAACCATACATTTTAAAAACAAACACATATACCCATATACACATTTCTCTAGTAAGACACACACATATGAAGACACACTTACATAATCCAACATGCAGAAGTACACACTGTTTAGATGGAAATGTCGCACCAGACCTATGACCAAGAAAAGAGACGATTGTTAAGGCCAGATCTAGTGCAGGTGAGGGTGTTAGAGTGCCAGAGGTCATCGTGGAGTCTGTTCCATGTCACTGGAGCTTGGAATGAAAAATATCTTTGTCCTCTTTCTTTTCTGCGGTCAGTTTTTCTGGATTGCATCAGATCTTCAATCCTTTCGCCACAATGAAACCACAGTCTTCTTTAGGTTTTGACCGCTGCCCCAAAGCTGCATCTGCCGTCCTGCATCCTCTGGCCAGGTTTGGCACCGTAGAACATCATGGGGTGGACAGTGTTAGAGGATGTATTCTAGGGTCTGAGATCCAGTGCCACATGGACGTTTGTCTTGTGGGCAATCTTAATTCGACTGAGGTGGCTCAGCAGTTGGCAGTAGCCAGTTCTCAGTCTGAAGAGGATTGTTTGCTTGTATCTCTGGAGCTGATGGATTAGATCAGCACCACTGTCGGCACCCAGCCTTCTCTTCCACTGATTTTGGTATTGGTTGTGGATGATAGTTTCAGCCTCTCTGTAGGTCACTGGGTGGCTGAACAGCTCCATATTGCTGCCTGCCTCAGACAGAGCGTCAGCCATCTTATTCCCAGTGATCTCACTGTGGGATGGAATCCACTGGAGTACAGTGTTGATCCTTGCCTGTAAGTCTTAGTTCTGGTATGAGGTATCCTGTGAAGCTGAGTGCCGGAAGAAGAATGGAGCTAGTGAGACAAGCTATAGATTCAGAGTTAAAAAAAATGCTCTGGTCCAGAGCCACTGATAACAACAACAACAACAACAACAAAACAACCACAACAACAACAACAACAACATCACCGTAGATGCTTGCAGTATATTTGACCAGAAACAGGCAGTCCAACCCAATGATGAGGGATGATGATGATGATGACATATTTGCTAACCCTCCCAAATTATTTGAGGAATTTCACGGTTTCTTATACCATTCCTAAAAGTTGAATACAGTGGCAAATATTATATATATATATATATATATATATTATATATATATATATGTATATTATTCATACATATGTATATGTTTTTTTAAAGTTTGAATTGTCAGAATTTTGCCACAAAAAAAAAAATGGTTTGAGGTATCTGTTTTGAAGGGGGTGATAAAATATTGCTGAATTTGGCCAAAACGATGTTGTGCCATTGCCAGAAAGTCCAGGACCATGGTTCTGGTCCTGCTGGTGGTTTGAAAGGTCCGTTCCTGATTCTGTTGCTTTTTCAGGAAGTCCTGCGCCTCAGCAACAAGACCTGCCTCTACTATCCTCTCTACCCGGTCTACAGCTCTAAGGAGGTGAGTGCTGAGATTGATAACACACCCCCCTGGCCTGTATATTGTATTGTTTTGTGTTGTGTTAGACAGTGGAGTCCATTTTAAAAAGGGGCTTGCCCAAATTTCAGCTAATACAAATAGACTGACTGGTTCCAATAGGATGTTTAGTTTTAACCTGAAATTTTTGTTAATCGAAAAATTGGATAACCTGTTATTTAGATGAAAGTGCAAAGAAAATTTCAGCCCCTTCAGTTATACATCCAGTGTATCTGACTTTACTGTACTATATCTGTTTACCACTCTTTGCAGCATATCTATCAGAGTGTCCTTGTACACGGCTGTGTGAGTATATCTCTTATTCAAGGCTAGCTGTATGTTTGTCTGTATGTGTCGGTCGCTCTGTTTGCCATTTCCCTCCTGCTGTTTCATGACTTTCCCATGGGTCAGGGGCCCCTTAATGTTACATGCTAGATGTGATGGGATCCATTTTTTGGTTAAAATCAAGGTGAAACTTTCTGGAAGGCCAATGCAGTGAAACGTGGAAGAGGACTGAGGTTGACATGATGAAACTTTTTCCTCGATGTGTGTGATGACACAGTGCAGTTGCCATCAGAACTGTCATTGTCAAACTTCAGTGCACGTCTCTTCAAAGCTAGCACGCCTGACTTCTTACAGTCAGCACTTCCTGTCAAGGAGAAAAATATAGAAATGAAGAAATGTTTAAGCATCGCATCAAAACATTTAAAAAAAGAAAAGCAACGACATCCTGTCTTCTGGTAAATGCGGACAGATGTCATTTTTTCCACCCTTAAAACATTTTTTTGGTGCAATTTGTTTTTTGCCTTCTTCCCTCCATCCCTTCCCCCTACCCCAACCCTCTTCCCATCCCCATCCAACCAAGCACACCATCCTCCTCCACCACCCGATAAACAGATTTGGGGGATGGAATGATTCTTCCCTCAGAAATTGGGGAGTAGAGGTAGCCCTGTTTTTGAGACGGCAGAGTAGAGGGTGATGATACTTGATGATAAAAAAAAAAAAAAAAAGATATAGTGAGGAAATGAGTTTCCAGTTCTGTATCCCTTCGTGCACTGCTCTCAGGGTGGGTTCAGTGTTGATTTCTACTGCACGTGTCCGTGTCTGTGGTGATTTTGTGTCGTTGGTATCTGTGAGTTAGATGGGACAGTCTTTGTGTCGTTGGTATCTGTGAGTTAGATGGGACAGTCTTTGTGTCGTTGGTATCTGTGAGTTAGATGGGACAGTCTTTGTGTCGTTGGTGTCTGTGAGTTAGATGGACAGTCTTTGTGTCGTTGGTGTCTGTGAGTTAGATGGGACAGTCTTTGTGTCGTTGGTATCTGTGAGTTAGATGGGACAGTCTTTGTGTCGTTGGTATCTGTGAGTTAGATGGGACAGTCTTTGTGTCGTTGGTATCTGTGAGTTAGATGGACAGTCTTTGTGACAATGGTACTGTAAGTTAGATGGGACAGTCTTTGTGTCGTTGGTATCTGTTAAGTTAGCTGAGACAGTCTTTGTGTCGTTGGTATCTGTAAGTTAGATGGGACAGTCTTTGTGTCATTGGTATGTGTAAGTTAATTGGGGCTGTCTTTGTGTCATTGGTATCTGTAAGTTAGTTGGGGCTGTCTTTGTGTCATTGGTATCTGTAAGTTAGTTGGGGCTGTCTTTGTGTCATTGATATCTGTAAGTTAATTGGGGCTGTCTTTGTGTCATTGATATCTGTAAGTTAGTTGGGGCTGTCTTTGTGTCATTGATATCTGTAAGTTAGTTGGGGCTGTCTTTGTGTCATTGATATCTGTAAGTTAATTGGGGCTGTCTTTGTGTCATTGATATCTGTAAGTTAGTTGGGGCTGTCTTTGTGTCATTGATATCTGTAAGTTAATTGGGGCTGTCTTTGTGTCATTGGTATCTGTAAGTTAGTTGGGGCTGTCTTTGTGTCATTGATATCTGTAAGTTAGTTGGGGCTGTCTTTGTGTCATTGATATCTGTAAGTTAATTGGGGCTGTCTTTGTGTCATTGATATCTGTAAGTTAGTTGGGGCTGTCTTTGTGTCATTGATATCTGTAAGTTAATTGGGGCTGTCTTTGTGTCATTGATATCTGTAAGTTAGTTGGGGCTGTCTTTGTGTCATTGATATCTGTAAGTTAATTGGGGCTGTCTTTGTGTCATTGATATCTGTAAGTTAGTTGGGGCTGTCTTTGTGTCATTGATATCTGTAAGTTAATTGGGGCTGTCTTTGTGTCATTGGTATCTGTAAGTTAGTTGGGGCTGTCTTTGTGTCATTGGTATCTGTAAGTTAGTTGGGGCTGTCTTTGTGTCATTGATATCTGTAAGTTAATTGGGGCTGTCTTTGTGTCATTGATATCTGTAAGTTAATTGGGGCTGTCTTTGTGTCATTGATATCTGTAAGTTAATTGGGGCTGTCTTTGTGTCATTGATATCTGTAAGTTAATTGGGGCTGTCTTTGTGTCATTGATATCTGTAAGTTAATTGGGGCTGTCTTTGTGTCATTGGTATCTGTAAGTTAGTTGGGGCTGTCTTTGTGTCATTGATATCTGTAAGTTAATTGGGGCTGTCTTTGGATGAACATGGCGGCATCCTCTGGAAGGGGACACTTATGCTGGCTCAGTTACTGAGCAGTTCCTGTCATCAGCAGAGGGCTGAGGGGGTGGTTGGTATCCAACCTTTGCAGGATCAGAACTGGCAGCGCTGAACAGTAATGAAATAATACGCGAGTGCACACTCCCCCCCCCCCCCCCACCCACCCCCCATGGAGGGCGCCACCACCATGTCTATTCAGTGGCAACTCCATGAAATTGCCAATACCAGAAACTTTAACACAAGGGCATAGACGTGGAGAGGAAATCAACACTGAGGTCACCAACTGCATTAAATTCTGCAGTGGATCTGCATCAAAGAGAGGATCCAGGAGATCCAGATCCAGGACTGCTAGATTTTTTTTAGCAGAGGTCTATGCTTTCCCAAGTGTTGTTCTTCTCATTATTTTGCTGGCCCTTCTGTCATTGTTTTTTGTTCTCTGGCTCATTTAACTGCTCATCTTTGCTAACCACTTCGTGATCTGTCCATTGATTTTGTTGTTGTTGTTTGTTGTTGTTGCAGACTCTGAGTCGTCACTCCCTGGTGTGTTCGCTGTCGGCCATGGTGCCTGTGCGTGCCCGTCGGCAGATCAAGTACCCTGTGGAACAGCTGGGCATCAACGCTCCCTCAGAACGGGTGCTGGCGGAGAGGGAGGCGTATGCCCTGAACCACATCAACCGCAAACTCACTCTGGAACCCAAGGTGTGTGTGTGTGTGTATGTGTGCTGTTCATACACTGTGTGTGTGTGTGTAGTGTGTGTGTGTGTGTGTAGTGTGTGTGTGTGTAGTGTGTAATGTGGTGTGTTGTGTGTGTGTGTGTGTGTGTGTGTATGTGCGTGTGTGCGTGTGTGTGTGCATGTGTACGTGTGCGTGTGTGTATGTGCGTGTGTATACGTGTGTATATGCACGCATGTATATGTGTATGTGTGTGCGTGTGTATGTGTGTGCATGCCTGTGTATGTAAATGTTTAAACCAATGTTTAAAAATTTCAAAACGTGCATATGTAAGCGTGTATGAAGCAGTTAATTAAGTCCATCAAGAATGTGTAAGCTAGTCAAAGTCCAGATCAGTGTACTTTAATGGAAAACATCCTCAGGCTTTTTGTAATGATTGTCTAAACAATGCGTTCAAAACGAATGTGGAAGTCTTCTCTTTTTTTTTTTCTCCTTTCAATGAAGGTTTTGTCATCATGATCCAAGTGTTGTTTGTTATCGCTGCAGGTGACCATCAACGCCCGCATTGTGGTGGTGGGTGCATCTGACGTGGGCCTTTCCTTCCTGGAGACATTTGCATATTGGTGAGTTGTACTGTATTGCTGAATAAGTTCAACCATTTTAGCTACTATTCCACACCATTTCGCCTGTCCTCCATACTCCAGTAACCACCTATCTTACCCTGTTCCTGAGGGCAAGCTTGTATTTTGTTCCTACATGGGATGTTTGGGAAAATTTGAGCACTGAGATGTGCTGTTGAGGACAGAGGTGGTTGCCAAAGTGGCTGCCAGTTGCAAAGTTCTTCGACTCACCTAAAAGAAAGAGGGAAACATGTATTTTTCAGCTCATGTTGCGTTCGATGGTGAGTGAGATTGGTAGGTGATTGTTCAGCATGACTGTAGACAAGTTTAGAAGCCCAACTGCCACTGAAACAGTGGCGATGGCTTAGATAATTGTACAGGCACATCTGCATGGGCTTTAAACTTTAGGATCAATGTGTGGGACAGCAAAGAGGTGATGAGTCAGCTGTTAGATTATGGAGGAATTCCAGACTTTTTGGGGAACGAAGATGAGTGACTACAGTTATACTGCTTAAGATTACTGGGGTTAGCATTTTATTGTTTTCTGAGAGAAAGGGGATGGGCCCAGCCCTCACCATGCTGACCTCTGGAAGGAAAGTGAGGCGTCTGATTAGTTATTCCCCAATGTCCACATAGGGTATGGGAGGACTTTCATTTGCCCTTTCTCTTACCCCCCCCCCCCACCCCCCCCCCACCCCGGTCTTCTGTCTGAGCTCACACTTTTTGTTGTGTTTCAGCCCCCACCTGCGCTTCAACAACATGACGCTGATCTCGCCCCATGGTCTGCCTGGGGAGATGCCCCCAGATCTGCAGCGTGACCAGATGCTACCCACCAGGTCTGTACCTCTGTTTCTGTGTGTGTGTGTGTGTGTGTGTGTGTGTGTGTGTGAGTGTGTGTGTGTGTGTGTGAGAAAGAGAGAGAGAGAAACAGAGAGAGCATTGTGGGCATGGAGTGTGGTGCCAGGGGTACTATTACAGTTACAAAAAAAAACCCAAAGCAGCTGTCATTTAAGGTTACATCCATTGCAGTGACTGCACTAAAAGATTTCAGTGAGGATCTCCAGAAATCCTTGGAGTCTTGGAAGGGAGGGTTTCATTCTTGAGGGATGCATCAAGCCTAGAAAAAAACAAACAATCCTCCTCTGTCCTCCTTGCACCCCCTCCCCCTCCAACCCCACCCTTGTGCCCTTTTTGCTGGAGACATTTATCAATCCAGTGAACGAAGTGCGCACAGGTTCAGTCGCCTTCCTCCCAGGACTAACTTGACTTTGCATTCACCATACATCCATTTACATACAGTGAGGCGTAAATTCATACAAAAAACATGCATGCTCACACACACGCACACACACACACACACACACAACACGCACTCACACACACACACACACATACACACACACACACACACACACAACACACACATGTGCGCACACACACACACACACACACACACACACACACTCCAAACACACATGCACACACACAGAACAGAACACAACACACACACACACACACACACACACACACACACACACACACACACACACACACACATGTGCGCACACACACACACACCACACACTCCAAACACACATGCACACACAGAGAACAGAACACAACACACACACACACACACACACAC
>CM065723.1:26012210-26037210 GCA_033310375.1 Conus canariensis
CTCTCTCTCTCTCTCTCTCTCTCTCTCTCTCTCGCTCCATGACAAGGACAGATTGATTGTAAAACTAGGCTTTGGCATAAAATCTTCATCCTTGCATATTAAAGATCAATCGATCAGTCAATCAGTCAATCAATCCTCTTCTCTCTCTCTCTCGACTGCACTCACACCAGCACTCTCAGTGTTGTGATTTCTCTTTCTCTGTTGGGATTTTTAATACATTACTTTTAAAAGAAAGATATTGTATTGCTATTTATGTTTAAAAAACATTTTTTTCAGAGCATTTCAGTAACTTTTGATTGATTGACCAACATCTGTAATGAATTTGTCAACAGGCTTTCTTTTCATTCTTCAAGAAGGCCGCAGACATGAGCGCGTTCAAAGGTGTGTAACTTTTCAAATATCTGAGCATTTTTTTTCTTTCTTTGAAAAATCTTTCTTTTTTTCACAAAAAAGAAAGAAATTGAATCAGATAGGTGCAAGTTGACAGAATAATAAGTTCTCTATCATAATGTTAATTATTTGAGCAAAAAAATATTGTCCCTTAGCATTATGTTATGTGCGTAGGAGAAAAACAAATATTCTTACCAATCTTCAGTGAAACACACCTGATGAAAAGAAAGATCGTTATCATTATTACGTTAACAGATAAGGAAAAATTTTTTAGTCTCCTGCAAAGTCTGTTTTCAAGATCCTGAGTAGCTGTCAGTTCCAACTCAGAGGATGTCATGATTTTCACCAGATGTCAATTCCATCTTAGAATGTGTTGCCATGAATCTAATCTTACCAGTCCTCATTTACATTGTAGAACGTGCTGTCATAAATCTCACCAGTTGTCGGTTCCATCTCACAGTCTGTCATAATTTTTTACAAGCCATCGGCTCCATCTCAGGGTGTATGTGCTAATTCTCACAGGTTATCCAATCCATCTCTCTATCTGTTGCAATAACTCTCACCAGTTATCAAGGCTGTCTCCTTGTCGGTTGTCCTAGCTTATGCTGGTTATCAATGCCATCTCCCCATTTGTTGTCAATGCCATCTCTTCGTCTGTTGTCATAACTCTTACCAGTTACTGATGCCATCTTTCCATCTGTTGTTATGACTCTCACCAGTTATCAATTTCATCTCTCCATCTGATGTCATAATTCTCCAGTTATCAACTCCAACTCTCCGTCTGATGTCATTCTCCAATTATCAGCTCCAACTCTCCATCTGTTGTTATAATCTTTACCAGTTATACACTTCATCTCTCTGTCTGTTGTCCTAACTCTCTCCAGTTATACAGTCCAACTCTCCATCTGTTGTCACAACTCTCACCAGTTATACACTCCATCTCTCTGTCTGTTGCTGTAACTCTCACCAGTTATGAACTCCATCTCTCTGTCTGTTGTCATAACTCTCTCAATTATCAACTCCATCTCTCCATCTGTTGTTATAACTTTCACCAGTAATCAACTTCAACTCTCCATCTGTTGTTATAACTCTCACCAGTAATCAACCTCATCTCTCTGTCTGTTGTCATAGTTCTCACCATCCATCCATAAACTCTATCTCTGTGTGAAATAGAATGAATGAAAATGAACTTAGTTTGATAATTTGCCTAAAGAAAGAATGATAGAGCATTTTAAACCCAGAACTGAGGGCACTGAAATTTTTTAACATTAGGTGAACCAGTTCTGGTTTCGTCATATTTTCAGCTGTGTAATGAAGTGCTTGGGGACAAATTCATCCATTTGTAGTAACTGAAATTTTGCCTTTTTTTAAAAAAGTTTGTGGAGACATTATATTAGACTGTAATAAAAACAGAAATTACAGTGATTGAATTTCTATATTTTCTTTTTTTTTTTTTTTAAAAGCAGATGATTAAGATGCAGAGCATGTGACTAGACTTTTGGATTTTAATGAGCACCCACTCTCTGTCGCAGCCATCAACGATTCTTACCTGGTGTATGACGGCAAGCTGGTCATCGATGCCTCCTTCCACACCAACGATGTGGCCATACGTGGGGCGGGGCCGCTCACCAAGTTCCAGAGGCGTTACCATGCTGACCAGTGGACCCATGCCTGCTTCAACTCCAAAGAAGTGGGCATTGCGGTAAGTGTCTTTTGTGTGTGTTGTGGTGTGGAGTGTTTGCATTGTTGTCGTGTACTTGTGCTTGGAAGGGTATATGTATGTAGGGTTGTTGTCTTTTGTCTTGCATTTAAAGAAAAATGTGTGTATGTTGGCAGTTCTTTTTTTTTTTCTTTCATGCTATTCTTCATTGTTGTCAAGACTTTTTTCAAAATAAAATGTTGCTGTGCGACAATTATGACAGCGTGTTGTAGTACCCTGCAATAAGCAAAGCCACATCATGTCATTACCTGGTACTACACTGTGGTGTATGGAATGGCACCATACCATACTAACGCAGGCACGCATGCAGGCACGCAGGCACGTACGCACGTACGCACGCACGCACGCATGCACACTCGCACGCACACAGACACGCACACTTTTAACTCACGTTTATAACAAAGTGAGTTTATGTAATCAACCTGCTTCAGTTGTTCATGCTTGTGTGTATCTATGTCTGTGTATGCATCTGTGGGTCTGCGTGTTCATGTGTGTGTGTTGTAAACTCTGATGTTGGCATCATCTTGGTGAATACAACAAGGACTCATATAACCAGAACTTGGCAGAATGATGAACATTGAGAACACCCTTCCAGTCTTTCCCTTGCCTTGCTTGCAGATGTCACTGAATAGGGAGGGTGGTAAACCTGTGATTGAAACTGTAAGCAAATATTTTCAGTATTACGAAAATGATACCTTCTGAAAAATTGTGATCATGATTAATTATCACTTTATTTATTGGTAAAAGATATTGCATGCAAATATTGCAACAAATATTAATTTATGTTTTATGGAGATGAAGAAAATGCAGGTTTTTGCTCAACAAAGGAACAGTTTTCAATAAAAAAAAATCTGAATATTTACAGAAAAAAGATTAGCCACATACTAATATATCTTGGACAGATATAAGCAAAAATCTTACAAAGTACAGACCAAAGATTAGCCACATATTGATATATCTTGGCAAACATATCAAAGTCAGAATTTATTATTTGTTATGGATCAATCAAGTAAAGCCACCTGCAAGCAATAAATTATACAGCCCTACATGTTTCCATGGAAACACTGCCCAAATGATGACAGTATCTCATAATTTTTGCTTTTATGATTGGAATCAAACAAAACTTGACAAGAACCACAAAAAATGGGGAAGCCTTGAAGGGAAGCATCCAAGGAAATCAATGTCGTGCGTGAAGTTACAGTGAGACGAGGATGAACATCTGGAACAAGCCTGGGCTGAAGTGTGTGTGTGTGTGACGAAAGGGAGATCAGTCAAGAAAAGGATGGAATTCCTGTGGTTCAGGTGGACCTGTCAGAAGTCTTTTTATCTGTAAGGGAAATGTAGCACAAGCTATAGACAACCACCCTGTCCGCCGTCCACCCTTCTCTTTCCCCTTCACTGCCCCTGTGTTACAGTCTTCTGGTGGTGGCCAGTACCAGATCGGATGAGGGTACCTGATATTGGCTGGAAGATGGGAAGGGAGGTGGGGGAAGGAAGAAGGGGGTTGTGGCAAAGGAGAAAGGGGAGGAAGGAAGGGGAGAGGAGTGGAAGGGCAAGGGGAGGGGATAGGATGGGGGGGCAAGTCCCATCTGAGATATACAATTTTCATGTTTTATATAAAATTTTTATGTTTTTTTTTTGTCTGTTGATTGTGTGCATCCTACTTGGAGTTGTGAAGTATGCTATGGTTCTAATGGGAAGACTGGAAACACATGTTGGAGCTTCATCCACTTTTTAGAAACGTCTTTCAAGAGTGTTGGCCAAATTTCTTGACCAGCGCTGCACATGTCTCCCGATCTTGCTCGACATCAGGAAATATTAACTGAAAGGAAGTGTGTAGATGACATCCCTGTCATGTAGTCTGAAAGGGAGTGCAGCTTACATCCCTGTCACGTAGTCTGAAAGGGAGTGCAGCTTACATCCCTGTCACGTAGTCTGAAAGGGAGTGCAGCTTACATCCCTGTCACGTAGTCTGAAAGGGAGTGCAGCTTACATCCCTGTCACATAGTCTCAGATCAAATTGAAACCCTGTGACCCCTATCTTTATCATCCGTGTTGGTCATGGAAAAAAAAAATGGAGAGGTTCACTGTACCGGACTGACCAGTTTACAACCTGTGAGCTGATGGACCATGTCCAGGGAACAAAATGTATTGAAGGAGATACCCTAATACCCAGTCTCCCAAACTATTTGGAGAAAATGGGGTGTCACATTTTTTGGACATCTTGAAAGAAATTTTCCATGGGATAGAAAATGTTAAATGTGATTTCTGAAGTATAAGATGTAGAAAGTTGTGTCTTTTCATTGTGAACCACAGAGAGGAGGGACTGACTGCAGGATCAGATCATACCCAAATCTCAAATGTAATCATTTTTTGATCATGTGACAACTAGTTGCTCTGACACAAAATGATTAAATCTGTATAGTCAGAGGTTTATTGCAATTTTCGTCATGTAATCAGGCCATAAATTTTTTTTGTTCCCCAATGAAGATTGCTGTTCATATATCAGTCCTTTGTCGTAGAAATACTCTCTGAGCAGGACACAAAGAAGCATTTAGAAAGATTTATTAAAAAAAAACCTGTCTGCAACATCTTTTTTATGTTTAAGAATTGATTGTTGTACAATGCAGAGAAAAGTGTATTAGATTTATAGCAACACAGAGAATACTAAACAGATAGATGATTTTCTCCTGGAAAAGTGGATGAGGAATGGTTCTTTTTCTGTCTGTCTGTCTGTCTGTCTGTCTCTCTCCTATTTAAAGGACAATGTCAAGGGAGTGAAACCTCTCACAAAAGGCCTTAAGCGCTTAGAGGCAAGGAAGGCCGTGAGTGGTAGAGAAATAGGTAATAGACCCATTACTAGTACGTCTTCACCTAACGCATACAGTCGAAGTGTGTCAAGGAGGTTGAAGTGGTCAGGTGACAGATGGCACCTAAGCTAGTAAGGACCCTCCTGAGTTTGAACCTTCCCGATAGCGAAAGGGGAAGGGATGTAACCACTAGGACCTCGGAGCACCGAGTAGGCGATAAATACTCCAGTCAGCTGAGGTCACTTTGTAAACAGTCCTTGAAGAGCAGGAGTCTTGGGCTTGTTCAGATAGTATTGCCATGGGGCACTGTGTTGGTGCTATTGTCAGGCTGGTTGAATGTGCGTGGACGTTGTTGTCGTAGCTTTTCTCCAGGATAATTACTGTGTTAAGTGGCCCCCGAAGTCGGTGGGAATTTTCGATGTCCATATGATGCCAAGTGGTTGTTTGCTAATCAGTTAGGTAGGGATGTGTGTAAATGCTGATGTGTGGAAGAATGTAACGAAAGGGGAAGTCAGGGTGCTTGTGAACAAGGTAGTGGAGAAGCAGGATGGACAAAGGCATGGCCCAAAGGGAAATCCTTTGTGTTCACCCTTATATAAACTGAGGGAGAACAACGTGACAGGAGAGAGGAGAATAACACCACGAGAGAGAAGCACAGAGGAGAGAGAGGAGAGGAGAGTGAGCAGGACAGAGTAGGGTTGAGAGAAACGTGGTCTGGGAGAGAGAAGTGACAGCAAGGTCTTAGGGTAAAAGACAAGCTGAAAAAGAGAAGGCTGAGTTTGAAGCCCAGAGGTGGGTGAAGAGAGACAAACTGAGTTTGAACCCAGAGGTGGGTGAAAGAGATGAAGAAGAAGACTTCTGCATCGAGTTCCCAGAGACGACCACGAAGACCCAGTCCTGAAACCTGGAGCCAGTCAACCAAGGGCGTCACCATCATCCAGTGCTGAAGAAAACTTGAAGAGACTTGTTCAAGAACTGTGGTGTGGTGTGAAAGTGTGTTTGTGTGTGTGGAATCCTGGCCAGGTAAGAAGCCATTTTATTATAACCCAGGATTAGGAAGTATTGATCTTTTATGTTTTGATTAGTCCATTTTGTGTAATTGGATTTTTCATGTTTGATTATAAGTAACATAGAAATTGTATTTCTTGTTCTCAGTCGTGTTAGGAGAGAAGCGAATGTTTGACATCCCATTCCCAGAGAGAGGTGAATGTTTGAAGGGTGCATGAGTGTGCATATGCGTGTATGAGTGCAGCGATAACCTTTGAGTGTTAAGCCTGACTGATAATGCATCAGCTTAGTGCACTTAAGCAATACCATCACGATTTCCCCCGTCCTGGACAAAGTGGCAAGCCTGCCTGGATTGCATGGCCCAAATTAGTCTCAGGAGGGAAACAAAGAGAGTGCTAGAGTAGTACTGGGGCGAAGCGTCCACTAAAGGCAATTATAATTAGCTCTTCCTGATTATTTCCTTTAGTTCTTTGAGTGTTGAGTATTGACTTGTGTGTAGGGTGGTTGTATTAATCAAAGGTCGTTCAGAGAAACGAAGAACGAGGTTCTAGTCTTAACTCTCACAGAAGCTGTGGTTTCAGATTAAGGCTCCTTGTGTTAGGAATGCAGCCATTGGTGGGTGTACTCATAACGTTTAATAGATAAACTGTGTACTAACTTTTTCCAGGTTTATAAGCGTAACCGTTTTAGTGGTGCTAAAACATATTGAAAAAAAAATGGCTGAAGAAAGTTTTACTCCCACTGAGAAACTGATGAGTTTCGGAGAGAAACTAGGATATACAGGGGATGAACTGCGTAAGTTGGTAGAAATTCAGCAAAAGACTGAGAGAGATGAAAGGGCTGAAAGGAGGAAGTTTGAAAAGGAACAGCTAGCAGCTGTCAAAAGAAATCTAGAGGCAGAAACTGCTGCCTCAAAGGCTAAAGCAGATGCAGAGTGTATAGCTGCCAAGGCAAGGGCAGATGCAGAGAGTGCAGCGGCCAAAGCAAGAGCAGATGCAGAGAGGGCTAGAGCAGATGCAGAGAGTGCGGCTGCCAGGGCAAGAGCAGAAGCGGAATCAGAGATTTTAGCCAAACAAATTGAGCTGGAGAGGGTAAAATCTGAAAATCGTAGTGAAATAGACACCAGTTCTGAGTCAGTAGGCCGCAGACTAAGTTCCGCACCTAGGCCTAAACTCCCACTTTTCAGAGAAGAAACTGATTCGATCAATGCCTATAGTAGTCATTTTGAATCGTTTGCCAAGCACGAGGGCTGGCCCGAAGATGACTGGGCAATAAACCTGTCTGCCTTGTTGACAGGTCGTGCGTTACACACTGTTTCCACCTTACCCAAATTTGATCAGAGGGATTTTGACAAGGTGAAACAAGCAGTACTAAAGGCATATGATTTAACTGAAGAAGGTTTTAGGCGTAAGTTTCGCAAGGCGAAAATCGAACAGGGTGAGACGTACACTCAGTTTGGGGTGAGACTAGATCACTATTTTAACAAGTGGGTAGAACTTAGTGGAGTGGACTGTGATTTTGAAGGCCTCAAGACACTGGTGATGAAGGAACAGATACTTTATGGTTGTGGGCCGGGCCTCACAATCCACATCAAGGAAAGGAATGTTGTGACAATAGCTGAAGTACTTGAAGCGGCAGAGACTTACCGTGAAGCGAGACGTGACTTGCCTCAACAAGAGGAAAGCCCGGAGGCATATTCAGAGGATCGCAGGCCAGCACATGACTCACATAATGAGTCAGTAGTACACGCCCGTAGGCCCACGGCGTCACGTGAGGAAACAAAAAGTGAAAACCAACAGCCACGTAGTTAAGGCTGGAGACAAACGTACCTGTTTCTTGTGCAACAAGACAGGACACTTGGCTAGAGACTGCCGATTTAGACCTCAGAAAGCTGCAGCAATGAGGGTCAGGCCAAGTGAGAAGCAGGTAGAAAAAGAAGAAAAAGATGACAGTGTTATTTTATCTGGATTGTGTTGTGTGTTCAAAGATTCAGAAGATAACATGGATGTGCACAAAGGCAGAGTAGGGAAAAATGTGGTTAGCGTCATTAGAGACTCTGGGTGCACAGGTGTAATGGTGAAGGAATCCCAGGTTAAGGAGGGACAATTCACAGGTAAAACACAGAAGTGTAAGCAAATTGATGGAACAGTATCAGATTTTAAAACAGCCAGCCTGTTCATTGATACACCATTTTATAGTGGGATTGTACAGGCGTTGGCCGTCCCAAAGCTGCCGAATGACGTGATAATCGGGAGCATCCCAGGGGCACGTGATTACCACGACCCCTAAGTCAGGAGACTTCTCTGTTGAATCGGAGAAAAGAAATCACGGGAGAGAAAGGCCCCAGGCAACCACACACTCCAGAGAGCGTTGGAGCGTGTCCGGTGAGATTAACCCCACTCACTTACGAGCAGAACAAAAGGGCGACTCAGAAAACTGGTTGGTTTTGCTCACAGAGGGCAGAAGAAAAATGTTAAGGAGGGTGCAATGGGTTTTGAGTTAGAGAACGGCATATTGTACCGAACTTTTACTCATTCGCGTTCGGGAAAAACGAAGAAGCAGGTTGTCGTTCCTAGGCAGCGCAGAAAGGCGGTGATGTCCGAAAATCATGTGACGTCAGCCTCGGGCCATCTTGGTAGAAAGGCCACACAAAAGATTGTGACCCAGAGTATTGCTGGCCCGGTATTCTGGGCGATATCAGGAGCCTCTGCAGACAGTGCAACACATGTCGCGGTGTACGGCAAGGTGTGGTAGGGAGTGAAGAAAGTGTGACGGGGCCGTAGGCCAAAATAAAATGGTTGGTCGAAAAGTCGGGTAGTGTGCGCCAGTGTCTCACACGTGTCGTTTATGCGTGACGTAGTTGGTTGCGGGCCACGTGTATGAAGAGGAAGGGGGAGAATTTCCATAGAAACAGAATGTTCATGCAGATATGGCCACGCTACTTAGAGCTGGTGGAGATTTCATATTGGTGTTGATATTTGCTTGAGTAGTGTGTATGTATTGATTTTTCTACATTTTTGGTTGCAAGTAGGGGTGAGAGAGTGGGAGGGGAGGGGAGGGAGATTGTGGACCAGCACATCGTCTACAGTAGGCCTATCCTGTGAAAACCGAAAGACACGTTTTGCCACCAGGCTGTCATTATAAAACCATTTTTTTTTTCGTTTTTAAACTTTCAATTCTAGAATGCGCTTTCAAGGCATTTGGAGTTGATTTTAATCTTTAGAATAGAACTGGAGTGTGATTGGGGAGTTCATGAAATCCTGTCACTTTCCCACACTCCACGCTGTCTTCTCTGCCCCTTCTTCCCCTCTGTGTAAATTCGGATCTAATACAACAGTAGCATCAACAGCCAGGAGAGCACCTGTGAGAACACAGTCTGATCAAACACAACAGTAGCATCAACAGCCAGGAGAGCACCTGTGAGAACACAGTCTGATCAAACACAACAGTAGCATCAACAGCCAGGAGAACACCTGTGAGAACACAGTCTGATCAAACACAACAGTAGCATCAACAGCCAGGAGAACACCTGTGAGAACACAGTCTGATCAAACACAACAGTAGCATCAACAGCCAGGAGAGCACCTGTGAGAACACAGTCTGATCAAACACAACAGTAGCATCAACAGCCAGGAGAACACCTGTGAGAACACAGTCTGATCAAACACAACAGTAGCATCAACAGCCAGGAGAACACCTGTGAGAACACAGTCTGATCAAACACAACAGTAGCATCAACAGCCAGGAGAACACCTGTGAGAACACAGTCTGATCAAACACAACAGTAGCATCAACAGCCAGGAGAACACCTGTGAGAACACAGTCTGATCAAACACAACAGTAGCATCAACAGCCAGGAGAACACCTGTGAGAACACAGTCTGATTTAATACAACAGTAGCATCAACAGCCAGGAGAACACCTGTGAGAACACAGTCTGATCAAACACAACAGTAGCATCAACAGCCAGGAGAACACCTGTGAGAACACAGTCTGATTTAATACAACAGTAGCATCAACAGCCAGGAGAACACCTGTGAGAACACAGTCTGATCATACACAACAGTAGCATCAACAGCCAGGAGAACACCTGTGAGAACACAGTCTGATCAAACACAACAGTAGCATCAACAGCCAGGAGAACACCTGTGAGAACACAGTCTGATCAAACACAACAGTAGCATCAACAGCCAGGAGAACACCTGTGAGAACACAGTCTGATTTAATACAACAGTAGCATCAACAGCCAGGAGAACACCTGTGAGAACACAGTCTGATCATACACAACAGTAGCATCAACAGCCAGGAGAGCACCTGTGAGAACACAGTCTGATCAAACACAACAGTAGCATCAACAGCCAGGAGAACACCTGTGAGAACACAGTCTGATCAAACACAACAGTAGCATCAACAGCCAGGAGAACACCTGTGAGAACACAGACCTTTGCCAAGAATAAACAAATTTAGGGAGAATACAAACCGTTGCCATGGAGAAACAATTTTTTGGATCCGCCCTTCAAGTCAGTTCACGAGTGAAAACCAAATGACTTTGCCCACATCCCCCCATAGGAAGGAAAAGTGAGTGTAACTGGAGGATCCATTTTCCATGCACCTTTTTTTTTTTTTAGCCGGATATGCAAAATACAAAACGTTACTCAATATATCACAGGAATGTTTCAATACTTCATGAAAATGTTACTTAGTACATTGCGGTCAATTTGTAATAGTATTTTCACAAGACTTATCTTATGCGGGAAATTTTGCAAAAGTTTTTTAATTTTTTTTTTTTTTTTTAACCCGTATCCATATGTTTGTAACTTTAAATCCAGCAGGAGTACTCATAACCAGTTAAACCTGTTTGAACCAAACTTCGTTAAGACATGGAAAAGGTCCAGGGACGAACCTGTTAAATTTCAGTGCCAATCTGTAACGTGAATGTGGATCACATGGCAGACCTAGGACCTGGGGGCCGGAATAGCCCAGTTGGTAGAGCGCCGGACTCGTGATCCTGGGGTTGCGGGTTCGAATCTCCACCGGGCCGTTTCGGTACAGGGGGATTTTTCCCACGGAGTTAACATTGGTTCTGACTCCATTTCCCATACAGTCCTTTGAATGAGACTATAAACCGAGGTTCCGTGTGTGAACGCACGCATAACATCTTGCACACACGTAAAATCCCATCACCAACTTTCGGAAGAGAAGGCCAGTTTGGCTGTTGGTATGGATGACACGTTACACATAGCATGCACCTTCCCCGAAGTTGGAGTATGGCTGCCTTAATGGCGGGATAAAAAACGGCCACAACACAAACCTCCACTCCCTTTGTTGGGTAGATGGGATTAATCCTTGCCTGTCTACATAGGGAGTGTCCGCAGGAGTATCAGCCTGCGTACGCAGAAAGAAAGAAAGAAAAGAAAGACCTTGGACCATTCAGCGAGATTACAACAACATTTGACCAGGCAAAAAACTACCGAATTTGTTGCAAAACTTGGAGGTAGCCCCAGTAGGAACTCATTGTATGTTTGGAGTACATCCACGCAACGGGTCTGAATCAAGCGAACGAACCAGGTTCTCTTTACGGTATTGATAGCAACTTTGACGGAGGTAGCGACTGCGGTAAAGCTCACGGATTTGGTCATGTAGGGATGGTTTGTGAGTGAAGCCTTGCTTTTTATGAACGTGGAAGCTCAGATCTGCAAACAGTCCTGTTGAAGGTTAGGGCGGTTTAAAGACGCGACAAAAAGGGACGGGCTGGCTTTGATGTGAAAGGTCAGGTGGGAGCGTGGGTTCACTTGATATCAGGAGTGTGTCCGGCTGAGAGGGTTGATTTATTGTTGTGTGCGGGTCATTGTTGGGCTTCATGTCCACCTTACCTGTTGTCTGTCTGTCTGTCAGTCTGTTTGCATTTTATGTTGCATGCCTCCTTTCCTTCAATGTGTGTGTGTGTTGAAGGGGGGGGGGGGGGGGGGGGGGGGGGGGGGTGGGGGGGGGGGGGAAGGACTATAGGGAAAGCAGGGAGGTGGTGGATGGTGTGTGTGTGTGTGGTGTGTGTGTGGGGGAGGGGGGGGATGATGCTATAGGAAAGTTACGGACAGGGCATGACATCAACACTGTCAGTGTTACAAGCAGTGTTCATTGCATGTGACGTGCACATGTTAGATAACAGACAGACAACATTCAGTTACATGCACATATACATTCATTACAAGCAATGTAGATTACTCTATATCATTAAAGCACACATGTTATAATGCATGTACTTTACGTCATAGCACACATGTAAACGGACACTTTTGCGCATACACACACATGCAACACACACACACTACACACACAGCACACACACCACACACACACACACACACACACACACCACACACACACCACACAAAGCACCAGAACGCGCGCACACACTCACACACGCGCGCACATACACATGCATGCACACACACATATGTGCGCGTGCGTACACACACACAGACACACACTCACTCACTCACTCACCCACACACACACACACACACACGCACATAGGCACACACACATACACACATGCGAACACACAGAGAAATACACCCACACACAGACACACACAGACACACAGACACACAGACACACACACACACACACACACACACACACACACACACGCATCTGGTATCAACAGACTCGGCACTGAATGGAAAGCAATAAAACTGTCTGCAACAGTTTATTAGTTTTGTTTAACGCGGCCAGCAAAGTGTTTTCAGGTAATAACTTTTAACACGCAGACCAGACACAAATCAGGCCTCCTTTTCATTGGAAAGCCTGATCTTCACATCACACCAGATCCAGCCAGGGGTGGCACAGTGGTAACTGCATGGGGTTGCAGCTTGGAGACCGCTGGTTTGAGCCCCAGCGCATACCGAGGCACGTGTTTGTGTCATTTTTTCCTTCTCTGGTCAGATTCTACCCATGGTAGCTAGTTGGAGTATTCAGGGGACTCAGATGGGATGGCTGAAGCGTTGTGTTGAGTTGAATTTCCTAATGGAGGCATTTTCGACAGCGTTACTCGAAACTTCGTGATCAGTATATATTGAACGTGACAGACAGAACCACGCCTGATGCCGTTTGTTATGATAGGATGCATTGACATGAGCTCTGTGGTGTTGTTCCTGACCATAATGGAACTGTGTAGCACTATCGTCATCATCAGCATTCTCATTGCCACTGATCATGATTAAAAAAAAAAAATCAGTCTGAAGTTCTGTATTCTTCATGCCGCGCTCCTAGCTGGTGCTTCCATATCAATGGATGTGGTGAATTTGTGGTCAAAACCTCCGGCATCGGAGAGATCATGTCACTAGATTGGCAATAACTGCAGTGTCCCGTTAGAAGAAGAGGGCGCTCACTTGCTACTGATTCTGTCACTAAACAAAGATTGTCATCAGTAGGTGGCGCTGTAGGCAGGTATCCGGCATAGGTTGGATCAGAACAGGCGTTGCTGAACACCTTCAGAATACTAACTTAGCAGAAGAACAGTGTCTCCGCAGGTGGGTGTCCCCCAGGTGACCCGATTCTGCCGATGGAAACCATTTTATGACCAGATTGACCTTTGGTTGTTAGTTCTGGCATGAACAATATGGTAATAAAATGTCAACACATCTTCTGTAGAAACAAATAATCAGTTCCGAGACAGGAAAAAAAAAAAGACTGTTATCTCATTGAGATCCGATAGAGAATAATCATCATGAAAACTCTCTCACTCTTCCACCCTGCCTCTAGCTCTCTAGCATCACCCCCACCGCCCTTATCTTCGGCTTTCACTCCAACTGTCTCCCTCTCTCGTATCCCCTCCCTCTTTCCGTCTGTCTCCACACCACACCACACCCCCACCACCTCTCTGTCTGTCTGTCTGTCTGTCTGTCTGCCTCTTCTCGCTCTCTCCAAATTCCACCATTCCACAGTTTCTCCTCTGTTTTCTGGACAACCTCATTCTCCTGTTTATTGGACAAACACATCTTAAAGAGTTACTACCTTTTATTAAAAAGAAAAAGTAACAAGCGGACATGCTCATACGCACACACATATGCACGTACACGTGTGTGTATGTCTACACAAGTGAGCACACATGCTTGCATACACATGTATACAAAACAAACGCTTCCATGACATGCGCGCTTGCCCATACGTACAACCAAATCTGGTCACATGTCTACCAGGCTTCTCCCTGTTGTACTCCGCTTTCCTCTCCATCCGGTCACATAACGCTAAACAAAACAACAAAAACAGCTCACCAGTGGAGTACATTCCAGTTGTAGTCTACGAACAGAGAAAGAAAGTGCTCTGGTGTGTGTGTGTGTGTGTGTGTGTGTGTGTGTGTGTGTGTGTGTGTGGTTGTGTGTGTCTGTATATCTGTCTGTGGAGGTCTTCACATTCAGTGGAAACAGTGTGAAGTTACTGTTATGAATTGAGATCTCTGAAGAATTTTCTTTTTTACTTTTCTTTTCTTCTCTCCTCCCCCCCCCCCCCCCCCCCCCCCCCCTCCCCCCCCTCCCCCCAAATCGCTGTTATAAGTTGTCCAGTGTCTATGAAATAGTATACTTTCACGGAATATTTCAGCTTTCGTGTGATGTAAACCTTGATGTTCAGTGTAAAGAAATTATTATTATTATTTTTTTTTTTTATCGCTGTTATGAATTGACCAGTCTCCATAAAATAGTATACTTTCACGGAATATTGCAACGTTCAGGTGATGTAAACTTTGACATTCAGATTTTCCGAGTCCTGTTGAAAGAAAGGTACTTGGGCAGTAACTCTTTCAGTCGATATCTTCTATTATATCCCTTGCGACACATGATTTTGTTTCCACACGTCACAATTAGGATTTTCCATTAAAACACAATACAGTCCATGTAAGCGTTTTGAGGCCTACCGTAGATTGGAGCCAGCTTTTAATGTTAGACTGACATTTGACAAAAAAAAAAAAAAAAAAAAAAAAAAACACACCCAGACTCCCCACCAATTATTTCCCTTGTTTTGGAGAATTTTCACTGATGAAATCACAAACGATCTTCCACTACATGACCTTCCCCTTAGCTGACGTCACATTTCAGGCCTTTGCACTCACCCGTGACCCTATCTTTGCGCCGTCTTGAAACGTCCAAATAGTCCCATTCCTTCGATTTTAATCTGTCTGCTTGGAACCACCAGGCTTGTACCTTGATGGCCGTATGGAAGAAAATGAGGAGAACCAACTTTCAGACTCAGTAAAAATTATCAAAACAATCTAACTGCGCCAGTCTGTAAATACTCGACTCCTTATTAAGCAAGGCCATGGCGCATTACTTTTTGGTGTGCACAGGGTTCATCCAGGTCTTAAAAAGTCTGGAAATTTTAAGTCCATTTTCCAGGCCCTGGAAAATCGCACTATGGCCTGGAATAGCCTGGAAATGGAAGAATCAAGCACAATTGCTTGATATTATACATGGCTGCTTTAATTTTCAGCATCATTTAGCATTTATAATGCAAAAAGAAATTATTCCTTGCCCCCAAACGTGATATTTCGTCTCTTGTGCGTTTGTGTTTATAACATCGCTGTAAGGCATTGCATTATGAACAAAGTCTTGAAAGTGGTATTGAAAATGCAGGTCTTGGCCTGGAAAAAGTCTGGAATTTTGAGTTGCATTTCCCGTATGAACCCCGTGTGCAGCCTTAGGAAACTTTCTCTAAGGGCATGTCCAGGATCCGTACAGCATCAGGCAGAGGGCTGCGCTCTCCTCAGTGCCCATGTAGTTGTGTGAGTGTTCACAGTATCAGATTGCACATGGAAATGAGAAAGAAATCAACTGCGTTTCACAATTACCTTAAACAATCGTTCACAAATATAATACGTAATTGCAAGAAAACATATGAAAAAAAAGAAAGCTAGGCTGGAGCATATGATTTTTATTTTATTTTATTTTGTTTTAAATATATATCATGGAGGATCTAAGTCTTGCTGTGCAAAACAAAAGCCAGTTTATCGTGAAGGTATGAACTGTTACCGTAACTTCCTGGCAGTAACTGTAAATCGGGATATTCTTGGAGAATGTATTTGAATGGAAATATAGTTAGTACAGATGAAGTTGACTTGCTGGGAGTATTTTGTTTTAAGCGCATCCAGTTTCATTCCCTGTGTCAAACTTGTTAATCACTAACCGTAAACAAGGCAGGTAACTTTTGTTGCCCTGGTGAAAGGATGTATGCGCGTTACTCGGGAATGAATACTGCTTGCGGTACCTATTCACTGAGCACATACGCAGGCAACAGACACGTAGAGCAAACATGGAAACTTTTCGATTACAATATTTGTGTCTTTGCCATGAACACTATGATTTAAGATTAAAAAAAAAATTGAATATGATTTTCTTTCTCTCCCCGGAAGGTATGTACTAACGATCATCTCTTCCCCCCAAAAAAAGTTCCCAAGATGTGTTTATTGTTGTTGTTGTTATTATTACTATTGCTGTTATTATCATTGTTATTATTATTATTATATATCACCATCATCATTATCATCTTCATCAACAGTTTATTGTTGTTGTTGTTTGGATATGATTTTTTTAAAACTCTTATTGAAAGATCCTTTTAAACGCTCGGAATCACATTGCCAAAGTACAAGTGTCTGATAGTACTTGATATGAAAAAAAGGAGCGTCAGGAGGGGGGGGGGGGGGGGGGGGGGGGGGGGGGGGGGGGAGGGGGGGGGGGGGGGGGGGGGAACGAAGAAAAACAAAATAATCACTGTACAGCACAATATATGGAATAATGTATTGATACTGCATACTCGGCGTGCACTCACGCACAGACACAGACAGACAGACAGACACACGCATGCACACAAACACACACACACACACACACACACACACACACACACACACACACACACACACACACACACACACACAAAGTCAAATCCCCATGTCCAGTCTTTGAGTCTTCCAGCCTTCAGTGAAGTTGCTAGACTTCCAAAAAGACCTCCCACAACCTCCTTCGGCCCCCAAAGAGCCAGATAAAAAACATTGCATAGAAATATGGGACACTTTCTGTCTCTCCGGGCCACAGATGAACAGGAAGATTTTCAGAACATGCAGGTCGTGCCTTCGCCCCAAAAGTGATGTTTTCATGGATGTCTGCAGGTTCGGTAGTCTCTCAGGAGAATTACGAGAGAGAGAGAGAGAGAGAGAGGAGAGAGAGAGAGAGGGTGGGGGGGGGGGGGGGGGGAGGCGATGCTGAACCGATTTTAACAAACGTGGTCGACAGACAGACTGTGGCCTCCAAGGACGAACCTATTCAATGTTTGTTAGTACCGATTCGGATTAAGGACGGATCCGTGATCCGTTCGACCTTTGCGGGGGGTCCGCGCTTTCCGCGAAGGCCCATCTTATAGGATGGCAGCATCCATGACAGTACGTCGATGTTAAGGGAAGCATGTTTTGATTGGCATTGAGGAAGCGATCACTTCATGGAGATGCTAATGGCTCGGCGTCATTCGAGATGGGCAGCTTAGCGTTTTCCTGTTTGGAATAACCTAAAGTCAACGCAGTTCTTGGCTGTTCCCATGCAGCTGACTCTAGCGGGCTGTAATACGATGCTATGCTGCTGGTAAAAGAAATGCAGAACGTTGAAACCGGGAATAACGCTGACAGTTGGAAAAAAAATTAAAAAGAGGAAAGAAAGAAAGAAAGGGGGAAAAGGATTTTAGACAAAGATTTCATCATCTTGTTCTGAGTGATGAAGTAAAAGCGCAGAAAAAAAAAGAAGCATGCATAGAATCAGGTTTTAGGCCGGAAATCTGGCCGGCGTATAGCACCATCTGAAAATCGCCTTTCCGGCTCCGCTAAAAAAAAAAAAAAAAAAAGTGTTCAGCTCAGATCTGGGAAATCTTTTTCCGGTTTTTCCGGCTTTAGGGGTGGGCCACTTTTCAGACTCGGTCCGGATTTCCAGCCAGCCCCTCCCCCCCCCCCCCCCCCCCCCCCCCAAATTTCTCCCCCCCCCCCCCCCCCATAAAAAAAAAAAAAAAAAAAAAAAAACCCGCTTTGGATCGGAGTCGCCTACAGTCTGCAAACAGCTTCTTTTACTTTTCTTTCCCCCCCCCCCCCCCCCCCCCCCCCCCCCCGACATGATTCTGTCGAGGGCGCAGTTTTGCTCATCATTATGAGGATTTCTTTCTTCGCGTAAATAGCAGAGAACTGTTTGTCTTGCTTGCGCTAGTGTCGTCATCATCATCATCATCAGGACCATCCGTCCCTTCGCGTGGTTTCCGCTGCGTGCTTTCATATGGAACGTCAGTAGTGACGAGTGGAGTCGAGCGTGAAAAGGGGAAGGGGAAGTGGTCTTGCTTGATATGGGGGAGTATTATGATAAACTAAAGTATCATGAGGAGAAAAAAAAAATTGATTGAAAAAATCGCGCACACTGTCGTCAGTCTGAAGCATCCCACTCCCGTCCTGTCTTCGCTGGAACTTTCCGGTCTAGAACTATTTTGAGAACCGGGTTACCAGGCATGACAGTTGTTGAGAGCCAGTTTTCATCATTTTCTTCTTCTATTTTTTTTCTCTTCATTTTAACGGCCTAGGGTGGCCTTGTACGCCCCTGTATCCAGTACCACCCGTTTACTGTTGAAACAAGCCCTAGAAGATACGATGGCGTGATATGTCACTAATCGAACATCGAATTTTCAAGCGGATGATGGAGTAAGGCACAAGCCTGGGGGAAAAGCCACTGTATGCAGCTGTGATGCGAGTGTCTCTAAATTATATAGCTGCTGCAGTTCATGCTTAAAAGAGCAAGACGAGAACAAGAACAAGAACAAGAACAACAACAGAAAAATCACAAGCATTGCATGTACAAGACTGACCCGTAACGTCATTCATCCCCGGATCTTCAATCCGTGAAGGGAAGGAGCGGGGGCGGGGTGGGGGTGGGGGGCTAGCGGCGTGATACCGTGTGGACAGAATGACTGGGAGGAAGGGTGAAGAAACACAAGTCTTTCCAGCCGATTTGAGAGATAAAGGCCGGGGGGGGGGGGGGGGGGGGAGGTGGGGGGGGGAGATGGGTTGGGGGGAGGGGGGGGGGAGGAAGAAGCGGATAGAAACTGTGGGCATGGAGGTGGCATGTGGAGGAGTGGAAGAATACAGAAAACATCACAAGATGGTGAAAACATGCTGATGTTCAAGAGGTTTAATTAACAGTAGCGTTAAAAAAAAAAAAAAAAAGGAAGAAGAGGAAAAAAGAGAGAGAAAATGCACTGGAGAGAGAGAGAGAGAGAGAGAGAGAGAGAGAGAGAGAGAGAGAGAGAGAGAGAGAGAGAGAGAGGTTTGTGTAGCTCACGATGTGCTTGTTCCCGCAATGGGAGAAGATGATGACAAACGTCACAAAACAGCCATATTGACATTGACAAATGTCACAAAACAGCAATTTCATTTTGACTTTAACATTGTACATTAATTTTCACTAAGAGATCGTTTTGTTTCAATGCCAAAAAAAAAAAAAACGCGTTGTTGATTTAGGCTTCCACGTTGATGTCTCGGTCCCTGGTACAATATGCCCTTTGACTTGATGTTCTTGGTCATGACCCCAGAAATTGCCAACTCTCCCGCATACTCCACCACAGAATAAAATCAACATTGTTCTCTATTTTCGTCCATAGACATTCTGTCCGTATTTTGACAAATACGATATGCACGCCACCAGGATTCTCTCCCTTGCCCTTCTTTCTCTCCCCCAGCTTCTCTCCCCCCCCCCCCCCCCCCCTTCCATTCACACACACATACACACACGCGCGCTCGCGCGCGCACGCACGCACGCACGCACGCACGCACACACACACACACACACACACACACACACACACACACACATATCTTAACATCGATGGAAAGAAGAAAAAAAAAAAAGCTGCGCCGCAAATTGTCTGATTAAAGAACTGCGGAATGTTTTTCTTCTGAATCCTAATCTCCACACCCCCTCCCTCCTCCCCGATTCCCCCCCTGACCCTCTTCTCCCCCTCTTTCCCGTCAACGGGAGTGAAGAAGAAGAGTCCCTCGTTACAAACGTATAGACACAAAACATGGGGACCCTGAGGAACTGTCTTCTCTCTCCGCCCGTGCCCCGTCAGCCAGCTGAGGACCACCTGCCCCGTTTTGGTTGCGGGACGATGATGTTGATGAGGATGAGCCTGCTGGAGGTGCCTGGCCTAACGTCTGTGCTTCTTCCCCCGTGGCTGAAGAAGGCTGCCGCTGGTGGTGGTGGTGATGGTGGTGGTTGTGGTGGTTAGTGCGTTGGCTGCGGAGATGACGTGGATTCGATGACCGCGTGACCCACAGCTGAGCAGTGCGCCCCTTTAGGAATCGACTGGAAGGGCCACCGCCCGCGCTTGCCACATGCATTGCTGCATTGGCTTTGAAGTGACCGATCTCCGAAGAGTCGTGCTGGCAGTTTTTGTTCAGGTCTGATATCACCACGGTCTTGCTCTGCATCAGAGAACGTCTTGGACCGTGCGCTAAGGTCGGCCTAATCGGCTCAGCTTGCTGTTCTGGGGGGTGCGTTTCCTCGGCGGAAAAACCTCTGTTGAGGACCCCGGGATCACTGCTTATCGATGCGCGTGGGTTGGAGAGGATTCCCAGCGGCAGCGAATTATTGGGAACAATGTTCGCGACATCCAGCGTAGACCAAGCGTCTGTACTTTTCCTCCGAATAATATCTCGAGCTGCTGTCGCCCTGTACCTGCTGTCCACCACATCAGCGGCGGCATCTTGGGAGAATAAGTGTTTGCATCGGCCACACAGCAACATTTTTATGATGACCACTTTGAACTGGGAGTAGCCAAAGGCATATAGAAAAGGATTGACGACGGAGTTGGCGTGACTGAGCACAATGGCCACCAGGTGCCACTGCAGCGAGGCTTTGTGGTCCGGAGCGAACAACGTCACGCAGTTCAGGATGTGGATGGGCATCCAGCACACCGCAAACAGGATGATAACGTAGGCTAGACCTTTGGCCCCCGCACCTCTCGTCGTTTCTTCTCCTGCTGCTGGCTGTCTTCGCTGCAGATACTGACTTGGGCCACTGCCCGCTGTTGCTTTCGGACTATGTGGAAGATGTAGCAGTAAACGATCATCATGAGGAGGAGCGGCAGGAGAGTGACCCCAAAGAAGACGAGATAGACCATGTACTCCATGGTGATAACTTCGGTGAAGGAGCATTTTACAAAGTGGTCCCTCCCATAGCTCCAGCCCAGGATGGGGACGAGGCCGATGAGGATGGCCACAACCCAAATCAAAGCCACCAGCATGAGGGCTCTCTTCACCGACATGAGCCTGTGGTAACGGAAGGGGTCGCTGATGGCCATGTAGCGCTCCAGAGCCACACCCAGCAGGCTGAGGATGGAAATGTTGGTGATGAGCACCACCACTGAGTTCATCATCACGCACCCATAAAAGGAAGGTGGCCAGCCGCGGTAAGGCAGGATGACGACAGGGGGTATGATGAGACCTACAAGGACGTCGGCTGTCGCCAGGCTGCCAATGAAGCAGTTGGTGATGGTCCGCATGGAACGGGTCTTGGCGATGGCAACCAGCACCAAGCTGTTGCCCAGCACGGAGAGCGCGCCCACCAGACACTCGGCGGTCACATATAGGGAGTCCTGGGTGGTCCACATCACAGTAGTATCTCATTCTCGAGGCACAAAATCCGTAAGTACAGGCTATGACAGTCGCTCATCACGGTAGTATCTCATTCTGGAGGCACAGAATCCTAAGTACAGGCTATGACAGTCGCTCCAAGGAAGCTGTTCATCACACAATATTCCCCTCCAAGAAGACACAAAGTACTGTCGTCAGTGGTGTCTATCACTTTTTTTCAGATTTTTTTTATTTGTGTATCATTTGTGTGGAAAGGATCACCTAAAAGGTAGCTGTTGATGTAATGAGGAATGAACAGCACTGTGCAACAAACCGCCACTGTGATGATGTAAGGCTGGTTTTCACAGAAAAGAGCGGCTGTCGGTAGTTGGAGGATAGTCTCATGCACAGACTTACAGCTATGAAGTCTTCTCGAACATCATGACAGTGTATGTTGTGCTTCAGATGCATTGGCGTATGTCCGTGTTTTCACTCCTGAGTACAAGAAACGCAGTCGTAAGTGTACGTTCACCTTGTCAACTTGAAGGGCAATGCATTTGATCCGATTTGAATTTGCAGTACGCTCGCTGGCCGTACAATGTGTCAAGGTTCTCGCTTAATCCACTCTCAAAATGCCCTTCTCACATACTCAACGTCCACTTTAATTTTCGGAATGTTGAGTGCTTCCTCTCCACTAGCACGATGGTAACTTTATAAGGCGAGGAAAATACGCTGTCATGTTCTTTCGTTTCCCATCAGTACGAAGCTGGCGAATGTGTTGTGAATGTGTGTTTAGTGTGTGACTGGGCAGGTGGGACAGCAATGTCCTAGACCTGGCAGTCACCTGGTCAAACGTATCTTATGCCCAGGCTACAGCTTAGGGCGCAGGTCAGTAAAGTCGGTTACAGACGGGCTGACCATTCGAACTGTCAGAAACTGTTTCTCGTGCTGCTGCCACCTCCACACGGCCAGAACGAGGCGTCAGTGAGTCCAGCGCATTGATTGTCCCCCACACCCACAGAATGAGCCACCGATCACCGTCTCTCCTTGTCCCCCTCCCTAATCCTTTTACACGAGGTCCGGTTTCTTAGTTGAACACCTGAGCCTTATGTCCTGGTATTGGGATCTTCCGAACATGTGGGTGTGCATGTCCGTTTGCCTGCAGCACACTTCAGTTCTGATCCTGTTGGCGCAGTCAGTATATCCACAAAGTTCTTCTTTTGATGCTGCATTTTATACAACTGTTTGAAAGCAGTGGCAAACATGTATTTGTCCCGTGTGAATTCAGTTGCAGACACTTGATTTGTGCTGTGTGAATGCAAGGGCAAAGACTGATATGTCCCATGTGAAAGAAGTGGCAAAGACTGATATGTCCAGTGTAAGTAGCCAACAGTGATAAAGACTGATATGTCCTGTGTAAGTAGCCAACAGTGATGAAGACCGATATGCCCTGTGCAAAAGCAGAGACTGACGAGTCCTGTGTGACTACTGTGGCGAAGACTGGATATCGTGGCAAAGGCCAGTCTGTCCTGTGTGGAGACTATGGCAAAGACTGTATGTACTGTGAGGTTTCGGTACCAACAGATGGGTATGATCTGAATGAATGAATGAATGTTCAGTCCTCCATGATGTAGACTGCAGTGCGCATATTAGCTTGACCAGCTCTGAAGTGTAGCCTACACCAGTAAATATTCGAGCAACCCGTCATTGAGCTTCTGTCTCTTGCAGACTCTCTCGTTTGTTTTTTGGTTTGTGTGTGTGTGTGTGTGTGTGTGTGTGTGTGTGTGTGTGTGTGTGTGTGTGTGTGTGTGTTCTTCCAGCCACGATGAATACTGTCACGCTTCCATGTTAATTTTTTTTTATGTCGATGTGCATGCTTGCTGCGGTTTCGTCAACATGATCACTTTTCCTTTGTGAACCAACGCTCCGTTCCGTTTTGTATGTAGTGCAGTTACGTCTGACTTAAGAAAAAAAAGCAGTTGTGGTTATTCTTCTGACTTACAGAAGAAAAAAACAAGCAGTCGTGGTTATTCTTTTGTATATGAAGGCTGGTTTGAATGGCGCTGTCAGGATCTGTCGTCACTTGGTTACTTCCGGTTTCAAGCGGCGAGGGGCGATGGCTTTAAAGCTGTGACTGGCTCTGGTTTGATCCAGTCAGGGACTGCAGGTGTCTTGTTGTCTTGTTGAACCCCCCCCCTTCCGTGGTGCGCGGGATGCCGGCTTCGTGACGTCTGAAAAAACACCAACACAAGAAAGGAGATCAGTGTCAATGAGTGAGACTGTTCAAAGGTGGACGCTAACATCGGAATGCGGCGTGGGAATGGGCGGGAGAAGAGGAGGGGGAGGCGAGGGAGGACATATTGCGAAACATTTTGGCCGCATGGAGGGGTGTGGGAGGAGGCATACCATGTGAAAGTGTCGTCACGACACGTCACGTTGGAAACCTTTCGGCCAGCTTCTCTTTACTAGAAAATGAGAGCGACAGAAAGCTAAGGCAGACATACAGACAGACAGACTTTAACGTCTTGTTATGAGAGCTAAGCATTTCATTGATATTAAGAAGAAGAAAAAAAGAAAGTCGTTTTCATGCATTTTTCCTTCACCTGGGCCATTCATTAGTTCGTGACCTTGGATCTAGTGACTGATGTTGCCCCAGATAGTCTTGTCTGACTGGACTGTTGTTAAAGGATCCACCACGGTTTTTCACCAGGCAGTGGGGGACGGCATTTTCATTCGGCTGTGACAGCGTTTGGCGTTGCCTATCGGCTCTCCAAGTGTCATGACGGCATTTTCATTCGACTGTGACAGCGTCTGGCGTTGTCCATCGGCTCTCCAAGTATCCATCAGCACATGTCACTTTGGGAGTGACGAGTGTTTTGCGGTGTCCATCGGCTCTCCAAGTATCCATCAGCACATGTCACTTTGGGAGTGACGAGTGTTTTGCGGTGCCCATCGGCTCTCCAAGTATCCATCAGCGCATGTCACTTTGGGAGTGACGAGTGTTTTGCGGTGCCCATCGGCTCTCCAAGTATCCATCAGCGCATGTCACTTTGGGAGTGATGAGTGTTTTGCGGTGCCCATCGGCTCTCCAGTATCCATCAGCGCATGTCACTTTGGGAGTGACGAGTGTTTTGCGGTGCCATCGGCTCTCCAAGTATCCATCAGCGCATGTCACTTTGGGAAGTGACGAGTGTTTTGCGGTGCCCATCGGCTCTCCAAGTATCATCAGCGCATGTCACTTTGGGAGTGACGAGTGTTTTGCGGTGCCCATCGGCTCTCCAAGTATCCATCAGCGCATGTCACTAGGCAGTGATGGATGTCAAGCGGTGCTCGTCCACTCTCCAGAGTATTCATCAATGCCTTTCACAAGGCAATGAAGGCAACGACAGGGGTTTTGGCTGTACCGTTCGCTCTCCAAGAGTTCACC
>CM065723.1:26062210-26064710 GCA_033310375.1 Conus canariensis
ACTAAGGTCTGGAAGCTGGACACAGGGCCAGCCCAATCAGAACAAGGTCACTGACCATGGACCAAGGTCGGGACATCAGACGTGGAAAGTGAGCAAGGAGACAGGGTTGGGAAATACAGATTGGGCAGAAGACTGGAGAACCAGAACTAGGACCAGGAAATCAGAACAAGTCACTGAGCATTGACCAGTGTCGGGGAATTAGACGTGGGATGTAAGCATTGACCAGTGTCGGGGAATTAGACGTGGGATGTAAGCATTGACCAGTGTCGGGGAATTAGACATGGGATGTAAGCATTGACCAGTGTCGGGGAATTAGACGTGGGATGTAAGCATTGACCAGTGTCGGGGAATTAGACGTGGGATGTAAGCATTGACCAGTGTCGGGGAATTAGACGTGGGATGTAAGCATTGACCAGTGTCGGGGAATTAGACGTGGGATGTAAGCATTGACCAGTGTCGGGGAATTAGACGTGGGATGTAAGCATGGACAGAGGGTGGGAATTTAGACTGAGGAAGACAGCATGGACAGATGGGAATTCAGACTGAGGAAGACAGCATGGACAGAGGGTGGGAATTTAGACTGAGGAAGACAGCATGGACAGATGGGAATTCAGACTGAGGAAGACAGCATGGACAGAGGGTGGGAATTTAGACTGAGGAAGACAGCATGGACAGATGGGAATTCAGACTGAGGAAGACAGCATGGACAGAGGGTGGGAATTTAGACTGAGGAAGACAGCATGGACAGATGGGAATTCAGACTGAGGAAGACAGCATGGACAGAGGGTGGGAATTTAGACTGAGGAAGACAGCATGGACAGATGGGAATTCAGACTGAGGAAGACAGCATGGACAGAGGGTGGGAATTTAGACTGAGGAAGACAGCATGGACAGATGGGAATTCAGACTGAGGAAGACAGCATGGACAGAGGGTGGGAATTTAGACTGAGGAAGACAGCATGGACAGATGGGAATTCAGACTGAGGAAGACAGCATGGACAGAGGGTGGGAATTTAGACTGAGGAAGACAGCATGGACAGATGGGAATTCAGACTGAGGAAGACAGCATGGACAGAGGGTGGGAATTTAGACTGAGGAAGACAGCATGGACAGATGGGAATTCAGACTGAGGAAGACAGCATGGACAGAGGGTGGGAATTTAGACTGAGGAAGACAGCATGGACAGATGGGAATTCAGACTGAGGAAGACAGCATGGACAGAGGGTGGGAATTTAGACTGAGGAAGACAGCATGGACAGATGGGAATTCAGACTGAGGAAGACAGCATGGACAGAGGGTGGGAATTTAGACTGAGGAAGACAGCATGGACAGAGGGTGGGAATTTAGACTGAGGAAGACAGCATGGACAGATGGGAATTCAGACTGAGGAAGACAGCATGGACAGAGGGTGGGAATTTAGACTGAGGAAGACAGCATGGACAGAGGATGGGAATTCAGACTGAGGAAGACAGCATGGACAGATGGGAATTCAGACTGAGGAAGACAGCATGGACAGAGGGTGGGAATTTAGACTGAGGAAGACAGCATGGACAGATGGGAATTCAGACTGAGGAAGTAAGGATGGACAGAGGATGGGAATTTAGACTGAGGAAGACAGCTTGGACAGAGGGTGGGAATTCAGACTGAGGAAGACAGCATGGACAGAGGATGGGAATTCAGACTGAGGAAGACAGCATGGACAGAGGGTGGGAATTCAGACTGAGGAAGACAGCATGGACAGAGGATGGGAATTTAGACTGAGGAAGACAGCATGGACAGAGGGTGGGAATTCAGACTGAGGAAGACAGCATGGACAGAGGGTGGGAATTCAGACTGAGGAAGACAGCATGGACAGAGGGTGGGAATTCAGACTGAGGAAGACAGCATGGACAGAGGGTGGGAATTCAGACTGAGGAAGACAGCATGGACAGAGGATGGGAATTCAGACTGAGGAAGACAGCATGGACAGAGGGTGGGAATTCAGACTGAGGAAGACAGCATGGACAGAGGATGGGAATGTAGACTGAGGAAGTAAGCATGGACAGAGGATGGGAATTCAGACTGAGGAAGACAGCATGGACAGAGGATGGGAATTCAGACTGAGGAAGACAGCATGGACAGAGGGTGGGAATTCAGACTGAGGAAGACAGCATGGACAGAGGGCAGGAAATGAGACGTGGGAAGTGGGCATGGACAGAGGATCTGAGAATTAGGCCAGGGAACGGAGAACACAGAGAGAAGAAGAGAGAGAGAGAGAGAGAGAGAGAGAGAGAGAGAGGAGAGAGAGAGAGAGAGAGGCGCGAAGTCACAATCTTCACGAAAATGTAACAAAAGAAAAATTGGTGTTAAAAAAAAGGGTATCAGAGGAAAAACAAACAAAAACAAAAAATCACTAAGAAGACGACTTAGAGGTTGAAGGTGTGCTGAGAAGGGGACGGAGGGAGGTGGGGGGGGGGGGGGGGAGGGGCGAGAGGGACGGTGACGACTGAGGGGCGAACTC
>CM065723.1:26077210-26080570 GCA_033310375.1 Conus canariensis
TGGTGTATGCAGGCTGCTTCCTTTGTGTGGTGTTCTTTGTGGCACTGCTTTCAGTGCTGGTGTATGCAGGCTGCTTCCTTTGTGTTGTGTTCTTTGTGGCACTGCTTTCAGTGCTGGTGTATGCAGGCTGCTTCCTTTGTGTTGTGTTCTTTGTGGCACTGCTTTCAGTGCTGGTGTATGCAGGCTGCTTCCTTTGTGTGGTGTTCTTTGTGGCACTGCTTTCAGTGCTGGTGTATGCAGGCTGCTTCCTTTGTGTGGTGTTCTTTGTGGCACTGCTTTCAGTGCTGGTGTATGCAGGCTGCTTCCTTTGTGTTGTGTTCTTTGTGGCACTGCTTTCAGTGCTGGTGTATGCAGGCTGCTTCCTTTGTGTTGTGTTCTTTGTGGCACTGCTTTCAGTGCTGGTGTATGCAGGCTGCTTCCTTTGTGTTGTGTTCTTTGTGGCACTGCTTTCAGTGCTGGTGTATGCAGGCTGCTTCCTTTGTGTTGTGTTCTTTGTGGCACTGCTGTCAGTGTTGGTGTATGTTGGCTGCTTCCTTTGTGCTGTGTTCTTTGTGGCACTGCTGTCAGTGTTGGTGTATGTTGGCTGCTTCCTTTGTGTCGTGTTCTTTGTGGCACTGCTGTCAGTGTTGGTGTATGTTGGCTGCTTCCTTTGTGTTGTGTTCTTTGTGGCACTGCTGTCAGTGTTGGTGTATGTTGGCTGCTTCCTTTGTGTCGTGTTCTTTGTGGCACTGCTGTCAGTGTTGGTGTATGTTGGCTGCTGACGTGTTGGTCACGTGTGTCTCTGTTCAGGAGGGTACCACTATCTAGAGGTCATCAAACCGGGCATCCCTGATCCTCCCGAGCAGCAGATGGCGCAGAACGTGGCGGTGAGTCATTTAGTGTGTGTGTGTGTGTGTGTGTGTGTGTGTGTGTGTGTGTGTGTGTGTGTGTGTGCGTGCGTGCGTGCGTGCGTGCGTGCGTGTGTGTGCGCGCGCGTGTGAGTGCGTGCGTGCGTGCGTGCGTGTGTTGTGTGTGTGTGTTGTTGTTGTTGTTGTTGTTGTGTGTGCGTGTCTGTCTGTACCCTCTCGTACGTGAACGTACATGCGTCTCCATGTTCAAATCTCCTTGTGTCAGTATTTTGCAGTGAGATACTGGATGTGGAAAAAGATGCTGAAACAGTATCCTAACTTAGCTCAGATTTTTGCGAACTCCTGGTGAGGCAGGGGAGACTGCAACATAGGGAGATTGTAAAAACAAACAAATAAACGACCCCACCTCCCCCAAAAAAGAAAAATCAAACAAACCACCAAGGAGATGGTAACAAACCCCTGAAACAGGAAACCAGCAAAATTCTGGTAATTGGAAGTTTACATTAAAAAAAAAAAAAAAAACTTTCGAGGCAAAGGAAATTATAATAACAAAATTGTGAAAGGCGAAGGAAACTAACAAAATGCTGACAAGGCAAAGGAAAGTTGAATAAAATTCTAGCGATGAAAAACATGCTACAAAATATTGGCGAGGCAAGGAAAATGGTGACAAAAACGTTACAAGTTGGGGAGATTGTAGCAAAATCCTGGCACAGTAAGGAAGTATGTAGCAAAATTCTGACAAGGTTGCAATGCCCTGACAAGATAAAAAGAAATGTAGCAAAGTCCTGACAAGATAAGGGAGAATGTAGCAATGCAAGATAAAAGAAATGTAGCAAAGTCCTGACAAGGTAATAGAGAATGTAGCAATGCCCTGACAAGATAAAAGAAATGTAGCAAAGTCATGACAAGGTAAGGGAGAATGTAGCAAAGTCCTGACAAGGTAAGGGAGTATGTAGCAAAGTCCTGACAAAGTAACCAAAAGGGACTGCCACAAAATATTGGCAAGGCAAAACAGATTATAAGGCAAGGCAAAGGGGTTGTAACGAAATCCCTTTGAAGCAAAGATTGTGAAATAAATATCCAGATGAAGCAAAGATTAGTACAAAATCTTGGCAGCGCAGAGGGGATGAATAAATCTACGGCGAGTCAATGCAGATTGTAAGTTGATTGAACAAGAACCTGGTAAAATTGTAATAAAACTCTGAAACTGAAAGTGACAAACTAACAAAATTCTGGTTAGTGAAAGGAGATTTTGACAAAATCCTGATAATGCAAGATCCTCACAAAATGAGAGATTGAAACAAAATCCTGACAATGCAAAAGGTTTCAAAATAAAATCTTGACATGGCAAAATATATTGTATCAAAATCCTCACAAGGCAAAGGGGATTGTGAAAAAACGAAAAGCTTTTCTAGGCAAATAAGATTGAAACAAAAACTTTACAAGGCAAATGAGGTTATAAACCAAATCAAACATGACAAAGCAAAATATTTTGTAACAGAGCTCTGACGGGGCTAAGAGAATGTGACAAAGTCCTAGCGAGGTAAGTAATGTTGTGATTAAATTTTGGACAGGAAACAAAATACTGGCAAATCAAGAGAGATAGAGAGATTGCAGCGAAGGAGATTGTTAAGAAAAATGCTGGCAAGGCAAAGGAGATTGCAAAAGAAATCCTGGTGAGGCAACGGAGATTGGAATAAAATTCTGACAAGGCAGAAGAGACTGCAACAAAATCCTGATAAGACAAAGGAGATTGTAAAAGCATATTAGCAAGGCAAAGGCAATAGTTATAACTGAGAAAGCAAAAATTTCGACCATATCTTGAAAGAGGCAAAGAAGACTGCAACAGCATTTGGCAGGGCGAGAAAGAGTGTAACAAAATCTTTGCAAAGCAAAGGAGATTCTAACCAAATGTTGACAAGGCAAAGATTTTAACAAAATGTTGACAAGGCAAAGGAGATTGCAAGAGCATCTTGGTCAGACGAAGGAGATTGTAATGAAATCCTTGCAAATCAAAAGAGATTCTGATAAAATTTTGACAGTATAAAAGAAAATTGTTATCGAATCCTAGCAAGCAAAGGACACAACATTCCGCAAGGAAACAACATTCTGGTAAAGCAAAAGAGATTGTAACGAAATCCTGGCGAAGCAATGGAGATTAAAACCAAGTATTGACATGGCGATAATTGCAACAAAGTTATGGCAAGGCAAGGGAGATTGTTCTAAAATCCTGGCAATTTGACTTGGCGATGATTGTAACAAACTATGGCAAGGCAAGGGAGATTGTACTAAAATCCTGGCAATATGACATGGCGATGATTGTAACAGTCATGGCAAGGCAAGGGAGATTATTCTAAAATCCTGGCAAGGCAGAGGGGACTAGAACGAAATCCCAACAAGGCAAACTAGATTGTAAAATTAAATCGGCAAGGCAAAGGAATTTGTTTAGAGAGAGAGAGAGAGAGAGAGAGAGAGAGAGAGAGAGAGAGAGAGAGAGAGAGAAAACAAAAAA
>CM065723.1:26095670-26098170 GCA_033310375.1 Conus canariensis
AGTAATAATGCTTTCGTTATTACTGATCTCCAGCAAGAAAACTGGAAGCAGCATTATGTGTGTGATGATAAATGCATGGACTACTTATTCTGATGCCCAGTGCTCACAGATTCTGAACCACCGTCGCTTTCTTTGCAGGCAGGGACGTTAACAACCCATTCTGACACCAAACACGATGGCCACACTACTACTACTACCCCCTAGGTCGGTGACGGACATGTTAGCAATAAATGACGATGCTTTAGAAGCTGGGCTCAAACCTACTATCTCTCACAGCGGTGACAAGAATGTTTGGCCGCGACACCCCCTTGTCTACAAAAAGACCCGTGACTGAAAACCAGCGCGGAGATAGGATACCTATTAGACACCCCGTACACACACCTCAGCTCTCCATTTCCTCATGAAGAAAGACTTCTCACAAACACAACAGGCTGTGGTGGGCAGCGTTTCAACTGGCGTGGGGTCCTGATACACCCCCCCCCCCCCCCCCCTGATCTCCTGCGAGTCCTGCAAGAGAGGCCGACAGCACTTCAAAGAGTTGGAGGGGACACCCTCACAAGACCGACGCCATGGTCGGCGGCTGATACCAGCACTTCAGGAGACAGCCTGGGCTGATAAGCCAAAGCACCCAACTGCTTGCCCTGGCCCATGCAAGCCATTTTCACCGGAGATTTACGAGCGTGGAAGACTTTGAGGGTATGGGTGGTGTGTGTGGGTGGGGGAGGTGAGGGGAGAGGGGACAAAGGGAACATGGACTGAGAAATGTCAGTGCTGATGTCTTAGTGTGTCTCATCATTCACCGTGGCTGTTATCTTTGAAAAAAAAAAAAAAATCTGAGGTCGCTTTTTTTTTTTGAGGTTTTGAAAAATGAGAATTGATTGAAGCTTATTAAACAATGTGAAAGTAAGTGTTTGTTTCATTATAGTAGGTTTGATGCTTGTTCTGACTCCTTTTCTTTGGAATCGAGTCAGCACGCATGCTTCGAGGCAAGAATCGGTCCTCTCCTTGCAGTTATTAAACGGGCGTAAGCTTGCCTGGTGCGTGAAAGTATTATAATTCTACACGCACCAAAAAGGGTTCAGGGCAACTTTCAACAGCCCATGTCATAACTTGAAAAAGAAGACGGGAAGAAACAATCGTTCACATAAATTAATTCACATAAATGCTTTTTGAATTTGCAAAATGTCTGTAGAATCCAGTCATAGTTTGTTTGTTTTTTTCAAAAAGCTGATCTGTTAATGAGACTGACTGCCATATCTGATTTTCACAAAACATGTCTACGGAAACACAGAACAGCAGGGGTCACTGAGGGGTGTTTTCAGCCTCGATGGCGAGGTGAGCTGCGCATGCGTTGTTCGTGGGGCAAAAGAGGACGACCTGGCCCATGGCTTGCTGTGGCATCTGCATCTGCTGGTGAAACTCCTGTGAGGTCTTTGAGAAGGAGAAGCCTCAGTAACTCTCCATCCGAGTAAGGCAAGGTAATGTGGCTTAGAGCCCAGCCGACCGCAAAAGGCCATATTAGGGCTATTACCGCGCTGAAGTCAACTTAAGTCATTCATTCACACAACTTAATAAAATACACCTTATGAAAAGCACACCGGGAATTTGGTTAGAAATCTTTCCACTGTGAAATCTCAGATCATTTAAAAAATGTTAATCACTTTCAGAAATTCAAAGATCACATCAGGTTGGGGGACATCTCTGTACAAGGCGTTCATGCAGACTGCTGTAAAATGTTCATGTCTCACATCATGCAAGGTCCAACACTGTAAAAGAATGTGTTTCACTGTGTGTGGTCCATGACATGGAATGCACCACGGAGCTTCTTCACTCTATGAAAGACACGAATGAGTTAAAAAAAAAACGCATGGCCAGTGCGCAGCCGCCATAAAACCGTTTCTTTCTTCTTTTCGACCACCAGAGGTAGATGAGCGAGGAACGCTTTCAGGTTTGGACGGATCTGGAAACGTTTGTTATCCGTCTGTGTATTCCAGTCTTCCTGCCAGAGGTCTCTGATATCATCATTAACTTTCGGTTTCAAATCCACCGAGGTGAAATGGCCGTCAGATTCGGACTGCAGGAAAAAGCAGGTTCTTCGACACCGAGGAATCCCAACTGCATCCGGAACTCGCCGACAACACTCTTCTACGGCCCCAGGCATTATCATTGTGGAGTACAAACCCCACTCCAAGCTGCCGCGGGGCTGGATCATCCAGATGCCTCAGACCTGAATCTGAATCTGCGTTACATGGACCCTTCAGAGACTTTTAAAACCTCCCTAAAGACACATCTTTTCCCTCGGACTGATTAACGATATCCACTTATCACTGTGCGCGTGTTTGCTGGTGTTGACGCGCTCGTGTGTCTGTCTGCGAGTGTGGGTTTTTCGGGTGTGTGTGTGTGTGTGTGTGTGTGTGTGTGTGTGTGTGTGTGTGTGTGTGTGTGTGTGTATGTATGTGTGTGTATTGTTATGTGTGTGTGTTGTGTGTTGTGTGTGTTG
>CM065723.1:26103170-26105670 GCA_033310375.1 Conus canariensis
TCCATCAATTCAGCTATCTATCTATCTATCTATGGATGCATAGACGAACGGACGGACGGACGGACAGATGGATAGATTAATAGACAGACAGACAGACAGATAGATAGATAGATGAATTGATGTATGGATGGATGGATGAGCGGACAGACAGATGGATAGGTAGGTAAATAGAAAGACGGACAGATAGATAGATAGATAGAAAGACGGACAGATAGATAGGACAGACAGATAGATAGATATATAGATAGGTAAATAGAAAGACAGACAGATAGACAGATAGATAGATAGAAAGACGGACAGATAGACAGACAGACAGATAGACAGATAGATATATAGATAGGTAAATAGAAAGACAGACAGATAGACAGATAGATAGATAGACAGAGAGACAGATAGAGAGACAGATAATTAGATAAGTAGTTATGTGATTAGAGAAGGATAGGTAAATATGTAATATCTGTGTGCGCGCGCTCGTGCGAGTGCGTGTGGGTGGGTGCGTGCGTGCGTGCGCGCGCGCGTGCGGGCGTGTGTGTGTGTGTGTGTGTGTGTGTGTGTGTGTGTGTGGTGTGTGTGTGTGTGCGTGTTCATAAACAACAGAGAGGTAGCAGCTATTTTCATACTATGTGAAACAAGATGATCAAATATGCAAATAACGCGCATCGTAGCATTGCCAGGTCGTTTGTTAAAAGTTTGAATTGAAATATTATCCTTGTATTCCTCAGTCTGATTAAATTCGTATTATCAGAAATCTGTTTCGTTTTAACTGCGAGAAATAAACAAAAGAACGCCATTTTTTTTTACAATCGGTCAAGGACAGACTGGTCCTTTATATCAAAGCAAAGCTTTGGTTGTATCTTGATAAAGAAATATGATTAAAGAGGTTGGCGGGCTACAGCTTAGACCTGATCGAATATATTACCATAATTTGAACCTTAATCATATCATCCTCACAACAATTATGAAATAGGGCAACCACTTTCTAATAATCCATGCCGACGTGTTACCATAGAAAAAAAATTCCCCAGATCACTGAAAATGTATGTTTGATATAGACTGGCTGATTCTGCCGCCATGATCCCAAAATTTCACACAACTCAAATGTTTATTTGTTATCGTTTCGTTGTGTTGTTATCTTTTCCAAATAAGATCAGTTCAACACTGAGACACTCTTTCACAGCCGATACATTTTTCTCTCAGTATCCTTTCGACCAGAACACCTGTGCGTGTGGACAGCATCAACAATGTCGCACTGTGCTTTTGTTTTAATGTGACGAAAGTTGCATTTATTATCATCAATTATTACCATTCTGTTTAAAATACAGTTCGAAACCAAACTTCCATGGCATAATCTAAGATGAAACGATCTGAACTTTTGTTTTCCATTTGTCACTTTTCATTTTGAACACAATTTGTCATCTACCTGTGTTTTCAAAGTATTTCTTTTTCACTTTAAAAAAAGTTTATATTTACTATTACAATCTTTTCCAGGAGCCAAATTATAACTTTTTTTTTTTTTTTTTTTAACTTCAGTTCCAGAAATACAAACAAACAGTCCTCTTCAGACTGAGAACTGGCCACTGCCAACTGCTGAGCCACCCCAGCCGAATTAAGACTGCCCACACAGATGAATGTCCGTGTGGCACTGGATCTTAGACCCCAGAACACATCCTCCGACACTGTCCAGCCCATGATGTTTTACGGCGTCAGACCTGGCCAGAGGGTGCAGAGCTGCAGATGCAGTTTTGGGGCAGCCGTCAAGACCTCGAGAAGACTGGGGGATTCATCACGGCGACAGGATTGAAGATCGGACGCAACCAATAAAATCGATGGCAGAAGAAGAAGTTGTAGACTTACTCTGAACTTACTCTAAATATTATTTGAAAAACATTTTCGTTTTCGTTCGTACCTCCGTATTCAAATTATCTGTCCTTTTTTGGGGTTTGAACTGATGAACTGGACGCCGCTCAGCTAGTTAAGGTAGTTTCCTGGAAACATCCCCCTAACCCCCCACCCCACCCACCCTCCACCCTCCTCGCCTGTGACAATTTCTCACGGTTGAAAAATTGGTCACAGTCTTTTCTCAACCATTCTGCTGACCCAGACAAAATCCTCAGTTCTTTCTTTGTTAAGTCCAAATACAAAGGTTACAAACCTTACAGTCCCTATCCGAATAGCACGAACAGCTGATCAAGCCAATCAGCTATCCGAAAACTAAGAGTCACCCAGCTCTACTCTTACCTCCCCTTGCCATGCCACCCACGACCATTTATCACAAGAGATCACGCATCAGTCGGCCCCGACAAGACAAATCAGTCCCAGGACTCTCTGTCTGCAGAGCATTATCATCCCAACAAGAAACGATTCCATCCAGCTTTATCTCCTAACCCCCCCCCCCACCCCACCCCACCATACCATCCCCTCCCCTCCCCTCGCACCCTCCTGTCCCGTCGTTGACGACAATTCTTATCAGCCAGCATGCAAACAGAGAGAAAACAGGAAA
>CM065723.1:26110670-26113170 GCA_033310375.1 Conus canariensis
CACACACTCACACACCACCACACACACACACACACACACACACACACACGCACGCACCACGCACGCACCACGCACGCACACACACACACAACACACACACACACACACACACACACACACACACCACACACACACACACACACAAAACACACACACACGAGGCTCGCTCACACGCACACATACATAACGGCCAAAGCGAGCCTGTTGATTTCATTAGCCATGTTTTAAACTCGTCGTAGCTAATCAAGTAAGTCAACAGTGATTTCCGGGTCATCTGCTCACCACCTCAGTCAGCCACTGACCAGTTCTTTCATTTTTTTTATTTGTGTGTGTGGTTTTTTTCTTCCCCTTTTCTGTTTTTCCTTTTTTTGTGTGTGTATCTTTACCTCCCTGTTATCAGTCACTTATCTAGCCAGTGGAAGGCCTTAAGGTTGAAGCGCGTTGTCTTTGTCCTGTCATTTGCTCGTTTCGTTGTCGGGGTGGCTGGTAAACCCCCCCCACCCCCACCCCCACGCCCATTCCACCTCCACACCCTTACTTTTTCCCCATCTAAACTACTACGATTGCTGCCGAGTATGCATTAAGATCTGTCTTATAAAATGTGAGTTTTAAAAAAACAAATGTAAAGTTTCAAAACGGAGTGACTGAGGGCGGGAAAATGAAGCAAAAACTAGAAGAGAGAGAGAGAGAGAGAGAGAGAGAGAGAGAGAGAGAGAGAGAGGGGGGGGGGTTGTCCAGAACTCTGTTGTCTTCCTTGGCGGTAACTAACCCCCTCTCTTTCTAGATTTTAAAAACAAACGTTGTAAGAGAGAGAGAGAGAAGAGAGAGAGAGAGAGAGAGAGAGAAGAGAGAGAGAGAGAGAGAGAGAGATAGAGAGAGAATCCTAGCAGGAGTATAGTGAATTTGTCTGAGATTCACCGTGTCCAGACACGGGACAAAGTCAGTCATCCTTTTTTTTTCCCGGCAAGCAGTAACCCTCCTCACCCTACTGATCTTTTTCTCCTGGCAAGCAGTAACCCTCCTCACCCTACCTGGATCTCTTTTCTCTCCTGGCAAGCAGTAACCCTCCTCACCCTACCTGGACTCTCTTTTCTCTCCTGGCAAGCAGTAACCCTCCTCACCCTACCTGGATCTCTTTCTCCTGGCAAGCAGTAACCCTCCTCACCCTACCTGGAGGACCTCTCTTCTCCTGGCAAGCAGTAACCCTCCTCACCCTACCTGGGACCTCTCTTTCTCCTGGCAAGCAGTAACCCTCCTCACCCAAAACCTGAACCCCTGGCTCGTTGCCTTCCGCCGGCACTCAAGAATCGAACCGATGACCCGTCAGCTCCGCAGCCAAACTCTCTAACCACTGAACTGCGAGTACATGTAAAGGAAGAGATAGAACCGAATGCCTACCATTACAATTAGTATATGTTTATATATAATATAATAATAATATATATATATAAATTATATATATACTTAAAGGTCTTAAAGTGGGCAGCATTCTACATTTATTTTTCATAAAAGGTTTGGCTTCTAACATCATAAAATAAAAGGTACCTTTTTAGTTTGTGATTGCAATTGTCTGATGTAGCCCCCAAACAGGGCGAAAATTTATGAAAAATAAAACGTTAGAATGCTGCCCAGTTCAAGACTTAGGATTTTGTTTCGTGTATGCGACTATTGGGAGCATTGTCTGCTTGAACGGATTCCTTGGTGGAGCGGTGCCTGAAAAGTATGGAAATCTGAATCAATCAAAAACTATATTATATATATATATATATATATATATATATATATATATATATATATATATGTAATGCTGAACAGTTAAGTATTGGGGGGAAACAAGCGCAGGCTAACAATTCTTCCATCATTGTAGTAATGACTTGGCAAAGATTTGCAATTTAATTTTAAAAAAAAAGGCAGTTGAAGATGAAGAAAATGGGAAAATGTATATTATGAAATAAAAAAACCCTTCACTAGCTGCATGAGGGAACCATTGCAATCCCTCCTGAAGGCAGATCTCTCTCTCTCTCTCTCTCTCTCTCTCTCTCTATATATATATATATAGCATTTAGCATTTTAATAATATTCATCACCTATATAGCATTTTAGGCATTTAATAATATATCATCATATATATATATATATATGATAGATACATAGATATAATAGAACACCTCAAAATATGCGTAGCAACATGATTATAAAATGATGAATATGATAAAAAGAAAGAAACAAACTACACGCAGAGAGAGAGAGAGAGAGAGAGAGAGAGAGGAGAGAGAGAGAGAGAGAGAGAGAGAGAGAGAGAGAGCGCACTAGCAACATGATTATAAAATGATGAATATGATAAAAACAAAGAAACCAACTACACGCAGAGAGAGAGAGAGAGAGAGAGAGAGAGAGAGAGAGAGAGAGAGAGAGAGGAGAGAGAGAGAGAGAGAGAGAGAGCACTAGAGTTATGGTTTGTTCGGGTACTCCTCAGCCTTTAGCCATGGGGTCAGTATAG
>CM065723.1:26118170-26125670 GCA_033310375.1 Conus canariensis
GGGGAAAGAGTAGAAGCTGGATGGGGGACGTGGGTGGGCTGGTGAAGGGTGGGGGGGGGGGGAGAAGTCAATGGAATGGGGGGGGGGGGGGGGGGGAGAGGACAGTTCACCGCTTCAACGACAACGACAGCATTCTTTCCCTTCCTTCCGTTGTCCTCGCTTCCTAACTTAATTGTCACTCACCCCATGGAGAACAAAGAAAGCTAACTCCCGTTACATGCCTTGCTCATCTACATACCACACACACCATAAAGCTCAATGTCCCTCTTTTTAGCCACAAGAAATTGATTTTGGTCTGCGCCGCCTTTTTTTTTTTTTTTTTGCCGTCTGTAGAAGTCCCCAGGGTCGAAACGCGTTGCGTCAATCACGTCATGTGCTCCATTTTATCTCGCGGAATAGTCACTCTTTCATTTCATCTTCCATCCGCAGGCTCTGTCCATGCAGGAAATAATTAAGACGCTGCCAGACCAGAGTTAAAACAATTCAAGATTGATCAAGAGAGAGAGAGAGAGAGAGAGAGAGAGAGAGAGAGAGAGAGAGAGAGAGAGAGAGAGAGAGAGAGAGAGTGTGTCTTAATCAAAATATCATCAAAACAAAGATTATTAAATCAAAAACAGATTACAACAGAAAGGACGACATAGACCTGTCAAAAACAAAAAACAAAAAAAAAGTGAAAAACCACCTGATCCCGGAGTTTTAAAGAAAAAAAAAAGAAGAAAAATCTCTCAAAGCAGGATGTCTTGTGAGCGAAGAGATCAAATTGTGGCTTGTCCCTCCTCCCCAAGCTCAAACATCAAGTCCCAGTTCCCCGATCCTCAAACACAGGGACAAATGGAGTCACCGTGACTCGGGTCTTTATTAGAAGGGGGGGGGGGGGGGGGGGGGGGGGGGGGGGGGGGGGGGGGGGGGGGGGGGGGGGGGTGTGATAGTGGTGAAACTGGGAGCAGCGGAGTTAGTCCCCCCCCCTCCTTCCCCAACCCAACATCCTTTCTTTCTTCTCCTCCCCCTCCCCCTCCCCTCACCCTCTCCCCCAACAAGATCAACTCTTAAGAGTCGCCGGTCCAAAAGCCCAACAAGATTAGCTTGCGGCTTGCCCATTGTTTAAGGGTGAACAGGGTGGGGGGGAGGACGCATCCGATCCTCCAGCTCATTTGCATAAAGATTCCATTTGATATGGCAGGAGGAGGAGGAAAAATTAGCAGCGAGATTGTCGCGGGCAGGGCCGGACCTTGGGAGGGGGCTGAATGGATCGCGCGCGGGAGACCGCTTCACCGGGGCCAGGAGAAGGGGGAGGCGACTGCTTGTTTTTCTACCATCTGCTGGCGACAAAAGCGCCGGCGACACAGACGCGCTTGTCTTTCAGCTTTTGCCGCGCTGCTAGCCTGCTGGTTAAAAAGGCTAAGGGGGGGGGGGGGGGGGGGGGGGGGGGGGGGGGGGGTGGGGGGGGGGAGGGGGGGGGAAGAGATCGGTAGCGGGTGGGAAGTTTAGAGGTGGGCAGGGAGGAAGAAATCATTTGATCATTACAGAGTCTTCACTCTTTCTGTGGCGGTGGTGGTTGAGGGAGACAAGGTCTTTCAGGGCGGGACAGGACAGAGGAGAAGCAAGGGGCAACCTCGCGGTCCTGACACGGGCAGCCTCGTTGTCATTTAACCCCGCGCGACATTAATATTCTATCCCCCCCCCCTCCCACCCGCCCCCCAGGCCGGGCGCGCCAATCTGCAGGCCGCCATCTTGTTTACTCAAGCCGAGCCTGCCATTGTGCTTCCTGTTTGCCCGCCATTGAGGCCGCCCCCGAAGGGACATCACTCGCGCTGAAAAGCCAGGTCTCGTTCAAGCCGTGCCCCCTGTATTTACCTACAACGTGGGAGCAAACTTGTTGGAGCCCTTTAGAGTGGAGGGGTCGCCAGCGTTTAAGTTTATAAGACGGCGATTAAGGAATTATTGGGCAGACCTGGCGGACCTTTTGGCCGCGAGAGCTGGCATCGTGGCCTTGGAGTGCTAGACAATGCCTGGCACACTTGACGGCCTGGAGCACAGCGGTGGAGGCAGAGCTTCACACCTACACGTGATCCTCTCCTCTTCAAGGACCCCTCCCTCCCGATGCAGGGCTTTGTCATCGCCAGGAGTCTTTTCCTTTCGTTCTCCCCCCCCCCTCCCCCTCCCCCCCCTTTTTTTTTTTTTTTTTACTCACCTCACCGTGCCGGATTGTCCAGCAACATCTTCAGACTGAAGTGTCGGACTGTGTGAGTCTCTGGAGGAGAGGAAGAAAAGAGTGTGAGTGTAGGATCCAGAAGGTGAAGAAAAAAGGAAAAGAAAAAAGAAAAATAGAATGACGGAAGAGGGGAGAAGCGGTGGGGTGAGGGGATGAGGGGTGGGGGTGTGGGGGTGGGGGTGGGGGTAAAGAATCCTTCCATTTTTAATTCGTAACCACGCTCTTTTACCTTTTTGTCTCCGAGGAGAATATCTGCGAGAGAAATAAAAAGTAAAGAAAGACTTCAAGGGGAATATCGTCGAAATGGTACGTGGTAACCAAAATGAATAACTAAACAGACAGTGTTCGTTTTCAGATCTCTAAGACTCAAGACTCAAGTCCAACTACCATCGCGGTTTCCGGGGATAAATCCTGGCCGGCACAGCTCTAACCTTCGACAATCCCACTTGAGCGAGTGACCCTTATACAAACTGAAGGAGAGAGAGAGAGAGAGAGAGAGAGAGAGAGAGAGAGAGAGAGAGAGAGAGAGCGAGAGCGAGAGAGCGAGAGACAGAGAGACAGACAGAGACAGAGAGCGAGAGCGAGAGCGAGAGACAGACAGAGAGACAGACAGAGATAGAGAGAGAGACAGAGGAGAGAGAAGAGAGAGAGAGAGAGAGAGAGAGAGAGATCCCCTCTTGAAGACTACCAAGTAGGGAGGCTCAATCTCACTTGTGGAGGAAGTCCTTGGTAAACTTTCCGAGCGAAGCTCTTCTTCCCTGCTGGCTGATCATCAGGTGCGCAGAAGTATGGAGGAGAAGACGTACTGAAATCTGCCAGGACACTTCACGCTACAGCGGAAACACGTGCACACAGTGAGAAAGCGACATTCTGATGCGCAACCATTCATTTTCTGAGCGGACTTGATCTGGCTGGAGTTGAGTGTGGGTGGATGGGAGTGGGGGTGGGGGGGGGAGGGAAGGGAGAGGAATGGGAGGAGAACAGGCTGCTTGTTAAAGTACAGGAAGGAGAGGGGGGGGGTGCAGGCGAAAGGGCGGGACATGGGGGAAGGGAGAACCAGTAAGGGGGAGGGAGGGGGGGGGGGGGTGGAGGGAGGGCGAGGGGAACTTGGGAAAGGATAATAAAGATCTCCCCAATCATCAGCCAATAAGGAACAAGAATGAAGAGCTACGCTCCAAATATTTACAGAAGACTTTTTTTCTTCAAGAATGCCTTATCTACCTGCAGGGATAAGATTTTTTTTTTTTTTTTTTAAGAGAAGAATTTCGGTTTGCGCATGCCTGTATCTATGTATGTATGTATGTGTATGTATGTATGTATCTATCTATCTATCTATCTATCTACATCCATCCATCCATCTATGTACATATCATATTCTTTTCATAGTTGTTGCTCCATCGCAAGAAAAACTGAGAGTCTGGTCTTGAATCTACTTTCACAAAGGCTAGTTCATACGGCACTAGGAAATGAAGGCGGAAGGGGGGTGGGGTGGGGTGGGCAGTGAGGAGGAGGAGGAGGAGGAGGCGGACGAGGAGAGAAAGCCGGGGAGTGGAGGTAGAGATGAATATTTATTTACTCATTTTATTATAGACCAAGGCCCCTAATGAAGTAGGCGGACTGGACGAGAGAGAGAGAGAGAGAGAGAGAGAGAGAGAGAGAGAGAGAGAGGAGAGAGGACGGACGGAGAGAGAGAGAGAGAGAGAGAGAGAGAGAGAGAGAGAGATGCGGACCAGGGAAGGGGGGGGGGAGTTGAGTTAAGAGGGAGGATGGGAAGGTGGGTGGTATGGGGGTGGGGGGGTGGCGGTCTGCAGGACTCCAGGATCCTGGAAACACTTTAAGACACCAAGCAGATCATAGAAATAATTGTTGTTATTGTTGTTGCTTTTTTATGAGAGATCAAGTCCTAAATGATAGATCATTCTCTCTGTCTGTCTGTCTGTCTCCCTGTTTGTCTGCCTGTCTGTCTATCTGTCTGTCTGTCCCTCTCTCTCTCTCTCTCTGTCCCCCTTCTCTGTCTGTCTGTCTGCCTCCTCTCTCTCTCTCTCTCGCTCTCTCTCTCTCTCTCTCTCTCTCTCTCTCTCTCTCTCTCTCTCTCTCGTGTGTGTGTGTGTGTGTGTGTGTGTGTGTGTGTGTGTGTGTGTGTGTGTGTGTGTGTGTGTGTGTGAGGGTGAGTGCATGCGTACCTACGTGTGTGTGTGTGTGTGTGTGTGTGTGTGTGTGTGTGTGTGTGTGTGGTGTGGTGTGTGCGCGCGCGCGCGCACGTGCGCGTACGTGTGATCCACCTCACCTATTCACGCTGGCCTACTCTTCAATTAATCACTGGATGGGACTGAACACACGCACGGGTTGCATGCTTCTTGTTCTGGTTTGTTTTTGTTGGTTGGTTGGTTGGCTGGTTTCTCTGTTTTTAATGCCTCGGTTCACACGCTCCGAGGAGCCAGTGGTCAGGTGGAGTCTGCACAGCCGTTGATGTAAAGGAGAAACACTGACGTGCATGACGGTCTCAAACGGGGGACTGAACCCAGGACACTTCTATCATGTCATCTATGCTTTAACCGCTGGGCCAAGCAGGCTCCGGAACCTGCTAATGTACATCGCGAGTGAGCGTGGGTCACTCACTGATAACACAGATGGAGGACAGACAAAGGGAGAGGTGTGTGGGGGGGGGGGGGGGAGGACTCGGACAGACCGACAGACAGACCGACCGACAGACAGACCGACAGACAGACAGACAAACAGAGCGTGAGCCTGCATCACTCACTGATAACTTACTGATTAAGACTGATCGCTGTGGCGCCCACAATCTATCACTTTTGTCTGCTACGGGTTCCGCTACCCAGCCGACACGCCAGCGACAACTGATCAGTATGGCTACCCACAGCGGTCAAGAACTGACATTGGTGGTACGTACCTACAATGCCGTTTTTACCATTTTCTATTCTGTGCCTTCAAGCAAACACAAGAAAAGGTCATGATGTTTAGGGATTATTCAATTTATAGTGTGTGTGTGTGTGTGTGTGTGTGTGTGTGTGTGTGTGTGTGTGTGTGTGTGTGTGTGTGTGTGTGTGCCTGTGCCTGTGCCTGTGCATGTGTGTGTGTGTGTGTTCGTGGAAAACTTTAACCTTATTTCCTAAACGTTCAGAGGTAATGATAGAACCAAATTTATACGAAACAGCGATTAAATCTCTCTACCAATTCCATGAATGTTGTAATTCTAACACTTTAAGCAACATATTTGAAAAATAACATACTTCTGTCTGAGCACATTTTGTCCAGCAAAGTACGCTAAATTTTACTCTGTACATTGATAAAGGATAAATGTTAAAATCGTCTTTTTTTCGTGCAAATCTTGTAACAAGTAAATCACACCGTATCAAAATTTGAAAAATCAAATCAAACAGCATTTTCTGAATGTATGCTTATGCTTTCAACAACCTATCATACGATGTAGCATCCAATTTTGACCCACTCAGTGTACCATAGCATCAACCACCAGCCCTGTCTGAATTTTAAACGAACACTTAATCCACCGATATCCTGCCTCGACCCGTGTTGACAGAACGCATCAGTGGTGTGTACCGCCAGCGCCGGAACTGCCGACGACGCCATCTTGATTCTCTCCCCTGTCTGTGGGCAAGCAAACAAACATGGTCGCCGAGCGGACCGAGTAGGGTTGGTTCGCGATCGAATTACACGTTTTTTTGAATATGTTGAATACGGGTAGGCCATTAAAAAGAGAGGGCGAGGTTTGCTGTTCTAATATGTTTATCAGAGGGAGAGCGAACGAGTGAGAGAGAGTGACTGACTGAGTGAGTGAGAGAGTGAGTGAGTGAGTGAGTGAGTGAGTGAGCCAGCGGAGAAACTCCGTGTGTGTGTGTGTGTGTGTGTGTGTGTGTTGTGTGTGTGTGTGTGTGTGTGTGTGTGTGTGTGTGGTGCGTTGCGTGCGTGCGTTTCGTGAGTGAGTGAGTCAGCGAGAAACTCCACGTGTGTGTGTGCGTGCGTGCGTGCGTGCGTGCGCGAGCGCGCACGTGTGTGTGTGTGTGTGTGTTGTGTGGTGTGTGTGTGTGTGTGTGTGTGTGTGTGAGTGCATAGGTGCGTAAGTGACTTGTCTGAGAGAGAGAGAGAGGGAGGAGGAGAAAGAGAGGGGGGGAGAGGAGAGAGAGAAAAGAGAGAGAGTGTATGAGCACGCACGCGCGCACGTTCGTACGTGCATTTGTACCTGCATTTCTGTATGCGCGTGTAAGCGTGCGTGCTTAAGGCGTTTGCAAGTATGTGTGCGTGTGGAGGGGGTGGGGAGGGGGTACTTCTGTGTATGCGTTCGTGCGTTTGTGCGTGCGTGCTTGCATACGTGTGTATGTGTGTGTGTGTGTGTGTGTGTGTGTGTGTGCGCGCGTGCGCGCGCGTGCGCGCGCGTGGGTGGTGTGTGTGTGTGTGTGTGTGTGTGTGTGTGTGTGTGTGTGTGTGTGTGCGCGTATGTGTGTGTGTTCTTGCATACGCACGTGTGTGTGTGTGTGTGTGTGTGTGCGTGTGTGTGTGTGCGCGTGTGCGTGTGCGCGTGCGCGTGCGCGTGTTTGTGTGTGTGTGTGTGTGTGTGTGTGTGTGTGGTGTGGGGTGTGTGCTTGCATACGTTGTGTGTGTGGTGTGTGTGTGTGTGTGTGTGGGGTGTGTGTGTGTGTGTGTGTGTGTGTGGTGTGTGTGTGCGCGCGCGCGCGCGCGCGCGGCGTATGTGTATGTGTGTGTGTGATATTTCATCTTTATTTGAAAAGACCTTTGTTTAAAAACAAAGACAATATAACGTTAGTTATTCAAGAGACCGCATACCCTCCACCGAGCTCAACTAGACTCCAACTACTGCTGTTAAAGAGTACAGAGGGGCATCTCCTTTCACCTTCACCCTCTTCTTCCCCCCCCCCCCCCCCCCCCCCATCTTCCCCGTAAATGAACATAAAGAGACACAGCAAGGGCCCAAAAGGACCTATCCTAGCAAGCAACTAAAAACTCATCCGATTCTCTCTCTCTCTCTCTCTCTCTCTCTCTGATAAGTAAATAGATAAATAAATAAGCAAACGAATAATTAGAAATAAATGAAGAAACGAATAAATAAATGTACAAGAAGAAGGCGAAACCGGACAACGAAATCCATGTAATCAAAGGACTTCTCATCATTCTTCTCTCTCTCTCTCTGTCTCTCTCTCTCTCTCTCTGTCTCTCTCTCTCTGTCTCTGTCCTCTCTCTCTGTCTCTCTCTCTCTCTCTGTCTCTCTCTCTCTCTCTGTCTCTCTCTCTCTC
>CM065723.1:26130670-26148170 GCA_033310375.1 Conus canariensis
TGTGTGTGTGTGTGTGTGTGTGTGTGTGTGTGTGTGTGTGTGTGTGTGTGTGTGTGGTGTGTGTGTGTGTGGTGTGTGTGTGTGTGGTGTGTGTGTGTGTGGGGTGTGTAGTGTGTGTGTGGTGTGTGTGGTGTGTGTGGTGTGTGTGGTGTGTGTGTGGTGTATGCGTGCGTGTATGCGTGTATGTGTGTATGTGTGTGTGCGCGCGCGCGCGCGCGTGCGTGCGTGCGTGCGCGTGTGTGCGTACGTGTGTGTGTGTGTGCGCGCGTGCGTACGTGCTTGTGTGCGTGCGTGCGTGCGTGCGTGCGTACGTGCGTGCGTGCGTGCGTGTGAGGTTCGCAGTTTGTTAAAGGAGGATTCAATGGATAAAGCGCTTACCCAGGAGGCAAGAACACCCTGGGGTTCATGGCTCGAATCTCACACAGGTTCTTTTTGTTTTTGTTGTTGTTGATTTGTTTGTTTGTTTTTTCTTTTTGTCCTCCTACCCTCTCTCCTGGACCTTAGGCCGTTGACCGAGAGCTGGCCTTCCGGATGGTATGACAAAATGAGATCTCACTGTGGGCATGTGGATCTATTCTTGCGCGTAAAAGAACCCAAGAAACCTGTGAGGGTTGAAGTTGGTTTAGTGGTCGAACTTCCAAGTTCACAGTGAGACGTTCACAGTTTGAATCTCGCTAGTGCACGGTACAAAGATTGGGCAATCTGGTTCCCTGTCTTCAACGTGTTGTCGTTCTGGTGGTGTCCGTGTAGTGTTAATTAGGTTCCCTACTCTTACCCTTTAAAATGATGGTTATCCCTCCCTCCCTCCCTTCCCCCCTCCCTCCTCTCTCCCTCTCTGTCTATTTCTTTTCTGTCTGCCGGTAGGCCTCTCAGCTTGTCTGTCTTTCTGTCTGTCCATCCATCCGACTGTCCGTCTCTCTGTCTGTCTCTCTCGCTTTCTCACTCTCTCAACCTTGGACTCCTCCTCCCCCTCCCCCTCCCCCTCCTCCCCCTCCTCCCCCCCCCCCCCTATTTCGTTCTCTCTCCCTTTTCTCCCTCTATCATCCTGCCAGGTATTTTCAATGATAACAATCAATGTGAAATTGCCATTATTTCAGACTCGTCTATCACCAGCGTGTTCCAGAACATTACTCAATTCTGTCACCATACACAAGCTTCCCCGAGAGAGCGCAATATGAAACACAAACAAAACAAAATATCTGAAACATCAACAAAAGAGCCCTGACGCTATTAGGCTATTGTGCTGGGGGAGGGAAGAGAGGGGGGGAGAGAGAGAGAGAGGGAGAGAGAGAGAGAGAGAGAGAGAGAGAGAGAGAGAGAGAGAGAGAGAGAGAGAGAGAGAGAGAGACGACAGGGTTCATTTACGGCAAAGCACGTGCACCCTGGCTTGTAAACCAACGTCAACGGCTATCGTAAAAAGTTAATGGAAGTAGAAAGCAATGACAGATATGCATGTCAAGCGAGATCGTGCCAATAATCCGTCGTTCGCCCCAGGACAATACACACATGTACTTTCACTCTGTCTGACACGGACCGTGCCAATGATCATTTGTTAGGTCCTGAAACGTAACATGGTGTTTGGTTTCAGTCTGGTGCAAAAAGACGAATATCAGGGGGTTCGGCATCAGTTAACCAGTGACAAGTTGACTTGTGACATTTGCTTCGAATGGATGGCATGGGATGAGGTAGAGCAACAAAGAGAGGATTGTGGGGAAGGGGAGACTAGAGGTGGGGGGGGGGGGGCGAGTCCAATTTTTTTTTCAATTAAAAAAAAAGCTGATCGATGAGAATGAGGATGATTAAGATCATGCTACGGATTTCCATTCCGGTCTGAGACTGCATGACAGGGCTGTACTGTACGCTTCCTTTCATAATATATCCCGGCGTCAACCAGGCCCGAGAGATACAGATACCTGCAGTGTTGGTCAGGAAATTGGAGCAACACTCTCAGAGACGCATCCATTAAGTGGATGAAACTCGACTGTGTGGTCCCAGTCTTCCCCACTGAGCCCGTAGTAAACTCGACTCTGGGTAGGAGCTGGTCAGGGCAGAAAAATCCCTTATGACTCTGATGGAATCGAACCCAGGACCTCCCAGCCGGGAGTTCGCGACACTAACCACTTCGCCATGGCAGCTGGCTGGGGGGGGGGGGGGTCCAAATTGGTATGAGTTTTGTGTGACTGATTATAGAAAAGACAAGACTTATCATACAGAAGTCCTTTTGTATTCTTTGTCTTTTTCTGTGCATTTCTTTTTGATTTTTCAACCGAAGAAAACGTTGCCTTGAAAGTAGCCTACTGACCATTGAATAACACAGAACATCACTGTCAAAAACAGGGCCAACGTTATTCTAAAGAATGCTGTTCTTATTAATCCAATCCAGAAACTTACTGGCGGAGTTCATAGGTGGGTGGTATCAAAGGTACACACAAAGCCTTGTGATGCAAAATAATTTCACACAAAACCAAAATAATAGAACAAATTTGATCATGAAACAAAGTGACTGTATCTTCCGAATGCATATTGATTCTGGGGAAGAATATTTACAATTAACAAAAAAAGTGTTTCCTTGATGATAATTACTTTTTACATCCTAAAAACTGGAACTGTTAGATCTCAAAAGGACGTTGTGAGGTTAACACTTAGTGAAAAGTTGGCCATGTGGGTAAAGTAGTCACCAAGGAAATCAGAGGTTCCCACATCTTTGGTTCAAATCTTTTATGCGACAGTTTTGACTTTTCTTCTCTTCACCTTTCTGCTGGACCTTAAGCTGTGTCAGAGTGCTAGTCTATCACATGAGACAACACACCAAGATCCTGTTTTTAGCATGTATTTGGCACACGTAAAAGAATCCACACCGACAAAAGAGCTTTGAAATTGGGTCAGTGATAGATCACTGGGTACACAGTCACACGTTCAGAGTTTGAATCCTGCTAGTGCCTATCAAGAAAACTGACTTTGGGGTGCCTGTCTATGTCATGTTGTCGTTCTGGTGGTATCGGTAGATAGGTCCCCTCCAAATCTTTTCTTGTATGATGGCTATGCATGTCTAGTACAGAATTTGTGTGTGTGTGTGGGGAAGACGTTAAAACTCTCTCTCTCTCTCTCTCTCTCTCTCTCTCCTGTCCATCTGTCTGTCTGTCTCTCTTTTTTCTGTCTGTCTTTCTGTTTGTGCCTTCATCTTCCCCATCCTTCTTTCAACCTCTCCTCCCTCTCCTCTGTCTACCACCCTGCCAGTTATTTTCAGTGACAACGATCAATGTAAAACTGCCGTTATTTCAGACTCGTCTGTCACCAGCATGTTCCGGGACATTACACTCAATTCTGCCACCATACACAAGCTTCCCCAAGAGCCCACACTATAAAACACAACCAAAACAAGTCATCTGAAACATCAATAAAATGGGCCCTAAAACCATCGGGCTATTGTGTTGTGGAAGAGAGAGAGAGACAGACAGAGAGAGAGAGAGAGAGAGAGAGAGAGAGAGAGAGAGAGAGAGAGAGAGAAGAGAGATGACAGTTCATTTACGGTAAAGCACGTGCACCCTGGCTAGTAACCCAACGCGACGGCTATTGTAAAAAGTTAATGGAAGTAGAAAGCAATGACAGATATGCATGTCATGCGAGATCGTGCCAATAATCCGTCGTTCGCCCCAGGACAATACACACATTTACTTTCACTCTGTCTGACACGGACCGTGCCAATGATCGCTTGTTATCTCCTCAAACGGGACTTGGGGTTTGGTTTCAATCTGGTTTGAAAAGGTGTATTGCAGGGCATTGGGCATTGGTTAATCGGTGACTAGTTTACATGTTACATTTGTTTGGGATGGCTGGCATGGGGTATGGTGGAGCAGCAATATGAGAAAGATGGGGAAGTGGGAATTTGGGGGGGGGGGGGGGGGGGAGGGCAGGGATGGAGTCCAATTTAGTATGAGCTTTGTGTGACTAGCTTTGTAAAAGACTTATCATACAGCAAGAATGCTTCTGTAATCTTTGTTTCTTTGCTTTTCTTTTGTGCTTTTAAACAGAAGAAAAATTTGCATTGAAAGTAGAGCACTGACCATTGAATAACACAGAACATAACTGGCCCCAAACAGGTCCAACATAATTTTCAAGTATACTGCTCTTATTAAATCAATCCAGAAACTTATCTTAAAGTTGATAGGAGGATGTTATCAAAGGTATGTACACAGCCTTGTGAGGCAAAAAATCATTTGACACAAAACCAAAATACACAGAACAAATTTGATTAAGAAACAAAGCAACTGCATCTTCCAACTGCAGAGCATTTCTGGAACAGAACATTTACTATTAACAAAAAGAGAGTATTTTTATGATGATAGTGACTTTTTAGAACCTGAAAACCGTAATTTTGATTTTGTCACAATCTGTTAGAACTCAAAGAGACAGTACAGTGTGAGGTTAACAAGTGGAAATTTGGCCATGTAGACAAAGTAATCACCCAGGAAATACATTTTTTCGTGGGGGTAGCGTAAATCTCTCCCTCCACTGTCCGTCCGTCGTCCCCTGGTCCGTCGTCCGTCCGTCCTGGTCCGTCCGCCGTCCGTCGTCGTCCGACTCGTGGTCCGTCCGTCCGTCCACTGGTCCGTCCGTCCGTCCTCGTCCGTCCGCCGCCCGTCGGTCCGCCGCCGTCCACTGGTCCGTCCGCCGTCCACTGGTCCGTCCGTCCGTCCCACTGGTCCGCCCGCCGTCCCGTCCACTGGTCCGCCCGTCCGCCCACTGGTCCGCCCGCCCGTCCACTGGTCCGTCCGCCGTCCGTCCCACTGGTCCGTCCGCCGTCCCACTGGTCCGTCCGTCCGGTCCACTGTCCGTCCCGCCGCCACTGGTCCGTCCGTCCGTCCACTGGTCCGTCCGTCCGTCCACTGGTCCGTCCATCCACTGGTCCGTCCGTCCGTCCACTGGTCCGTCCATCCACTGGTCCGTCCGTCCGTCCACTGGTCCGTCCATCCACTGGTCCGTCCGTCCGTCCACTGGTCCGTCCATCCACTGGTCCGTCCGTCCGTCCACTGGTCCGTCCATCCACTGGTCCGTCCGTCCGTCCGTGGTCCGTCCATCCACTGGTCCGGTCCGTCGGTCCGTCCATCCACTGGTCCGTCCGTCCGTCCGTCCATCCACTGGTCCGTCCGTCCGTCCGTCCGTCCATCCATGGTCCGTCCGTCCGTCCGTCCGTCCATCCATTGGTCCGTCCGTCCGTCCGTCCATCCATTGGTCCGTCCGTCCGTCCGTCTCTCTCTCTCTCTCTCTCTCTCTCTCTCTGTGCATTCATCTCCCCTCACCCTCGTTCATCCCTCCTCCCTCTTTGTCTATCACCCTGCCAGTTATTTTCTATGATATCAACGTCTATCACCAGCATGTTCCGAAACATTACACTCAATTCTACCACCATACACAAACTTCCCTAAGAGCCCACAATATAAAACACAACCGAAACAAAACATCTGAAACATCAACAAAAGAACACTAAAACCGTTGGGCTATTGTGCTGGGGGAAGAGAGAGAGAGAAGAGAGAGGAGAGAGAGAGAGAGAGAGAGAGAGAGAGAGAGAGAGAGAGAGAGAGAGAGAGAGAGAGTGACAGGTTTCATTCACGGCAAAGCACGTGCACCCAGACTTGTAACCCAACGCAACGGCCATCGTAAAAAGTCAATGGAAGCAGAAAGCAATGACAGATATGCATGTGAAATCAGATCATGCCAATAATCTCTCGTACGCCCCAGGACAATAGTCATTTACTTTCACTCTGACACGGACCGTGCCAGTGATCACTTGTCAGGTCCTCAAACGGAACTTGGGGTCTGGTTTCAATCTGTTTCGAAAAGGCGAATTGTGGGGGATTGGGGGTATTGGTTAACCAGTGGACAGTTCACTCTCTACATCTGCATAAATGGGTGGCGTGGGGTGGAGTGGAGTGGCGCGACTTGTATGGGGCATTTCTCCCACAACTACCAAATAGAATACTTTTTGTCAAAATTTGCGAAAACAAAAATGAATTAAGGAAGAAATGCCAGCGTATCATTGTCCGTTACTGAAGGGTTGTTTGCTGTTGGGCTTCGTAGATGTAAGTTATTTATATAACCCTTTTTATCGATAGATAGCATAGCATCGACATCTTTTAAAAAAAAAAAAAAAAAAGCACACTTTACTTTTCTATTAAAACTTATCTTCGAATTTATAACTGAATCGGGAATATTCATCCATACTGAAAAATAATATCCATGTCTGGTGTTTCTCCTGAAATGCTACACATAAAAAGGGTCAGAAACGTGGACCAAATGTCCGACAGTTTACAGTACTCATGCAAAAGCGTTGCTCAACATGCCCTGGAATGTCATCCGATTGGTAGGCAGTTTCCGTGTCATTTTCATCTATGATTAAATGCATTTATCAAATTTTGAAAATGATATCATGCTAATACTATGAAAATGTGAATACTTTTGTAAAATACTGTATTGTTAGCACAAAAAAAAAGTTTCATTAACGGCTATTTCTGTTTAGATTCTAAAAGCTGTGATTATAATTTTGTCTCCAGCTGTCAGACCTTACAGTGACGGTGTGAGGTTAACAGTTAGTGGAAAGACAGCCAAGTGGATTAAGCAGGCAGCCAGGTAGTGAGAGAATCCCTGGTCTGTGGTTTAAATCTCGCATGGGGCCGAGTTTTTTTTTTTTCCTCTGCCCCTGTCCACTGGATCTTAAATGGTGGTCAGAGTGCTAGTCTGTCACATGATTCAATACACCAGGATCATGTTTCCAGCTTTTATCGGGCACACTGGATCTTAAATGGTGGTCACTGGATCTTAAATGGTGGTCAGAGTGCTAGTCTGTCACATGATTCAAAACACCAGGATCATGTTTCCAGCTTTTATCGGGCACACGTAAAAGAACCCACGACGACAAGAATTTTGGATTTAGATCAGTGGTAGAACAGTGTAGTACACAGTCACGTGTTGAGAGTTTGAATCCTGCTGGTTCCTATCGTGAAAACTGGCATTTGGGCTGCCTGTCTTCAATGTATTGTCGTTCTGGTGGTATACTGTAGTGTTCAATAGGTCCCCTCCCCTTATTTTCTAGTATAGTGGTTATGCACGTCTAGTATACAATTTTTTGTGGGGGTGACGTCAACTCTCTCTCTCTCTCTCTGTCTCCGTCCATCCGTCTGTCTGTGTATTCATCTTCCCCCATCCTCCATCCTCTCCCCCTCATCTGTCTATCACCCTGCCATAATTTTCAATGATAACAATCAATGTGAAAACGCCATTATTTCAGACTCGTCTATCAGCAGCATGTTCCGGGACATTACGCTCTATTCCGCCACTATACACAACCTTCCCCAAGAGCCCACAATATAAAACGCAACCAAAACAAAACATGTGAAACATCAATAAAATGGGCCCTAAAACCATCAGGCTATTGTGCTGTAGAAGAGAGAGAGAGAGAGAGAGAGAGAGAGAGAAGAGAGAGAGAGAGAGAGAGAGAGAGAGAGCACGTGCACCCAAGCTAGTAACCCAATGCATCGGCTATCATAAAAAGTCAATGGAAATAGAAAGCAATGACAGATACGCATGTCAAGCGAGACCGTGCCAATGATCTCTCGTTCGCCCCAGGACAATACACACATTCATTTTCGCTGCGTTTGACACGGACCGTGCCAATGATAACTTGTTAGGTTCTCAATGACATGTTTGTTGAATTGGTTGAAAAGGCGAAATGGGGGTTGATGGTTAATCAGTGAGTTAATGTTAAAAGGCGAATGGGGGTAGGGTGGGGTTAAACATGCAGTACATGTTAAATTGTTGAATGGGTGGATAGGTGGGGTACAGCGCAATGTAGGAAGGGTGGGAAGGGGGAATTAGAGAGGGCAGGAGGGGGTGGGGGGGGAGGGACAGAGTCCAAAGTGGTATGAGCTTCATGTGACTAACTTTGTAAAAGATCTCTTGCACAATCAGAATATCGTTTGTATTCTTTGTCTTTTCTTTGTTTTTCTTTTGTATTTTTAACATAAAAATTTGCATTGAAAGTCTACTACTGAACATTGAATAACACAGAACATAACTGGCCAAAAGCAGGGCCAACATGATTTAATCCAGAAACTTATTGGTGGAGTAGATAGGAGAATAGTACCAAGATACATACGAAGCCTTGTGGGGCAAAAATATTTGACAGAAAACCCAAATCCATAGAACAGATTTGATCAAGAAACAAAGTGACTGTATCTTCTGATTGTATATCGATTCTGGAGGACATTCACAATTAATACATTTTTTTTCTTGACGATGATTACATTTTAGATCCTGAAAACTGTAATTCTAATTGTTACAAACTGTTAGATCTGAAAAAAGATGGTGCGAGGTTCATAGTCAGTGGAAAGTTGGCCAAGTGAGTAAAGTAGTCACCCAGGAAATGAGAGAATCCCAGATTTCTGGTTCAAATCTTGCATCTCGCCGATTTGTAAGCAGCGCCGATTTGTAAGCGCTTACAAATCGGCGCACATTGCATGACTTGTAAAACCGCCGATTTGTAAGCAGCGCCGATTTGTAAGCGCTTACAAATCGGCGCACATTGCATGACTTGTAAAACCGCCGATTTGTAAGCAGCGCCGATTTGTAAGCGCTTACAAATCGGCGCACATTGCATGACTTGTAAAACCGATTTGTAAAGCACCTGCCGATTTCTAAGCAGCGCTTACAAATCGGCGGGGGCCTAGCCCGCCGATTTGTAAGCGCTCTACAAATCGGCGCTGCATACAAATCGGCGGTTTTACAAGTCATGCAATGTGCGCCGATTTGTAAGCGCTTACAAATCGGCGCTGCTTACAAATCGGCGGGTTACACATGGGACAGGCTTGCTTTTTCTTCCCTTTCCCTCACCATTGGACCTTAAACGGTGGTCAGAGTGCTAGTGTGTCACATTAGACAATCAAGAAGATCCTGTTTCCCGCATGTATATTTGGCACACGTAAGAGAACCCAAGACGATATAATGGTTTTGAAATTGGGTCAGTAGTAGAGCACTGGATGGACAGTTGCACACTGAGAGTTTAAATCCTGCTGGTGTCTATCCTGGGAATTGACATTTGGATTGCCTGTCTTCACCGTGTTGTCGTTCTGGTGGTGTAAATAGAATGTTAACTGGGCCCCCCTCTCATTTTTTTTATATAAATGGCTTTGCACGTCTAGTATACACATTTTCTTTCTTTTTTTTTTTTTTTTTTACTGATAATGAACTCTCTCCTCTCTCTCTCTCTCTCTCTCTCTCTGTCCATCTGTCTGTCCATCAGTCTGTTTCCCTCTCTCTGTCTCTCTCTGTCTCTCTCTGTCTCTTTCTGTCTCTCAACCTTCAACTCCCCCTCCCTATTTCGTCCTCTTTCCCCCTTCTCCCTCTATCATCCTGCCAGGTATTTTCAATGATAACAATCAATGTGAAACTGCTGTTATTTCAGACTCGTTCAGCACCAGCGTGTTCCGGGACATTACACTCAATTCCGCCACCATACACAAGCTTCCCCAAGAGTTCACAATATAAAACAAGCAATGCAAAAAAAAAAAAAGGAAGCATCAACAAAAGAGCCCTGAAACTGTCAGGCTATCGTGTTGTGAGAGAGAGAGAGAGAGAGAGAGAGAGAGAGAGAGAGAGAGAGAGAGAGAGAGGAGAGAGAGAGAGAGAGAGGACAGCTACCGTAAAAAGTCAATGGAAGCAGAAAGCAATGACATATGCACGTGAAGCGAAACCATGCCAAGAATCTCTGGTTTGCCCCAGGACAATACACACATTTATTTTCGCTCTGTCTAACGTGGACCGTGTTAATGATCATTTGACAGGTCCTCGTACGGGAACAAGGGTTCACTCTGGTTTGAAAAGGCGTATTACGGAGAACTGGATATTACTTAACCAGTGACCAGTTTACATGTTACATCTGTTCTGGATGGGTGGGGTGGGGGTGGGGGTGGGGGTGGGACGGGGTGGGGGTGGAGTGGCAAGGAGAGGAGGGAGGGGAAAGTGGGATTAGAGGGTGGGGGGGGGGGGGAGGGAGGGACGGAGTCCAAACTGGCATGAGCTTTGCATGACTGACTTTGTCAAAGATTTATCATACTGTCAGAATACCTTTGTATTCTTTGTCCGTTTTTGTTTTTTCTTTTGTGCTTTTTAACAGAAGAAAATGCTTTTTTCTTTCATTCAATGCCCATCTTGCGCTGAAGTGAATGACGATAAATGATTGCTCGTTCATTTTCGTTGTCTTGAGTGTTTTGTAGGCTTGCCTGAAGAAGACCTAAGAGGTCGAAACGCGTCGTGTTTTGTCTTGCAATTCGTTTGTCTGCGTTTCCTTGGCGGTTCGCCGTTAATTACATTTAAACTTTGTTTAGAAAAAAAAAAAAGCGTCGAAATGAGACCACTGACCACAGAATAACACAGAACAAAAACTGGTCCCAAACAAGGCTAACATAATTTTCAAGTATACGGCTCTTACTACTTCAATCCGAAAAGTTACTGGTGAAGTTGACTGTAGGGGGGTATCAAAGAAATACAGGCAGCCTTGAAAGGCGAAATCATTTCACACAAAACCAAAATGCACAGAACAAATTTGATCAAGAAACAACGCCACTGTGTCTTCCAACTGCACTGCACGATTCTGGAGAAGAATATTAACAAATAACAGAAGAAAGAGCATTTTCTTGATGATTGTTACTTTTTAGACCCTGAAAACCCCATGCTTCTGATTTTGTCTTAAGCTGTTAGATCTCAAAGAGATGGTGCGAGGTTAACTTTTAGTGGAAATTTGGCCAAGCAGACTGAGTAGTCACCCAGGAAATACATTTTTTGAAGGGGTAAAGTAAATCTCCTCTCTCTCTCTCTCTCTCTCTCTCTCTCTCTGTTTGTCTGTCCTTCCATTGGTCTGTCTGTCTTTCTGTCTGTCTGTCTCGCTACATTTATCTTCCCTCATCCTCTTTCATCCTTTTCTCCCTCTTCTGTCTTTCACCCCACCTGTTATTTTCACTGATAACAATCAATATAAAACTGCCGCTATTTCAGACTCGTCTATCACTAGCATGTTCCAGGACATTACACTCAATTCTGTCAACATACACAAGCTTTCCCAAGAGCCAACAATATAAAACAACCAATACAAAAAACCTAAAGCATCAACAAAACAGCCCTGAAACTGTCAGGCCATTGTGCTGGGGGAAGAGAGAGAGAGAGGAGAGAGAGAGAGAGAGAGAGAGAGAGAGAGAGAGAGAGAGGTGATGACAGGGTTCATTTGGCAAAGCACGTGCAGCCGGGCTAGTAACCCGATACAACAGCTATCGTAAAAAGTCCATGGAAGTAGAAAGCAATGACTGTTGTGCATGTCAAGCGAGACCTTGCCAATAATCTCTCGTTCGCCCCCGGGACAATGCACACATTTACCTTCACTCTGTCTGACACGGACCGTGCCAATGATCACTTGTTAGGTCCTCAAACGGAACACGGGGTCCGGTTTCAATCTGGTTTGACAAGGCGTATTGTGGGGATTGAGTATTGGTTAACCAGCGGCCAGTTTTACTCGCTACATCTGATTTGAATGGGCGGCGTGGGTTGGGGTGGAGTGGCAAGGAAAGGTGGGTGGGGAAGGGGAGATTACAGCGGAGGGAGGGGAGATTACAGTGGAGGAAGGGGAGATTACAGCGGAGGGAGGGAGGGATTTCAAACTGGTACGAGCTCTTTTTTGGGCTAATTTTGTAAAAGGCGAATCATACAGTCATAATACCGACGGTCTTTTCACTCTTTTCTGTTTTCTTTCTTTCTTTCTTTCTTTTTATTTGTTAAACCAGAAGACAAATTCACATCGAAAGCAGACTACAGACATTGAAGAAACACAGACTATTGTAAAGGGTATGATTCTGCACAACTTTTGAGAACAGAGAGTTTGCAGTGGTTAATCCCGCAAACATGGGATAGGATCACAGTGAGGGGTAACCTAGCTGGTAGTTTGGAATGCCAGTTAAGAGGTTAAGAGGCTGGTCACTCAGCCGACAATTTGCCTACGGCTGGTCTGGGCAGACTGGTTTTGAAGAGACAGCCATTGGACTTCAGCCACATCGTAACTGGTGTTGCTTTTGCTAAGGAGGTCTTCAGCCTCTCTTTGACCATGGCTGGTCTGGATGGCTTGGCCTGGAAGACAAAGTATAGGCCGAGGAGACAGCCCCGGGAGACCGTGGAGCCGTGGTTGGTGTTGTTCTTGTTGTGGTGGACTTGAGATTTTACCGAGGTAAATATCTTTAGGTGGGAGTCATTACTGGATTTTGCCCTAGGTACGGAGTCTTAAGGGTCTGTTTCCTCTGCACTCCTCCAGACCAAGCCACTTACATGGCGGTCGGCCCCGTTGGTTGTCGGGCCCTGGGGGTTAGAATGTCTGTTCAAGAGCAGCCCAGCGAAGCCAGATCTTAGACACTTTAAACGCTTCTAGTGGTTCCATTGTGACCCAGGCCACAAAGGAGTTTCTCGAAAGATCTTGTTGAAAGGGGCTGGAAGGCCTATATACTCCTAGCGTTCCGACTCTGAGACCATTTCTTCAGTGAGCAGAGTGTGGTGAAGGCTGTGACGCCGATTCCGTTATTCAGGTGTTTGTGAATGTAAATGACTGAAAAGCAACAGCCATTATTGGGCCGGGGTGTAGGCCTAACCGGTGAAACGGGAGGAACCATAGCGTGTAGCACGCACTGTCCTGAGGTTGGTGTGGTTGATTCGATCCATCCATGATTTGAAATAAGAGGAAACCAACGAGCTGGTGTTGGTGTGGAAGATGATGTGCCTACTCACTCTCTTCCCCATTTCCTACTCCTCCCCTCTCTCCCTCTACTTACCAGTACCCTTACACTATGACTAGCCACAATAGAACCAACATTATTTTCCAGTATATACTCTTATCAAACTGGTCCAGACACCTGTCAGTGGAGTTGATGGGAGATGGGATAACCAAGATACACACGCAGCCTGGTGACGTAAAAAAAAAAATCTGACACAAAAAAACGACATTGAACAAATTTGATCAAGAGACAAAACGACTGTATCTTCCATACGCTTGTCATTTCTAGGGAAGAATATTTATGATTAACACAGAGTCTATGAAAGAGAAGCTGTGAAAGAAATGAGATATGACTTCGTATATTTTTAGCTCAATGTTCACCGTACAAACGTAATCTTTAAATGAAACGAAACGAAACGAATGAATATTGACATCGTGGTGAAATGGGTATTACCGAACATTTTTTCCATTACTGTAAATAGTTTTTTTTAACTTCAAATCTGCTAGATAAAAAGGTGTATTAATAACAAATGTCAAACTCTTCTTGTCTTTAACTGTCATGTTTAGTTGGGCTTTCAAGACAGACTGGATTAAGTCGTTTACGAAACTCTTAATTTTGATAGATAAGACAGCATTGGCATCTCCAAAAAGGTACGGTCCACTTCCAAGAACAACTTGTCTTCCAGTTCACGAATAAATTGGGAATGTTCGTTGAAACTGACAAATGACGTCTATTGTTTTTCCTGGAGTGTCTTAGGTTCGGGGACAGGGAGTGTGGGCCAGCTGACCGACAGCTGACGGTATTCAGCCAAAAGCATAGCTCGACACACCGTGATATGTCCTCTGACAGGGGGCCGGAATAGCTCAGTTGGTAGAGCGCCGGACCCGTGATCCTGCGGGTTCGAATTTCGGTACAGGGGGATTTTTCCCTCGGAGTTAACGTTGGTTCCGACTCCATTCCCCATACAGTCCTTTGAATGAGACTATAAACCGAGGTTCCGTGTGTGAACGCACGCACAACATCTTGCACACACGTCAAATCCCATCACCTACTTTCGGAAGAGAAGGCCAGTTTGGCCGTTGGTATGGATGGCACGTTACACATAGCATGCACCTTCCCCGAAGATGGAGTATGGCTGCCTTAATGGCGGGATAAAAAAAACGGTCATACACACAAAACTCCACTGCCCGTCTATACAGGCAGCGTCCGCAAGAGTATCAGCCTGCATACGCAGAAAGAAAGAAAGTCCTGACAGGTAGGCAATGTCTGTTTCATTTTCATTCTGCATATTTAAGTGCATGCATCATTGTTTAAAATAAACATATGACTGGTTATACCGTGAGTGTATGAATATTTGTATTAAATACTCTATCTCCCCCCCCCCCCCCTCCTAAAACAAAAAAAGTTTTCTTGATGATTACTGTTTAGAACTTGAAAACTGTAATTATGATTTTATCTCAAACAGTAAGACAGTTCTGTGACAGTGTAAAATTAATTGTTTGTGGAAAGATGGTCAAGTGGGTAAAGCAGTCGTCCAGGAAGTGAGAGAGTCCCAGGCCTGTGGTTCTAATCCTACGTGAGTCAGGCTTGCTTTGTCTTCTCTGCTTCTCTTCACTGGACCTTATGCTGTGGTCAGAGTGCTAGTCTTTCGGAAGACGCAATACGTCAGAATTCATCTGGTACACGTAAAAGAACCTATGATCACAAAAAGAGTTTTGAAAACGGGTCAGTTGTAGAGTCCACAGTCCCACGTTGACAGCTTGAGTCTTGCTGGTGCCTATCATGAAAAATATGGCATTTGGGCTGCCTGTCTTCACCGTGTTGTCGTTCTGGTGGTATCAGTATAGTGTGACATAGGTCCCTTCCCTTACTTTCTTGTATAGTAGCTATCCAAAGCCAGCGTATGACCGTTGGTGGAGGTTTGACATTAACCAATCTCTCTCTCTCTCTCCTCTCTCTCTCTCTCTCTCTCTCTCTCTCTCTCCTTCCCGCCTCTTATATTATTTCCATCGCCTCTCCGTCTATTACCCCTTCCAATTACTTTCAATCTCAATGACAACAGTTCAACACAAAACGCTGTTATTTTAAAAATCGTCTATCACCAATGTGTTCCAGGACATTAAATTCAATTCTGCCACCATACACAAGTTGTCCCAGAAGCCCGCAACACAAAATTTGAAAAGAAAAGAAAGAAAGAAAGAAAGAAAGAAAACGAAAACATTTCCAAAACGAGCCCTGAAATCGTCAGGCTATTGTGCTGGTGGGAGAGAGAGAGAGAGAGAGAGAGAGAGAGAGAGAGAGAGAGAGAGAGAGAGGAGAGAGACAGACAGACAGACAGACAGACAGACAGACAGACAGACAGGCAGGCAGGCAGGCAGGCAGGCAGGCAGACAGGCAGACAGACAGACAGAGATGACAGGGTTAATTTACGGCACGGCACGTGCATCCCGGCTAGTAACCTAACACACAGCAGCGATCGGAGAAATTCAATGGAAGCAGAGAAGCAATGGCAGGGACGCACGTGAAGCGAGGTCGTGCTGATAATCACTCGTTCTCCCCGTGACAATACACACATTTGCTTTCGCTCGGTTTGTCACGGGCCGTGACAATGATCACATGTTCAGCCTTGAAAGTGACACAAGGGGGTTTGGTTTCAGTTCCGAAAACGCCGATTGTTGGGGATTGGGTATTGTTTCACATTTATGATCAGTTTACCCGTTACCTCTGCTTTAGAGGAGGAGGGTACCGGTTTGGGGGAGGAGGCGGGGGGTGGGGGGGGGGGGAGAACGGTGGCGGGAAGGGGAAGGGGGGGGGGAGAGAGGAGGGGTCCAAAATGATACGACCCTCGCATGACAAACATTGTAAAAGATTTGACTGGCAGTCAGGATGTTGGTTTTGTTTGTTTGTTTCTTCGTTTGTTTTTGGTTGAACAAGATGGAAGAGTAATTTCATGCACTGAAAGTAGATGGTAAATCTTAAAGAAATACGGAATGGTAAATGGTCAAATCCTAAGGCCAGTCTTGCCATCAGTTTTCCTCTTCTTGTTGTTCTCTTGTTCTTGTTCTCCTCCTCACCACCACCCCCATCATCCTTATCATCATCATCATTATTATATTGTTATCATTATTATTATTGTTATCACTGTTGTATCATCATCATTATTATCACTGTAATAATAATAATAATTATTACTATTATATTTTCTTCTCAACTCGACCTCGAAATGTGCAGATGGGGTGGTTAGGTCGAAGGGTACCCAAATACACACACAACCTTATGATCAATAAACATTTGACACAAAACCACAATATGCAGAACACATTTGATCAAGAATCAATAGTGTGAAGGTTTTTTTGTTTTGTTTTGTTTTTTAAAGTGGGAAAAAAATAGGAAAATAGAAGCTCCACTTTAAAAAAAAAAAAAGAAAAAGTGGGAAAAACTGGAGGTTGGAGCCCCCCCCCCCCAAAAAAAAAAAAGGGGGGGGGGGGGGACTGAAAGAAAATAAAATAATAAATTAATATTTATGTTGTGGTCTCTGTCTAAGCAGCGCATTATCAGAGCCGAGTGAGAGTGTCAGTACTCCACACATTAGAACATTAACAGACGCAGACACTTTGTATCAAACGCCAAAACACTAACATTAGCAAGAGTATACCCATTTGTAAGAGAACATACAAATTATGCATTGTGTGTAAGAGACTGGTTTAAAAGAAAAACTTAGAGAAATATAGATAGTGGTCATAAGAAGACTGCTTACCCCCCCCCCCCACTCCCACCCCCCCACCCCCCACCCCAAAAAGAGTTGGTGAAATTGTTTTTGTTTCACGTTTTTTTTTGTGTGTGTGTTTTTTTTAGCGGATGAAGAGGACTGTGTGATGCACCCAAAAATAAATGAAGAGGTGGAAAAAAAAAAAAGGAAAAAGGAAAAAGAAAAAGAAAACGACCGCCGTAGGTGCTCCATTGATCCGATAACTGATGCCACTAAATAAAAGAATCAAAATAGCTGTATCTTCCAACTGTGCATCATTTCTGGAAAAGAAAATCTGACTTAAACCTAGACATTGTCACCGTGGTGTGTAGGAAAGAGAAACCGCGGAAGAAATCAGACGTGGAGTTTCACGCTGGAATTTTTCACACAAGTTTTTACCCTGTAAGTATAGTCCTGCACAAAAAGAAAAGAAAAAAGAATAAATGTTCACATTGTAATCACCCGGCTGATTGTAAGGAGCATTTCTTCTGTAACTGCCCTATAGTAGTAGTAGTTGTTTTCTTTTGAACACAGAATGAGATTCGTAACCTCAATCCATATGCCACCCAGACCGAGTTTTTATTATTTTTTTTTTAAGTTTCACAAAAATATGACAAAACAGGCGACTTATAGTGGTCTTTGATATACACTGGTTAATAAAATCTGTACAACATGTTAGAAAAATAATGTATGCAGTTTTTCATAATCTTGTAACTGAAATTTAGTAAAAAGAAAAAAAAAAAAAGAAAAAGAAAAAGAAAAGCAATACACGTTTCGCCTGTGCCTCGAAAAAGAAAAAGAAAAAAAGAATTAGCTGAGTTCCACGTGAATTATGCAACTTGGTGTGCCTGTGCTTAAGTTTATCATTTGTAACACTGAAGTTGAAGTCCAGATGCTTAACTTATCACAGACGGAGCGGTTTCACGGCTGCATAATCTTATAGGAGTAATCA
>CM065723.1:26153170-26170670 GCA_033310375.1 Conus canariensis
CCACCCTCCGCACGTTCACCCCTCCCTTCCCTCCCCCGTCCCCACAACTTTCCTCCACCACCCCAACCCACCACCCACCACCCTCCACCCCTTTCTCCTTTCTCCTCCATCCGCCTGGTCTTTGACGACGCTTGTTGGTTGGTCGGTCGTTGCCAGCAACTCATTCCAGACACGCTTCAGTTCTCTTAGAGTTGAGATGACACATTCCCGACACGGGCCTGAGCCCCCTCCCCCCTCCATAAAAATGAGAACTAACATATCTGATATTCTATCCGGCCAGAATCCCATATTGAACGAAAGAACATATCTATCACATAATTCAAGTCTAATACGACCTTCAGAAAAAAGGGGAGGTAAGTATTGACTCAACCTGAGTAAACAAAAAACAATTAGCTTCCATTAACCGAAATGAAGGAATATTTTACAGTTAGACATTTTCAACTTGATCCGAAGTGACGGAACTCTAGCCGTTAAGGACGGAAAACGCAATTAAAGACCACGCGTTTCTACAATTTTACAATGACATAGGTGCATATCTCGACACCTGTGGCACGTGACATCAGCTGATGCACCACGTGAAAAACGATAAGCATAAGGATTTATGCTGAACACAGGGCCCTCTACTGGACGGCCTAAAAAAAAAAATAACGCAACTAGCAGCCAAAGAAGGGAACCACGAAAAAGAACAGAAAAAGAAAGCTTTAAAAGAAAAAGGGAGAGAAGTATTGGAGGATGGGAGCGAAATGCACGGACGTAGCGCACCCAGGGTAACAAAAATAGCTCACTGGTCGACACCCGGCCAATGTAGTAAAGAAATCACTGGTAACACTCCAATTTACACTGGGTTTAAAAAGAAACGATTTATCTTTTCAACTAAAAGTATGTACGTCCGTGACAACACCCCCCCCCCCCCCTCCGCCCCAACCAAAGAGGCTTGTGCCACTGAGGCACAGCCTATCACAGCCTCCAATACGTTCTGTACACTCTTACATTCATGTAGACTTTCCTCACTCAGGTAGAATGATAGATCTCCCTGAACCTTGACTCATTACTCCATACGGCTGAGGTAATCAGCCTCCACGTTGTATTTCCCAGGGATGTGTCTAAAAGTGAACGCCAAACTTTGTAGTTCGATGGCCCATCCCATGAGATGATGGCTAACAGGCCGAATCCGGTGAAGATACACCAAGGGGTGGTGGTCTGTCTCCAGAACAAACTCTCGCCCGTAGAGGTAGGGGTAAAACCGTCTGGTAGTCCACACCACAGCAAGACATTCCTGTTCAATGGTGTGGTAATTTAGCTCTGCCCCTACCAACTTTTTGCTCGCATAGGCAACGGGCAACAGACCCTTCCCTTGGTCCTGTAGCAGTACAGCTCCTAAACCAGCACTCGAAGCATCAGTCCTCAAGACGAATGGCTTACTTTGGTCAGCCAACTGCAGAATGGGTTGTTTGGATATGGCGTCCTTGAGTTCCTCAAAAGCCTTGACGTCTTCAGGGCTCCATACAAGAGCTTCAGGTTTTCGTGCCCCTGTCTTGTACGTCAAAGGCTTGGCTACCTCAGCGAAATGTGGGATAAACTTGCGGTAGCACCCTACCAACCCGAGAAATGATCGGAGTTCCTTCTTGGTCCTGGGGGGTCGGGCGTCTTCTATTTTGCGAACCTTGTCTTGTTCAGGCAGCATATAACCTCGACCGATCACATGACCCAAGAAAGATATCTCTGCTTCTCCGATCTGGCACTTCGTAGGACGTGCTGCCAGTTGCACTTGTCGAAGGCGCTCAAAGACGATTTGGAGGGACTCCAAATGTCTATCCCACGTCTCCGTAGCCAGTAACAGATCATCAATGAAGTTGTGTGCTTCGCTCAACTCAAGGGGCTCCAGCATGAGTTGCATAACCCGACTGAAGACAGGTCCTGCGGTCTTGAGACCAAATGGCATTACCTTGAACCGGAATTGACCTTCTGGAGTCGTGAAAGTGGTTTTCTCCCTGTCTGCCGGTTCCATGGGGATTTGCCAGTATCCTTTGGCCAGGTCGAGCTTGGAGAAATACTGGGCTCTTGCAAGCTGGGCAAAGATTTTGTCGACATCAGGATGTTGTTGAGGGATGGATCTTTTGCTTGCAAACTGCGTACAGTCAAGGGATCCATGGTCAAGGTGTCATGCTGAGTCAGGGGCTTCAGGAGGGGTTTCAGGGCCTCTCTCTCTCTGTGCTTGGGAACGCGTAGTGGCAGCCACAAACACCTCAGGTGGCAACTCTGATGATACCTCCCGGCGCTGACCGTCCCCAAAGCACACTGAATTACCAATCAGTAAGGAGTACGCTGGTCGCTGAAGGTCGACTGCCCATACCTTCCATTTAAAGTATGGCGCAGAGACGTCTACCAGTACTGTAGATCGGGTTGCCCTGAAGGATGATTCGATCCCTGATACTTGGCACTCTTCCCCTCGAGGTGCCTCACTAGGGACTAGCTGTTCGTCGAAGATCGCTGTAGCTCCGGTGTCCCTAATAGCCTCCACTATCTTGCTGCACACCACCGACGGGAAGGTAGGACATGATGGGGTCGTGACCTCGTTCTCTCCGAATGCCACCCTAACGTGCGAATTTCCGGGTCTTGTCTTGTCCTTCCTCTTGGGACAGTCCCGAACGAAATGTCCCTTTTCCCCGCAGAGGAAGCAAAGCTTGCGCTTGGCTCTGGCGTTCCTTAAATTGCTGGACACAACGTTTTTGGAGGGTGACGAAGGTTTGAAATCACGTGACTCCCGATCAGGTTTCCTACTTGTTCCTGGGGTAGGCATTCGATAGTGGCGCCGCGCATCTGCGAAGGCTTCGGCTATCTCGATTGCCCTGGCGAATGTCTTGGGTTTTTCCTCACCCAACTTAAACTGTAGTTCCTGGATACGGAGTTCATAAGTTGCTCCAGGAGGAAACAATCCATTTCTATTTCTGAGGCTTCAATCCAGTATTCCATAGTGCGCCGGAGGCGTTCCTCGAACTGGTGAAAAGTCTCCTCTGAAGGTTTCCTCATTGTGCGAAACTGCTTTCTGTAGGACTCGGAAGTCATGTGCAGTCTCCCGCGAAGAGCCGCTTTTAACTCCGTATAGGAAGCTCCGGGTGGGATATCAACAAACGCCTCCTTGGCCTTCCCGTCAGGCTGCTGATGAGGTAAAGGGCCTTCCTCTGGTCAGTCAGCTGATACGCATCGGCTATTGCCTCAAAATGCTCAAAGCAAGTGACTATGTTGTTGCTAGCATTATACACTGGCATGTGTAGCATGGATGGAGCCACCGGAATATCCATGTCCTGATGAAAATCCGTTATTTCCCGACGAACAGAGCCATGCTCGGAAGCAACCACAGACTGTGCCTCCTCTCGTTCGGCTGCGTCTAACTGTTGAACTAGCTCGGCCCGAAGTCCGTCTCTTTCCTCCTCCAAACGAGCCTCAAAGTCCAACTCTTTCCGTTTCTGGGCCTCTCTGTCTGGCTGTTCTTTCTTCTCTCTCGACTCTCGCTCTAGTCTCCTTTCCTCATCTCTTCTCTCCATCGCCGTTCCTTCTCTTCCCTCTCCAGTCTCTTCTCTTCCATTTCCAATTTCCAGCGTCTCTCTTCTTTGGCTTCTCTCTCCTTTTCCAGTCTCCTCTCCTCCCGCTCTCTTCTCTCTCTTGCCTCTCTTTCTTCCCTTTCTCTTCTCTCTTTGGCCTTTCTCTCTCTCTTCCCTCTCTATCCTCATCACCAAGAGGGGATCCATGGGCGCTGGTCCAGGAGGGCGAGGCATAGGCGAAGGCCGAAAGCGGAAATCGTCTCGGGGATACGGCACCGGAGGGCGAAGTCCCGAGACGGGAGTAGGTAGAGGTCGCCTTGGAGGAGAGGGTGACCCAGGAGGGATCATTTCCAGTATCGTGGCAGAAGTTGCGGTGGTCGGAGGACGAGTCCCACCAGAAGAAAACACGACCTGGGTGGTAGGGCCAGTCGTCGCCTGAGTCATGGGACTTCCCATCCCCGGTAGGATTCCTGTACCACGAGTCCGAGAGCGTGTGATCCGGCGCCCGTCGTCTAAGTGTTCCATAATCTAACGCACACCGCACGACACACGAAGTCACCGAATCACAGAGTGATACACCGAATTTACACAGCCACGCAGAACCCTGACGAACGAAATCCCACGATGGTCCCCACGTGTGTGTTCACTTCGCACTCAGTACTACAGTCGACTACTTCGAAGGTTACAAAATACTTTAACCCACAAATCAACAGTATAGGACGATACTAAGTGGATATAAAACCAAGATCCTGTGAAAAGTCGCTAAGTTTGAAGAGAACTATCCCTAATTTTCAAAGGGAGGAAACGCACTATCTTAAATCAGTGAGTTACATAGGGATAACACCAGCACGATTGTTAACCCACACTCACCGAGAATGACAACACTCACTGACAGATAATGAATAAAACGAAAAAAAAAAACAGCACTAGGGTTTGTTCTCAGTCAAACACGCATAGGTGACCCTAACAAAACGCCAAAGTCAAAGTCACGAGGAAGTACTTCACTTCAACGAACCAAGAGTGGCTAACCAAGAGTGTTCCCTCTGAAATACAAGTTCCTCCAAGTTAAAATCCCAAAAGTTCAAGTCCAAGAATGTGAACTAAAACTGAGTAAGCTCACAACGTATCAGCAACTCCAATCTGCAGGAGCAGTCTGTCGGGAATCGAAGTGTACCCACGTCTTACCATGTTCGCGAAGAAATGCATTTAGTTAGTAATGACATCTTCACGAACACTGCCTTCATTATCCTTTATATTATACTTTCTGGTGATATTGAACTAAATCCAGGGCCACTTAACAGCAAGGAACTGTGCGTTATACATGCTAATATCCACAGCTTGAAAAATAAGCTTGATTTACTATCCGCTGAATGAAATGATTTTGACATAACATTGTCAGAAACCTGGTTTCAGGAAACGGATCTAAGCAGTACCATAGAACTCCCTAATTTCCATCCTCCCGTCAGACGTGATAGACCAAACGATCCACATGGTGGAGTGGCCATCTACATTAAAAATTGCCTGTACTGTAAACCACGCCCAGATCTTCAAGTCAATGGTCTAGAATAGGTCTGGGTGGAAACCAAAGTAAACCAAACCAGTCTATTAATTGGATCATTTTATCGTCCGCCGAACTCCCCCGTTAGTTACTGGCAGCTGATAAGTGAAAACAAAAAAAGTAAATAACACAATGCTACAGTTCATCATTTTGGGTGACTTTAACACAGACTTCAGGAACCCATCACATCACCTTCTAGACATTAATCAGTACAGCTTGAACCAAATAGTAAGTGAGCCGACGCGTATAACGGACAGTACAAGCACATGTTTAGATTTAATCATTACACAGACTCCTCAACTCATCAAGTCGACGGAAGTCTTACCTGCAGCGTATAGCGACCACAGTATTCCCTGTGCTATCCTGGAAAACACCGTAAAAATAAACGGCTCCTTCAAAAGAATATTCAATTATTGTAAACTAGATACAGAAAAATTCTGTACATTGTTGAATGAAGTAGACTGGGATACCATATTAGTTAAACAAACGGTAGATGAGAGTGCCAGTCTCTTTTCTGAAACCCTTTTGGCCATAGCTAAACAATGCATGCCTGTTAAAACTGTAACCATCCGCCCGCAGGACGTGCCCTGGATGACTGATGAGATTCGACTTTTGATCGACACGCGCAAGACAATTCACCGAATTGCCAAACAAAGCAATCTTCCCGAAGACTGGGAAAAATGTCGTCGGTTTCGAAATTACGTTATATCAAAAGAAAGAGATAGGCAAACAGAGTATTATAACCAACTAGACAAAAAAAGCTTCAGACTCATCAAGTTTTGAAAGTAAAGACTGGTGGAAGCTAGTTAAGTCCTTCAATAAGAAAGGAATCGAAGCCCAGGAAATTCCACCTATCGAGTCACAAGGCATAGTGTATTACTCAAAGATGAAGCAAACATTTTCAATTCTTATTTTGTACAACAGTCAACATTAGAAAAAATAACGACATGCTGCCGAACGTTACATTTCTTGATTCCCAACTAGATGAGATTATACTTTCACAAATTGAAGTCGCTGACACTAAAAAAAAAAAAAAAAAAAAACTGGACAAAACTAAGGCATCTGGTCCGGATTTTATTCACAACATTTTGTTAACTTCAGCTCATGTTACATGTCTTCCTCTTACTACACTGTTAAACAGATGTCTTCGTGAGAGTAGATTTCCATCATTATGGAAGACTGCACATGTGACCCCTATATATAAATGAGGACCAAAAGAACTTTGCAGTAATTATAGGCCAATCTCTTTAATACTGCGTTGGAAAAGTTCTAGAGAAATGTTTACATCGTCATATCTATTTCTTTCTAACATCAAATGCCATTCTTACTCCTCTACAATCTGGATTCATCCCCGGTGATTCTACAGTTAATCAGTTACTGTCCACCTATAACGAACTCTGCACTTCTTGATTCTGGAGTTACCACACAAATTGTATACCTGGACATTTCAAAAGCATTCGATCGTGCATGGCACAGAGGTCTCTTATTGAAGCTAAACGCGGTCGGAATAAGAGGGAAATTGCTAGACTTTCTGAGAGACTACCTTTCCAACCGTACCCAGAGAGTGGTTATAAAAGATGAAAACTCCGACCTCCAGAGGCTTCATGCCGGAGTGCCACAGGGATCCGTCTTAGGTCCCTTACAGTTTTTAGTCTATATCAATGATATAGTACACGATATCGCTTCTGTAATTAAGCTATTCACCGATGATACTAGTTTAGCACTTTCTCTGTCTAACCCTGTAATCCGCGCCGATATCTTAAACTCTAACCTGGAAAAGATTTCTGAATGGGCAAAGCGCTGGAAGGTTAAATTCAATGAGAACAAGACAGAACTGGTAAATATTATTCGAGATCGCAAACAAATGTATCCACTGACATTCGGTAACACACCTCTGCAGCCAGTTAATGCACACAATCATCTTGGTCTGATTGTTCAGAATAACTAAATGGGACGAACATATCAGATGTACAGTAAAGAAGGTTAATATGTTGATTACTTGCCTACGAAACTACAAATATAAGATATCGAGAAAAGCATTAGAAACCATGTATACATCATTTATCTTGCCGCGCTTTGACTATGCTGATATTGTCTGGGACAACTGCAGTGAAACACAAGCAAACATGCTAGAAAATATTCATTTAGAAGCAATTCGCATCATTATAGGAGGTGTCAAAGGCACAAGTCACAGAAAGTTGTATGAAGAATCTGGATTCTGCTCTTTAAAAGAAAGACACAAACTAATCAAGTTTTATAAAAATGGTCAATGGTTTGTGCCCAGAACACTTACGTAACCTAGTACCAGATCTGGTAACAAGAAATCGCTACTCACGGCGAAGACCTCTTGACAGACATGTGCCTCTATGTAAAACTGAAGTATACAAAATTCATTTATTCCAACCGCAACTAAACTGTGGAACGACCTCCCAGACAACATAAAATCCACAAAATCACTTGGAGAATTTAAACGTTTTATTTCACGGGACGACTCGGTTGTACCCTATTATTATTATTATGGAGACAGAAGCGAACAGATTCAACATTGCAGACTCCGTCTAGGAATGAGTGATTTAAATCAAGACCTTGTTAACCGTTATTTGAAAGCAGATCCAGTTTGTCAATGTGGCACTGATTCAGAAAGGGCGAACACTTTCTATTGTACTGTCCAAATTACACTAACATTAGAAAAGACACGATGTCCACCCTTGCACCCAATCTACTCGAAGTTAGTATTCTCCCCCGTGGTAAGCAATCCGTCCGAAGTGAAGATAACGCAGCTATATTCAAAACTCTTCATCGTTTTATTAAACAATCTAAACGTTTTTGAAGAACATGTTGCAAAACTTCGCATGGAGTAAAGATACATATGTTTATGATGAAAATCTTAGAGCAGAACACATTCTCTCTCTCCCCTCTCTCTCTCTCTCTCTCTCTCTCTCTCTCCTCTCTTTCAAACGCTTCATATAAAGGTTAATGTGTGAGTGGTTGATTATCATGCCTTTTATAGTCCTTAGTGTTTACTCTTTGCTTACGACCTTTTTTTCCTTGATTTTGTACATGGTTGCGTTTATGTATATGTGTATGTGTAAAGTATGTTTATGTACATGTATATATTTACATTTTGTATACGTGTGGGTATGTATTTTGGGTTTTTTTTGCGTCTTTTGTTTAGCATAGTAACTTTAATAGTCTCCTGCCATTTCCTTGTCACAAGTGTAATTATAAACATTTGAACACACTCTAAGCATTAGCTTGTTGATGTTCAAATTTTCACATTTTTTGTAAAGCTACGTGATTGTAAAGTGGAAAATAAATTTATTTAAACCAACTCCAATCAGCTTAATTGCAGCTATATTCCCACGAGAAGGAAATACGGAGTAGTAAGGTTCCACAAGTGTAATTCTATGACTAAGGGTAGTCAACAGCAACTGTAACAATATTCCCAAAAACAGGGAAAGAGAAATGACAAAGTCCTACAGGTATGACTTTTTGACTAAGTGTCGTAAACACCAACAAATCTCCAACTGTATGTTACAGTCTAAGGTATGTCTCACAAGACAAGAGTAGTTTGAACAACAAAGTCAACAATGTGTGACTTTATGACCAAGTGTAGTCAATCCACAAAACCGTTGAAACTCGAAGAGAAAGAATGCTTCTACGAACTAAATCACAGCGAAGAGTACTGCCACACTAAGTTAGCCCCAACGAATTGAATCGCTTAACCCTGGCTAAGCTCAATAAGTAAAGCAAACTATAACCTCTTCTCACCAAATGGACACCGAGTATCCAAATCCAATAACTAGCTAAGAGCTTGAGTTATTTCCCCTGAAGTCCAACGAAGGAGACACCCAGTTAGGTTTTTAACACTTCAGAGCGTTGAAAACTGTAATCTTCAAAAACTGCTGGCCAGAAAACGTGGTCCAGCTCAACAGTTTCCTTTCCTCTATAGAAAGCAATGTCCAAACCTGAACCAATTCCGACACGACGTGGAATTAACCAACAAATCGACAAGGCAAAAGCTTATTATTACTGAATAACAACAACTGCCCATGTGCACAGGTGTGCAAAGAAACCAAAACAAAGTTACCACAGCTGGTTAACAGACAAACCTATCCAGATCAAATGTTGATTTCTTAAAATAAAACTTCAAAGACGTTTCTCCAGCAAAGAGGCCAAAGAAATCAAACCTATACAACTGGAATTTTTTTTTTTTAGGACAGCATAACATTTCTTTTTCCAAGTGCAAACGCTTTTATTTGCTTGTGAAGAAATTTACAAATGGAAAACGTGAAAAGAAAGAAAAAAAACAAACAAAAAACAGCACTACAAAAACCAAAAATGACAGATCTTATCCGACATAAATACATTACAAAGCTGCAATAAGTTTGCAAAAAGAAGAGCGATTCCTATTTAACGTATACATATTACAAAATAAGTACAACATTGTGTCTACACTGTCAGTGTCACACATTAACCTTACTATTTTGGAGCGTTGTCCTTTTTTTTTTAAAATCAATAGTCAGAGACAGACAGACAAAGAGACAGACAGACAAAGAAAAACAACACAGCTCTAGATTCCTAAAGTTTTCTATAGAGAAGCATAGGAATCGACATCAACGGTACAAATAAATTACTTATCCAGAAACGACGGTTGACTTTTAGCTGCCACGCCAGTCTTTGCTCAGGACTACACATATACATACACGTGCGCGCGCGAGCACGCGCACACATCTCTTAAGTTTTCAATACAACTGGAATATATAATTCAGCGCGCTACTCCAACCAGCAACCAAATCATCCGAAAATACAGCAACAAACCCACAAACGCGCACAAGGCAGGGACGGACAATAGATTCTAAACGACCCGTACCGCGAGGTCAAAAACAGCTAACCTCAATTCTGCCGGCGACTGACGTCAACACGGAAGTACACGTGCACCAACACGGTCACTGGGGCACCGGGTCAGAACCGACCCGACCAAAACTGTGTGGCCCGATGAGCGCGCCGAAATCCCCGTGCAACACGATCTAGTTCGAAGGCGGGAACCACGTGCTAAAATTACTGCTCTGTAACTGAGTGGGAAGCGGATGAGGGGGGGAGGGGGCGACAGAAAAAGACGCCAGTGGCTCTTTGGAAAGACACTTAAGTGTATCGCAAGACACTACTCCCAAACTCTCAACACACGACTGAAATTTATTATTCCAATCACCTCAATCACACAAATTAGTGTCGAACAATTAAGAAAGGAACTAACAACATCAGCTAGATAGGAAAGCAAATAAACTTCTTGTATGTGCGCTAGACAGAAGAGGAAAGCCTATCAGCTTTGGGCTAATCCCCTTATACTAAGCAACACAGAGCCTACAACCTAGTGTGCAATAATGAAATAACACACACCGCCCAGAATAAATAGTCTCTCCTTTTGTGAACTGAAGTAGCTAGCCTCAGCAACACCAATTTTTCGTGCAAGCACGGTATCGGTACTAAGAAAGTGTCAAAGTTTGCTTTGTAAACAAAGCACCAAATCCTTGGCCAGCCTGCCCACACTTACCTTACTACCATAGTCGGCGTCTTGGGTACAGGCAAATGCAGACAAAAATCCTAAATCAGGCACTGATATCGATGACTCTGCACAAGCAAGACCTATTGATCTAAAGTTCAAAACCCCTTCTATCTCCACCCAAGTACCTATTCTAACTAAGGTAATGAGAAAAGGGCGAACGGACTCTAGAAACAATAGCCGGCGGTACTAGACAAAACAAGATAAACACGGAGACGAACGCGGAACGGAAACGCCGAAGGTCCGACCACGGAGCGCGGAACTCTACTGCCGACAGCACCCCCCAAACCGGTCCACTCCAATGGGTTCCCCTACTTACTCTAGAAACCACCCACCCAACCACCCGTTAATACACGTATAGAAAGATACAGGTCTCTCAAGGGTCGGGTGGTAGCGAGTCCAGAGTGTCGCTTTTACACTACCACATACACATACCTATTACCCCGCATCTCCACCATAATTGTCAAGTGGGAATACACCTGACAGGGGGTTCTTATATAGGTAATGTGCAGTGGCAGAAACGGAGCGAACACTCAAGCTCTCACACCACCAGACCACAAGAGGAGAAGATGTTTCAATCAAAACTTTTTACAATACAACCATTCACTCGCACTAGCACTCCAGACGGGGTAGGGACTCTAAGAAGAGAGAAGATAGTCAAGAGAGAAGCGGGGCACAGAAGAAGGCACTACCCAGAACTAGCTGTCTTAGGGGACAAAGTAAATTGTAAGGGAAAAACAAACACTTCCAAATACCCCAGGATCCCGCTACTATCCCAACCTAACCCTCTACAAGGATATTCAGCAGAATGAAGGAAGAAAGATAGTTCTAGAAACAATACTACATCCAACAGGACCTACACAGTGAGAATTAAGCACAAAGCGAATCAGTGACAGCCTTAAATAACACACACACGCCAGACCCACATTTATACCATACGAAACGGTAACTTAACTTGCGAACAAGAGTCCATGACCGAGGAGGTTCGCAGAGGGAGGTGGTTTTTTGTAGTAAAGTGAAGGTCGTTGTTGCTTGGTCTCCTGCTCAGAGGTGAAGCAGCTGTCTCAGAGAAGGAGAAGAGTTCGCCACCGCCAGTTCACACAGGTTTGAACGAAGGCTGGTGCCGGGGTGAAGGGTGACTGTGGGGTCCACGGATGCTGGCCGCCCAGCCAGCCCAAGAATGGAAGCTGCAATTGAAGGAATGGGCGAAAAATTCCGCCCCACGGTGGAGATCAGTCTCCAGACGAGGAATCACCGCCCTACAGTCCTTGTGGCAGTCAATGTGTGGCAACGTAGTGGGTCTGGCAGTGCGTCACAGTATCAAAGGTAACTATACGGTAAATAAGGTCAACAACGTAGTTTTTGTCACTACAAAAAGGACAAATGAATTAGAATAACTTCTTTCCCTTTTCTTTTAGTTGACCCCTACTAAGGACAACTTCTTTAGTCGATAAAAGCTCAATAATAAAAAATAAAAAAAACAGTTCATCCACACTTCAGTCACAAACATATAGGACACAGGACACGAAGAGAACGGAACCAAATGTAGGGGCGATACGGCGAGAATCCCTCGCTCCGTGGCCTAAATGGTTGGCCGTTCGCACGCTCATGCGTTCCAGGATCCGTCCCGTGTCTATGAAACGAAAAATAAAAATGGGAACTAACATACCTGATATTCTATCCGGCCAGAATCCCATATTGAACGAAAGAACATATCTATCACATAATTCAAGTCTGATACGATCTTCAGAAAAAAAGGGGGAGATAAGTATTGACTCAACCTGAGTAAACAAAAAACAATTAGCTTCCATTAACCAAAATGAAGGAATATTTTACAGTTAAGACATTTTCAACTTGATCCGAAGTGACAGAACTCTAGCCGCTGAGGACGGAAAACGCAATTGAAGACCATGCGTTTCTACAATTTTACAATGAGGACATAGGTGCATATCTCGACACCAGTTTCGTGCGTGCTCCCACGCTTCGGAGCAGTTACACACCGAAAAGATGTGTCCGAGCCATCGGCACATGCAGGGAAGAAGAAAAACCTCTCAACCGTTGAAAGGCTAGAAAGCCAAAACGACAATACGTTGCCCAAACCAGAACATATTATAGTTACCAGAATGGCCGGTGGGCGAGGTGAAGAACGGTCCACTTCCGGGTCCAGTGAAGGGTGGAAGTCAAAACCGTGACGGTCCACACTGAAGTGGACTCCAGGTCAGGGACGACCTAAGGTGCTTCTTCCAGCTGGCAGGGATAGGGATCCCAGAGGTGACAAGTGGAATTCTTTCCTACCCACCGAAGGGTGAAAGACTGCTCCACACAACCCACGCCGAAGTGGATTCAGACAGGAAGACTCCAGCTGGCAGAGATAGAGATCTCTCCGACTCGAAGGTCCGCAAGCGAGTGCCGCACCACTAGCCTAACAAAGCTGGCGACAGGTAAAAACCGCTCACCTGTGGCACGTGACATCGGCTGATGCACCACGTGAAAAACGATAAGCATAAGGATTTATGCTGAACACAGGGCCCTCTACTGGACGGCCTAAAAAAAAAAAATAAACGCAACTAGCAGCCAAAGAAGGGAACCACGAAAAAGAACAGAAAAAGAAAGCTTTAAAAGAAAAAAGGAAGAGAAGTATTGGAGGATGGGAGCGAAATGCACAGACGTAGCGCACCCAGGGTAACAAAAATAGCTCACTGGTCGACTCCCGGCCAATGTAGTAAAGAAATCACTGGTAACCTCCAATTTACACTGGGTTTAAAAAGAAACGATTTATCTTTTCAACTAAAAGTATGTACGTCCGTGACACACGTCAACAAAAACACAAGACACTCAACCAATGTCTTTTTCTTTCTTTTTTTTTCCCCATCGCAATGAAGGTTCTACTTCCACTTCAAACATGTTTCACGTCAACAAAACCACCACATGACACTCAACGAATTTACACATACAGATTTCAGGACAAGACATCAAAATTAGACCAAAATATTTTCATATATATACGAACTGAACTATATAGGCCGTATAAGTATCAATCATTATTGAACACTATACTTAGAACTGGACATTCGAGGCTGAGAGAGTACTTAATTTCTAAGAATAAAAAGAAATCTTGATAGTGCTGAATCTTGGGGTTTTATTGAAAAATTAGAGCTAGTGGAAAGAGGGCACGGTTGGCACATTGGATCATACCCTGGATTGGAGACTACTCGGTTCAATTCCCCACTTCTTCGGAGTTAACATCCTGTACAGACTCCAGAGTCACTCCTAATCCTGTTGGTTAAACTTTAAACCGAAGTCCCGTGTGTGAACAGATGCACTGACACAAGAAAAAAAATCACACTCAAATACACGCACTCATGAACGCACACACACACAAACAAACAAACACACACACACACACACAAACACACACACACACACACACACCACACACAAACAAACACACACACGGAGTCAGTGGTAGGATGAGACAGAAGAGTTATATGTTTTGTTGTTGTTGTTTTTTTCATCTTTGATGAAGTGGATTTTCTGTTTCGTGTTATAACTGTAGATAAGTTAATTCTCTTGACTCGTTGTGTTCACTTTTTCCCCCCAGCCCCGATTTTTTTTTTCCCGTCGAATATCACGTAATGTGGAAAGACGTAAAACAAAACAACAACAACAACAACACACACGTCACGCGCGAACCCGGCATGCACGCCTGGTGACGCTGGGATCATTAGCGATCATGTACGCAAAAAAAAAAAAAAAAAAAAAAAAAAAAAAAATGTTGCCTATTTCGCAACTGTTGAACAATTAAGCAGTGGGGGGAAACACGTGCAAGTTAACAATCCTCCCATCATTATAGTAATGTCTTGGCAAAGATTTGAAATTTATAACATAAAAAATAAAAAGGGTTGAAGATGAAGAAAACGGAATATGTATATTGCAAATAGGAAACCCTTCACTACCTGCATGAGGGAACCATCGCAATCCGTCTCGAAGGCAGATCTATATGTATTGCCTGCTCCTAGGCCTTTCGTCCGCTGGATCGGACTCATCAAGGAGACACGGCTGATTGTGTCTGTGCTCTTGGCGTCAAATAGAGACACACCACAGTCCGTAATTCTGTGGTGTTCTCACCACCAAGGGTTTAAAAAAAAAAGAATCCAACAGCACCCCCAAAGCAGCCAGTGAAAGGCAGCAGAATAAAACAAAATGAAAGTGTGGAGAGGAAAAAAGTTGCTGAAAAACTAAAAACATGATGCAAACAGTATCAAATGTAGGGGACAATCTTTGAGCCTATGCCTGAGGATCCATTTTCAGGAACTGTGGCGGAGGAACTGAGAAGAAAAAGAAAGCCGCGGAATGAAATGAGGGAGAAATAGGAATAAGTACCAACTGCCTTTTTTTTTTTTTATCTCTCTTTAATCCGGTCCTCCATAAAAGAAAATGTAAAGAAAAGTGTTAGAACAACTCTAGACGAGTCATCGAAATTTACCAAAATGCATGAAAAAAAAAATCGTCAGTGCCAGAAAAGAATTACTGACGCTCTCAGGATAGTTTATTTATGAACCAGTTGCGCTGAAAACGTGTACATCTATCTATCTATCTATCTATCTATCTATCTATCTATCTATCTATCTATCTATCTAGCACACTTATAGCCTATCTATCTATCTATCTATCCATCTATATATCTATCTATTTATCTATCTAGCATACTTATAGGTCGATAGATAGATATGGTGTGTGTGTGTGTGTGTGTGTGTGTGTGTGTGTGTGTGTGTGAGAGAGAGAGAGAGAGAGAGGGACAGAGAGAGAGAGACAGAGACAGAGACAGAGAGACAGAGAGAGGGAGAGGGAGAGAGAGAAAGCCTGCCAGACAGAATGAGAGATGGAAACATCTTGCTAAGCCCCCCCTACACCCCCCCCGCACCCCCCTCCCCACCCCCCAAACCGCTCTCAGCCTAGCCAGACACTTCCCAATTAGCCCTAATTGGTCGGTGATTCCCCTCAGTCACGCATCCATTGTCCGCGGCTATTGATCCGGACTCTGCCCAACAACCTTACAGTTACCGTCGACTGATCGGCCCCCGAGTGGCCTGTCTGACACTATAGCCACCCCACCCCACCCCACCCCCACCCCACCCCCGTGCCCCGCCCCCGCCCTCCCCTACACACACACACACACACACACACACACACACACACACACACACACACACACACACACACGCACGCACACACGCACATCCCTAACCCTCACACACACACACACACACACACACACACACACACACACACACACACACACACACACACACACGCACACACATCCCTAACCCTCGGTGGAAGCTGCTGACAGCACAAGTCCTCCATTAAGTGCTTTGGAGCAACTTTCCTTCCCACCCGTTAGGTCCCCATGTCCCCGCCTCCAATTCTGTCTCCATCCTCCATCCTTTACCATTCTTTTACCCAAAGCCCGTTCCGCCCCCCCCTCCCTCCCCCGCACCCACACCCAACCCCCACCTTCACCTCCGGCTTCTTCCCCGCTCTTCCTCCTCTTTTCCCTGCTCAACACGCGCGCGCGCGAGCACACACACACACACACACACACACACACACACACACACACACACACACACACACACACACACACACGCACGCACGCACGCACGCACACACACACACACGCACGCACACGCACACATACACACACACGCACGGACGCACGCACGCACGCACGCACGCACGCACACACACACACACACACACACACACACACACGCACGCACGCACGCACACAGACACACACGCACGCACACACGCTCACACATACAGAGAGAGAGAGAGAGAGAGAGGGGAGAGAGGAGAGAGAAAACAGACAGACAGACAGACAGACAGACAGACAGACAGACAGACAGAGACACAGAGAGAGACAGAGAGACAAAGAGAGAGACAGACAGATTAACGGACAGAGAGAGAGAGAGAGAGAGAGAGAGAGAGAGAGAGAGACGGACAGAGAGAGAGAGAGACAGACGGACAGAGAGACAGACGGACAGAGAGAGAGAGAGAGAGAGAGAGAGAGAGAGAGAGAGAGAGAGAGAGAGAGAGAGAGCTGACACTTTAGCTCTTTGATATTGTATAATCATTGGCAAAATGTTTCGTGACAAAGGGGAGGGTATGATCATAATCGATATCAAAGCGAACAAAACTGTTCTTAAATAAATGTTAGCGAACCGCCCTGAGAACGTGGACAGAGTCACAAGACGAAACACAACGCGTTTCGACCTCTTAGGTCTTCATCAGGTAAGACATAAACGAATAAAACAACGAAAATTCACTTAGCTTTGATCGCTTCAGATCACTTCACAGGGTTCAGCGCAAGGAAGAAGGCGTTGAATGAAACTAGAACAAAACTGTATTAAGAATTTAGAGTACGGAAGAGAAAAATCGTATCGGTATCAGACAGCAATCGCACACAAATGAAAGAAGAAAAACAATATGTAAATATTAACAAAGTACAGATCAGCACTAAAAAAAATGGCACATTGAGAACATGCACACTTAAATCTGTGGGGAAAATGCAACAATCAAAATTCAAACAGCTCAACCATCCACAAAAAAACTGTTTATTAAAAAAACAACAACAACAAAAAACTCTTAATCTTCCAGAATTTCTGATATGACACACTTTTAACTCTCTGAGAAGAGAGAGAGAGAGAGAGAGAGAGAGAGAGAGAGAGAGAGAGAGAGAGAGAGAGAGAGAGAGAGAGAGAGAGAAAGAAGATGATGATCTTCATTTCAAAGGGTAACAGATTACCAAGTGCATGCTATTCTTTTTATCCA
>CM065723.1:26175670-26188170 GCA_033310375.1 Conus canariensis
CCTTCCTCAGCCATTCCCCTTCCTCAGCCATTCCCCTTCCTCAGCCATTCCCCTTCCTCAGCCATTCCCCTTCCTCAGCCATTCCCCTTCCTTAGCCATTCCCCTTCCTCAGCCATTCCCCTTCCTCAGCCATTCCCCTTCCTCAGCCATTCCCTTCCTCAGCCATTCCCCTTCCTCAGCCATTCCCCTTCCTTAGCCATTCCCCTTCCTCAGCCATCCCTCCTCGCCATCCCCTCTGCTTCTAGGATTGCACTCCAAATACAAACAACAAACTCAGAGACTAATCCACACGTACGAATGCATCAAAAAAAAACAAACAAACAAAACAAAAAACCAACAACGAAAATAAGAAAAACAAAAACAAACAACACCAAAAACAAAAAAAGAAACAAACAAAAAAAAACTAAAAAAAAAAAAATAAAATGGGGCCAGCCGCCATGGAGTTTAGGCTCCAGTGGTATACATTTGAAAACCTCACATTGGGAGTTCAAACCCCGCTGTATTAAGGTTGGGGAAAAAAAATGTGAGTTCGGCTGCTTGTTTGAGCGTCTGGATGTTTTGATGGTGTCATCGATGGGTCCAGTGGTATACCATTTTAGGCCCAGTGGTATCCATTTTGAAACCTTCACATTGTGAGTTCAAACCCCGCGGTGTTAAAGTAGAAAAAAAAAACTTGTTAATTTGGCTGTCTGTCTTAGCGTCTTGACGTTTTGATGGTGTTAGTGTGGCGATTGATTGGTCCATATCACACCCGGCCCCTTCTCTACTGCTACTGTGCTCCTGAGGTGTTTATCCCTCAGTCTGCCATGTGACTTTGGTGGGCGGTGGACGTTAGACCCGAGCGTAACCTGATGTTGTGATGCAGTGGGCTGTTGGCTGGAAGGTCGGTGGGTCGAATCCCAACAGATATATATATATTATATATATATATATATATATCCCCCACTACTGAATTGTTCAGCATTTTATATATATATATATATATATATATATATATATGTGTGTGTGTGTGTGTGTGTGTGTGTGTGTGTGTGTGTGTGTGTGTGTGTGTGTGTGTGTGTGTGTGAGTACATATATACAACAGGGATTTCTTCAGACGGATCTCCAGATCCTTTCCATGTTTTTAAATGTCCTGCGTATGGCAAAGGTGGAGCCACGCGGTGTGAATTTCATTTCCTCAGTGGGATGAGTCTACCGCACGTGTCTGCGAGTGTCGGGCCTGGTTGACGCTTACCCACGCGTTTGCGACCTAGCAATTATTATCATTGCCAGCAGAAGGCTTATATTATTATGCTCTGTGCACGGTTAGATCAAAACAGGCACCACCGAACACCACCAACATGACTCGGTAGAAATGCAGGCGTCTCCTCTGGTGAGCTGCTTCAAGAAGACCTGATACTGATTGCTCCGTGTGTGATGCTGGCGATGGAGCGACGACAGAACAACTCTCGTTGTAGCTGTGTATGTCGAGGGGAGCTGGGCCGGAATGAGCTGCGTGAGAATAATGCCACTGGGACGACATGCCGTGGAGACAGAAACGGAACACAAACAAACAAGAAGAAAAAACAAACAAAAACAACAACAAACAAAACAACAAAAACTCGAGTGCAATCTATTGACTATGAATACTGCGGTTCTTACTTGATGACCGCCTGCGTGGGAATTTCATGCGTGCAACCAGGTTTTTCTTCTTCTTCTTTCTTAATACCTTTATTGTTGTGGACCCCCGTTTCAGCCATTCTTCCTGGTGTCTGTGGTAATATATGACTTTATGGTGACCAGTCGTTTATTTTCTTTCTGCTCCACTGAGAATCGTCCAATGATCTTCTGACGTGGAAAGGACCCTAGAGATTTCTGAGCTGTGGTGTTTTTGCTGTCGTTTTCGGAAGGGGTAGGGGGTGGGGGTAAGGGTGTGTGTGGATGGGGGTGGTGGTGTTTCGTTGTTTGATCAGGAGCTCCTCTCTCTGTCTCTCTCTGTCACTGTCTGTCTGTCTGTCTGTCTGTCTCTCTCTGTCTGTCTCTCTCTCTATGTGTCTCTCTCCCCGTCTGTCTCTCTGTCTCTGTTTCTGTCTTTGTCTCTCTCTGTCTCTCTGTCTCTGTCTCTCTGTCTCTGTCTCTGTCTCTGTCTCTCTCTCTCTCTCTCTCTCTCTCTCTCTCTCTCTCTCACCATGTTTCGATGCAACGTGTCGCAGCATTTAGCGCTACTTTAGTAGAACAGTGACGACCAAAAAATTTGGAAAATGACAAAACTAGCCAATACTTAAAATCGTTGTGAAATAATCAGGGTCACTCTCTCTCTCTCTCTCTCTCTCTCTCTCTCTCTCTCTCTCTCTCTCTCTCTCTCTCTCGTTTGTTCCATTCATTTCGCTGTCTGATAACAGATGCTTTTTTAAAATTTTTTATTTCGTTTAATTCTCTGGAATGTTGTAGCGCAACCGTTGGATGAAATCTGCAGACAAAAAAAAAATGTTGATTTTATCGTAAATTTCTGTCGAGAGTTGTCTTTATTTTGTCCTCTTTTGTCTTAAAAATTTTTTGGGGGGGTTGGTTTGTTTTTGTTTCTCTGGTGTTGCAGTTTTCCCCTTCATTATGTTTTCTTTTAATGTCATCCTTTCCCTCTCAAAGGACTTTGCTTGTCATATTTAAACTCGTTTAATCCAACTAGGACATCGGGGAGCAGAATATACATTTTCCCTCAAGTTTTTGTCGCGTGTCGAGGGAAGTAAATGTTTGACACACACACACACACACACACACACACACACACACACACACACACACACACACACACACACACACACACACACACACACTTCCCTCTCCTCTTAGATTCAGGTTCAAAATGTTTTTTTTTTTTTTTTTGTGATTGGAAACACTGAAAAGCTTGAAGGAATGGAGTAATTTCGGGACAAGGGGGAAGCCAGTCTGGACTTCTACTCCCCGTGGAGACAGTTGGGGCACGTGCCTTTTCTCATCCGCCCGGGAGAATGAGTCAGGGCGTAGAGTGATTACGTAACGTTACACCGGCGTGGTATCAGAGGTACGTTCCCCACAGGCGAGTTGGCCGAGAATTGTCGCTCGCTTGGCGAGTGTCAGCATTGTCCTAGCACATTCTAACGGCGAGTGGGGCTAGGTAGGATTAGGTGAGATTTCGCTAGACTGTCTCGAGGCTCTCTCGCATGCGAGGGAAAAAAAAAATGACTGGCAGTTGATAACGTACTGTGATTGGTGCAGGTAAAGTAACAACGGAATCTGATTGGTGCAGGTAAAGTAACAACGGTATCTGATTGGTGCAGGTAAAGTAACAACGGTATCTGATTGGTGCAGGTAAAGTAACAACGGTATCTGATTGGTGCAGGCAAAGTAACAACGGCATCTGATTGGTGCAGGTAAAGTAACAACGGTATCTGATCGGTGCAGGTAAAGTAACAGCGGTATCTGATTGGTGCAGGTAAAGTAACAACGCTATCTGATTGGTGGCTGAAACGATTGAATCCATCACCCTTTGACAAAAGATGAAAGCTTGAAGAAGTAGTCTTGTTGTTCATTTGAATTATGTCTTGCAACCTGTTTTGTTACTACCATGGCCTCTGAAATCTTTCGCTGCTAGCTTAAGGCCCATCTCGCGAGTTCTCACGTTTGTAAAAACTCGTCTGTGACCTACATTCCACAAAGTCAGTTACATCTGACAGATTTTCCTCTCTTTGGGGGTGTTTTGGGGTAGCAGTGCCCACCAGATTGTTCTATAGGGGGGGGGGGGGGGGGGGGGGGGGGGGGGGCTCCGTTCTTTTTTTTTTTTTTTCTTTTTTTTTTTTTTTTCTTGTCCTATTTTCTGCTTTAACTCCTTGCAGTTCTTTCTCTTGATTTTCAATCAAAGGTGATTGAAAGTTTTTTTTCTTTCCTTTTGTTGTTGTAACTATCACATCTAAAAATATACTTTGTGCTGTTAAAGTAAAAGTTTACTGAAACAAACATAAGCAAACACATTTACCAAGAAAAGAAAAAAAAAATTATCAAAGAAATTTCAGTTACTGTTGCATAGTTAATGTTCAAAAAGTATGAAAATCTTGAAAACTATTAAGGGTTAAGCGGAGCATCCATCACGTTCTTATTTTCCATGCTACAGTGCAATAATGCGCTTCACTATATTGTTTATTTGGTATGTGGTAGGATATATTGTGGGAAACATTCACATGTACGTTTGCTTTTTGTTGCTCCAGTGTCCATTAATTTATTATTCTGCAGCCAGAGTTGGTGTTGCTGAAATCTCTAACATATAAACGCATCGCCACATCCGGGGCAAGTTGGGAAATTTGTTAGATCACGTGGCCCCACATTCACCCTTTTTCTCTGCTTATTCAAGAGACGATGTTCGGAAATCTGCAAGGGAGGTAATCGGTGTAACAGCTCGCGTTCAGCGAGAGTTACCCCCACTGTATTCCTGGGACAGATGCCACAGTTGAGGGCAGCTAGAGCCATATTTAGCCTCATCAGTCAGTTTAACAATTAATACAGATCAAGAAAATGCCCAAACACGGGAGTGTGGACAGTCAATTTCCTGATCCCCATCCTGGTGTGCGTTTCAGATCAGATATTGGACTCTTTAGATCTATTTGCTTGACCCTTAAACTGAGAAAAGGTAACTCTATTTGCATTGGAAACTGAAAAATGCAGCAAACGAAAGTTTTTCTTTCACATATAACGGTTATTATCACTATATAGAGTTTGCTGATACTCTGAAGTTTTAGGGCAAGTTGCAGCTTGAAAAAAAACAAACAAAAAAAAAAAAAAAAACAAAACGAACAAACGAACCAATAAACAAGCGAAACCAAAACCAAACGAAAACAAGACAAAACAAAACACACCACCACCACCCCAAAAAGGAAACACCACACACAAACACACACACACACGCGCGCGCGCACAACACACACACACACACACACACACACATACACACACGCACGCACGCTCGCCACACACACACACACACACACACACACACACACACACACACACACACACACACACACACACACACACACACACACTCACGTGCGCGCGTGCGCGCGAACGTTGGTACACGTAGGCGGGTGCGCACCAGTTTGCGCTCCCAGAGAGAGAGAGAGAGAGAGAGAGAGAGAGAGAGGGGAGAGAGAAGAGAGAAGAGAGAGAGAGAGAGAGAGAGAAGAGAGAGTTTCATAAGCATACTTCGTCATCCATTATCGTCATCATTATGATTATTATTGTTACGTGTAGTACTTGAAGCTCTCACTCAGTGTCATCTTTACGGCTCGTTCCGCTGTGGCTTCGCCTTGCTTCTCCTCCTCCAACTCTGAAGAGTCGCGCTGTTCGGTTTGTAAAGTAGGCTTCCATTACAGCGACTTCGGGTCCAATCTATTGCCGAGACAGAACGATGCACTTCAGACAGCCAAGCTTCTTGGCCAATCTTGTCCCACTCTTCAAAGTTCTTTTTATGGAATCTCACTTTCTCCAAAAGATTGAAATCAAAGGAGAAAAATACTGCTTTGAGAAAACGAGGTACTCCCCCCCCCCTCCCCCCCCCCCCCCTTTCCAAATCGTCGTTTCTGTTTTGTCACGTGAAAATGTGGACATTGTAAGTGTGAGGCAGGGAACAGTAAAGAGTGAATAAGAAACAAGTAGCGTAACTCTTGGGAGCAAGAGTTTACCCTACTTATGTGTTATTTGCAGTGAAAATACGTTATCATTACTAACGGTGTTGTGTCTTCATAATAACGCGCTTTAAGTGTTTATCAGGGCTGATATGACGGGTCACACGTGATCACTGTGAAAATTGGTAATCATCCATTAAAGAAAAAAAACAAAAAAACAGAGAATCATATTCCATTAAAAAGGCACCGATAACTCATGCGCGCTAGCATCATCAGTATCACTGCGCGGAGTGTAGGCCTTTAAAAAAAAACTCTTTTCTGAGGCGCAAAATGCCGGAAGTCTGAAGATCACGGCCACAGTTAACGCTTTTCACTTTTGACGGCTTACTGAGGTCATAAGTTTCTCATGCCGACTGATATCAGGCGAGTGTTTCTTTGGTGCTTTTGGTTTTCTGCAGTGAAGTCTGAAGAAGACGTATTTGTCCAAAACGTGCTCGTCTCTTTTGTACGGGACGCTAAATCTGCGTCTCTTTCCACTTTGTATTCGTGTCCAATTGTATTTTGCCTCCCCCTCCCCCATCCTCCCATCCACTCCCTTTTCCCCTCAAGTTACGAGTTTAAAAAAAAAATCATTTATTTCTCATTGTCTGATATCTACTCCTCATTAAGAAAAAAAAGAGAAGAAAATAGAGATGATTATCATTGTTTAGCTACCGTCATAATGACTTAAAGAAGTAATATTCACTGTCTATTTGATGATAATTACCGTTTACATTAAAAAAAAAAAAGGTCAGGAATGATCTTTTGGAGCTATAAACTTCCCATGCTCTTCGGCTTTCAGCTACTAGGTTATACCACCCCCGAGCTCTCTACGTTGCCCCCACAGAACAACCTCCCCCCCCCCCTCCCTACCCCACCCTCACCCCCATCCCCTCCTTTCCCCACCCCCACCCCTACCCCCAACCCCCTCTCCAGCCCGACCCTCGCGCGCGATTAGACCTGAGAGCAGTGAAGAGGGTTTACGAGGCGCGCAAAGCTCCCGGCACTCATCCACCGAGAGCTTACTCTTGGTCCCTTAAACGAAAACGCATTTGCGCGACGTCGCGAATGATGGCTTCGTAATGTGAAAAATGAATTTCTTGATTTCTTCTCTTTTACGTTTCGGCGGGGTCTAAAAGCCCTCCGCCCCCCTCCCCCCCCCCCCCCCCCCGGTCCCCCGTCTCTCCACCTCCCACCCTCCCCCTCTTTCCGTCTCCTTTCTCCGCCCACTCGGCTCCTTAACCCCCCCCCCCCCCCTCGCCATCCCCGCACCCTCCTCCTCCTCTCTTCTCTCTCCCCTAGGAATCGCTGGGCACATGGATGAGAGAGAGATCAGTGTTGTTTTAAATCAATGTCAGCCTGACGTTGTTGACATAACGGCCAGCGCTAGAGGGACCCTAAACATCCTCCACCCCCCACCCCCCCCACACCCCCACCCCACCCCCGCCCCCCCCACCCGACCCTCCTTTCCCTGCTCCCCATCCTCATCCCCCATCTTCTTCGACCCTCCTTCTCTTCCTTCTCCTCCCCTTTCCCCTCCTCCTTCCTCCCTCCCTCCTCCGATATGCCAGCCTCGCATCCATCCTACAACCACCACCACCGCCACCACCACCACCACCACCACCGCCACCACCACCACCACCACAATCACCACCAGTGAGCCAGCATCCGCCCGACACAAAACTGAAACAAAGCATCGGCGACGTGTCCCCCCCCCCCCCCCCCCCCCCCGCCTGTCTGTCTGTCTGTCGTCTATCTGTCCATCTGTCTGTCTGTCTGTCTGTCGGTCTCTCCCCTCTCTCTCTCTCTCTTCTCTCTCTCTCTCTCTCTCTCTCTCTCTCTCTCTCTCTCTCTCTCTCTCTCTCTCTCTCTTAAACTGCCACAAAAGATCAAAACCCCGGGCAGCAGAAGAGTAGTAATATCGGATTCATTAGAGCACCCGTGAAAGAGTCTGCCTTTCCTCCCTTCGCTGTTCGGCGGCATTCGATCAGTCTCCTCCCGCCCCCTCCCCCCCCTCCCCCCGCGCGCTAGTCGGCTGACAATAAGTTCGGCGAGTGCATCGGAACGACTTCCGGTACATGAAATCCATCGCTTGAATGGCCGAGGCAGCGCAGCGTGTAATATGCTGCTGTTCTTTCATCCTGTCTGCCTGTGAGACACAAATGGCGGCCTGGGGGCCACGTCGGGAACGTTTGGCATGGAAGGAATTCCTCCCCCCCCCCCCCACCTCCCTCCCCCCCCATCTTACCCCCACCCATCTCCATGCCCCACCCCATCCGCTGCATTTCTCTTCCTCCCGCCTCCTCCTTCCCCCATCCTCTCTCTCTCTCTCTCTCTCTCTTTCTTTCTCTCTCTCACTCTTTCCCTCACTCTCTCTGTTTCTCTCACTCTCTCTTTCTCTCTCTCTCTCTCTCTCTCTTTCTCTCACTCTCTCTCTCTCTCTCTTCTCTCTCTCTCTTCTCTCTCTCTCTCTCTCTCTCTCTCTCTCGTCCATTGTTTGATAAACTGTTTTTCTAGGCCAGCAGACTAATCCCTGAGCTGCGGAAGAGGAGGGGGAAGGGGTGGGGGGTGGGGGGTGGGGAGGGAGACGGAAGAGACGGGGGCGGGGGGGGGGGGGGGGGGGGGGGGAAGAGGGAGGAGAGAGGAGGAAGGATGAAGGATCGTTTGGACAGTTCTGATTGGTGGAGCCGATCGTTGTTGTGCTCGGGCATCAATGTCTCGGTAGATAAGGGAAAGCGCAAGGGAGGTAATAAACAGTTTGACGGGCTTTGATGTGAAGAAAACGTATATGTGTTGTGTGAGAACAGTGGAGGCAGAACGGATATAGGGGTGAAAAGATGTGGGATAAGGCGAGGGAATGGGAGGAAGGGGTGGGGGTGGGGGGTGGGGGTGGGAGGCGAGTGAGTGAATAGCAAAGTTTGAGAAAGAGCTCAACGTAGTAGGGTTTTTTATTGTTGTGAGCGAAAAGTAACGACACAGACTATTGTGTTTGTCTCATTATCAAGTATGGCACAGAAATGACTTTTGTCGATCGACCTCTCTCTCTCTCTCTCTCTCTCTCTTCTCTCTCTCTCTCTCTCTCTCTCTCTCTCTCTCTCTCTCTTAACAATTCAAAATGTATATGGAAATGTAAAAGAGGCGGCCTACGTGGCCAGTAACTCGGACAAAAATCCACCAAGATAAAAAATAAACAAACTGCTTCTAGACAATCTCCAATTCAAAACATTGGACCCTTTCCATTGCCCGATGAGCTTTCATGTTAATAGAAATTATAATAGATATGATGGAATATATACTATACTATACTATACTATACTATACTATACTATACTATACTATACTATACTATACTATACTATACTATACTATACTATAGAATAGAGCATTACATAATATGATACAATATAGTATTATACAATATAATGTGATGTGACGTGATGTGGTGTGATGTGATGTGATGTGATATGATATTATACGAAATAATGTATTATGATTAATGTAACATAACATTATATGATGTAATAACATAACATAACATAACATAACATAACATAACATGACATGACATGACATGACATAATATATCATACAATATGATATAATATAATATAATATAATATAATATAATATAATATAATATAATAGTAGAAAGAAACTCGTGGAGAGCGTGGCAGCAGAGAGTCCTCAGAAGAGAAGCCCCCTTCAAGCAAGTGTTTCGGCCCTTATCTCCTGACACTCTAGGGGGGTTGGGCCACACCCGGTTCATGACTCCGGATGTCCCTCTGCTGCCCCTTTTTTTCCCATCTTGGGACGAGCCATGGCTGGGATTCGAACCCATGACCCTCTGGACATGCTCATTTTCCACTTAATGACTCGCGCTTTAACCACTGAGCCACAGGGACACCTGATATTTGTAGGGAAATTAAGCCTTATGAAGTTCACTTTTGTTCCTCCTTGACCAGATCCAGCTTGAACACCTCTCTGCCGCTTCTGCCATTGCTTTCAGGGCTCTGGTTTTTTCCTTCCCTGCAACTGAGAGCTGTTTCATGAGGCTGTATGCAGACGTTCCTACAAACCCCCTAGCTCCAATTTCTGCAGTGAGGACTTTGACCTGATAGCCTTCTCTCCTCAGGCTGTTTGCCAGATCAGCATACTTTTCAGTCTTGTAGATTTGAGCTGCCTCCATTCTGTTCTCATATGGCACCGTGAGCTCGATCATGATCAGCTGCTTGGTTGACTTAGAGTGGACTACTATGTCTGGTCTCATGCCACTCTTGCTGATGATCTCTGGGTGACTCTTCCATTCTGGGAGGTCTGCAGTGCACTCCCAGTCATCTGCCCCGTCCAGCAGACTCTGCCTGCATGTTTCGAGTGGCACTGTTGTTCTTGGCCATGATTTGCTGCCTCCTGCCGTGAAGAATGTTGCGGGTACTTTTGGAGTCCTGATTTTCCCTTTTGTGGTGTTGGTACTAGCCCAGACTACTTGTACAATTTCTTTGAGCACTTGGTTGTGCCTCCATGTGTACCTTCCTTGAGCCAGGGCTACTTTACATGAGCTTAGGACATGCTCCACTGTTTGTTTTTCATGGCAGAGGGGGCATGCAGGATCGTCTGTTTTCCCCCACTTCACCAGGTTTGCATTTGAGGGCAGAAGGTCATATGCAGATCTGAGAATGAAGCTGATCCTGAGAGGGGCCATGTGCCAAATGTCATTCCAAGTGAGACTTCTTTGGAGTGCATTCTCCCACGTTGTCCATTGCCCTTGCTGGCTCTGCTGGACTGCTTTTTGGAGTCTTTTTTGGTCTTCTTCTCTCCTCATCTCCTGAATCATCATGTCTCTTTTGGCTTTTCCTTTGGCCTTTGACCACCATTCAGTTTTGGTCACCCCCAGTCCTGTCTGTTGGTCTGTGTGTGTCCTGTTATTTCTCTGATCTTGAGACTTTCTTTTGCAGAATCCATCGCCTCTTGAACTTTCCATTTTCTGCCTGTCTTCAGCTGGGGCTTAATTGCTTCTACCACCTTGTCTCCTGAGTCCTCCAGCATGCTTTGAAGTCTGATCTTCCCTGCTTTGTATTCCTCCAGGATGGATTTCAGGGGTAGTTTCAGCTTTGCTTGGCGACAGTACAGCGCTATGTCAGTCAGACAGGGTGGGACACCAAGCCATTTCCTTGTGAACTTGTTGATTTTGGCTTCCATTGCCTCCACTATGCTGGTGCAGATGTCGTATATCATCAGAGGCCATAGCAGCTTTGGTATCAGCATGAACTGCAGACACCAGACCTTGTATTTGCCAGGGAGCCCACACTGGTCAATGGTCTCCAAGCCTTCCTCCGCCATCTGCTTGGTTTCTTTTGCTCTTTGTGTGTCTTTCAGCGTATCATCATACCATCTTCCAAGGCTCTTTACTGGTTCTTCTGTGACTGTTGGAATGGCCTGGTTGGCAACACTGAAGACCACAGATCCGGCCACTTTTCCTTTCCTCAGTGAGAGACTCCGTGATTTCTTTGGCTTGAACTTCATTCTGGATGAGGCAACTATGTCGTCCAGCCTCTCCAGCACATGACGTGTCTCGTCTTCTCTGGATGAAATCACTGTAGTGTCATCCATGAAGGCCTTGAGAGGAGGCATCTTGTATCCATCGCCAAGGTCTGTTTGTCTCGCGTTGTTTGTTGCTGCTTTCAAGATGAGTTCCATTGCCAGCACGAACAGTATTGGGGAAATTGCACAGCCCATTGCAATACCCACTTCCAAGTTGATCCAGTCTGTTGTGTACTCCTTGGTAGAGAACCGCATTGAGAAGCCATTGAAGTACTTCTTGAGCATGTCGCGGATGTTCTTTGGCACATGGTACATCTCAAGAGCCAACTGTATCATCTCATGGGGCACAGATCCATATGCGTTTGCCAGATCAAGCCACACTACGTCCAGGTCTCTCTTTTCTGTTTTTGCTTTTTGGATTGCGTCCCAGATCATTGTGGCGTGTTCTACACAGCCCGCCACGCCTGGGATGCCACCTTTCTGGACTGACACATCCAAGTACTTGTTTTCCATCAGGTACTTGGTCAGCCTTGCTGCCATGACAGAGAAGAAGATTTTCCCTTCGACGTTCAGTAGTGATATTGGCCTGAACTGGCTAATGTCACTTGAGTTTTGCTCTTTGGGGATGTACACACCATCTGCCGTCATCCACTGGCCGCTGATCTTCTGGTTTCTCCAAGCCGATCGCAGCAGCCTGTGGAGCCACTCCAGCACTTGGGACATTTCTTGTAAAGCTGGTAAGGTATTCCGTTTGGCCCTGGTGATGATTTGGCTCTGGCTTTGTCGACCACCTTCTTGATTTCCGCCAACGTTGGAGGCTTGCCATTGAACTGTTCCTCAGGGTTGGTTGGCCACACCAGACCTTGAATGTCGAGTGGTGCTTTGCTCTGTGGGTCAGAGTATGTTTTCCTCAGATGCTGCTCAAGAACTCCTTTGTCCACACTTAGGGTCCCAGATTTTGGCTGCTCAAACAGTGTTCTGGCAAACTGGAAGGGGTCTCTGAAGAAGCGCTCTTGTGTCTTCTTCTTTTTGCTCTTCCTCTTCCTCGCAGATTCCGCTTTGCTGAGGGCACTGTGTTTTTCTTTCAGGTCTTTCCACAGTTTTTCCAAGCCTTGTTTTTCAGCTGGCAGTGCGGTCTTCATTTGCATCTTGAGGTTTTTCTTTTGGACCCTGATCTTGTCCATCTTTTCTTGGCGTCTGGATTTCTTTGGAGGTGTTTTCTCTTTGGGTAGTTTTGCTCCATAGGCGTCTCTACATGTGGCATACACAATGTCCCCATATGTGGCTAGT
>CM065723.1:26208170-26215670 GCA_033310375.1 Conus canariensis
TCGGAGTGTGGCTGCCCACGTGGCGGGGTAATCAAAAACGGTCACACAAGTAATGTTCTCATCCCCAGCTGATGCATTTGTACCATAGTGTTCAAGTACTTCGGCTGTTTGGATGATCCCTGGATCTTTTAGCCAGGGTACGACAACAACAACAACAACAACAACAACAACAAGCAAGGTAACTCTTGCTTCCAGGATGAAGAAATTACAGGCCCATAACTCCAAATAAATGCTGCTTGTGACACCCAACTCACCCAAAGCAGAAAACAATGACAACACAAAGTCATTCGATTTGGCGTTGTAAGCAGCAATTGTTTGGAGTTACAGGCCTGTCATTATTTCATCATTGCAGCAAGAGTTACCCTGCTTATTGGTTTGTTATTTACTGTTTACTCCCCTCGCAGAAATGACAACACCAGAACAGGCGATTTGCTGTTGTGAACAGCACTTGTTGTTTGAAATTAAGGGCCTGTTATTATTTTCATCCTGGAGAACAAAAGTTTCCCTCCTTGGTTTGTTACGTGCTGTCTGTCCATCGTGTAAATTCGATGCAGACCCCGACTCATCAATGAAGAGAACAGCATCGCCACGGGTGCCGGCGCTGACCGTCATGCTGTCTGCCCCAGAGCGTGCGTTTTATGTTGCTTGACGTTTGGTGATGGAGGAGTCCTCATGTCTTCGGCAGACGTGCCGCAAACATGTCCGCATCACATGTATTTCCTCATGTCGAATCACTCCTCGTCCTGTTACAGAAGGTGTGTAAGAGAAAGAAAAAGAAAACGGGAGAGAGAGAGAGAGAGAGAGAGAGAGAGAGAGAGAGAGAGAGAGAGAGAGAGAGAGAGAATGACAGACAGACAGACAGACGGGAGAGACAGAGAGACAGACAGGCAGACAGACAGACAGAGAGACAGAGAGACAGAGAGAGACAGACAGAGACAGAGAGAGAATGACAGACAGACAGACGGACGGATGGACAGACAGACAGACAATGAGAGAGAGAGAGAGAGAGAGAGAGAGAGAGAGAGAGAGAGAGAGAGAGAGAGATCTCAAGCTAGACACAGACAGACAGACAAAAAAAAACCCAAACAGACACACAGATAAAGACAAACCGATACCCATACCCCGCCCCTCCCGGCCCCTCCTCACCCACCCCACCCCCATCCACCCACCCACCCACAGAGAGAACCACGCAGACAGACAGACAGACAGACAGACACAGACCGACCGACAGACCGACAGACAGAAGCAACCTTTTTTTCAATAACGAGCTCAGGACTAGGGGAAAAGAAGAAGCCACTAAATCACTGGGCAAACCCGGCCCAAACTCCCTGCAACTTCTATTTCCATCCAGTCCCCTTCAGAGTTAAGTCCCCCTCTCTCCCATTCCCTGGCCTCAGTGCAAGGAAAGGGCCCCGCCAGATCCGGCTAACCACGAACGACAACTCTAGTCCCCCCTTTCCGCCAGGCGGCTGATCTGTGGGGTCCTCTTGCACTGTCAGCCTTGGCTGTGAGATGTGCCCAGCCTCTCTCTGGCTTCCACCCCCCACTCCCCCCCCGCTTCCACCCCCCACCACCCCGTCTCAACCTCCGGTCCTGTGCCCCTCCCTCCCATCCTTCTCCTCTTCTCTTCTCCCCCCCCCCCCCCCACATCTCCCTGTCCCCACCTCTTGTTTCGTCTCTCCTCGTTTCTTCGTCTTGTGCAAAGACTCATCGATCTCTCTACGTGGAGCCATTGAGGATCTCACGAGAAGAGCAGGGGGCGTAGAGGGTTGAGATGAGGGGGTGGGTGGGTGAGGAGTGTGGGGGGGTGGGGTGAGGGTGTGTGTGTGTGTGTGTGGGGGGAAACAGACCACGTGGGGGGGGGGAGGGGGGTCGCTGGAGGAAGATGAGATCGGAGAAATATATGGGTTTTACCAGGTTTGAGGGTTGTCAAGTGAGTGAGTGAGTGAGAGAGAGAGAGAGAGAGAGAGAGAGAGAGAGAGAGAGAGAGAGAGAAGAATTGAAGGAAGCAGAGAGAGAGAGAGAGAGAGAGAGAGAGAGAGAGAGAGAGAGAGAGAGAACTGAAGGAAGCAGAGAGAGGGAGAGAGAGGGGGGAGAAGAGACAGAGAAGGAGATGGGCATGCGGGAGAGGGATAGAGAGGAAGAGTGAGAGACAGACAGAGAGCGGGTTTGGGGGTGGGTTAGGGGGAGAGGAGATAACTAATATCACCGAGCTACTCAGTAACTCTGAATGTTCACTCTTTTATGACTTTGAAGTTGGAAACCTAATAGAAAAGCCAGAGAGAGAGAGAGAGAGAGAGAGAGAGAGGAGAGAGAGAGAGAGAGAGAGAGAGAGAGAGAGAGAGAGAGAGAGAGAGACTCTGAGAGACAGAAAACCCGTCCTTGAATCTTCAGCCACACTGTATCGTGGTTAGGCTAGTTAAAGGCCTGTGAATACATTGTCTAAATAAACAAACAAATCCTGCTCCTAGAATTCCATGGTTTTTAAAACATTGAAATGGATCTGCAAAAGCATTTGAGGCACAAAGAATACTGCCGCATGCTCACCCCTCAAAATCAAAATTTTACATGCAGGAAGATTACATTTCAAATGATGGACAGACATTTCTCGATGTCGATTCGATGAAGACAACGGATATTCCTAAGACAGTCCCAAATCAGATCATTGAAATTGAGGTTTCCACTAATCTACTAGCAGTATTCATTCACTTCTTAATATCGCTGAGGCTATTTTTGTAAGCTTCTCAGAAAGAAATGCGAACATATTTGGAAGATACAAAATCTATCAAAGACAGAAAGAAGGCTATCGTGCTCAATTCTGCCACAGTGGGATTTGATCTTTGGACGGAAACATGCTGTGGTACTTGTGGTCGCCTGTTAACACCCCGATAGTGAAAAAAAAACTGTCACTAGATTCACTTTGTTCTGGTATGTCACCCTTATCAAATCGATGTTCTAAGCAAATTTTGAGGGATAAATGGTATCTGTAAGCGCACACCATGATCCATGAACACCATAAGTTGTCCAGCTTGTTCAGAGTCTAAAATAAAGCAACATGATTTACAGAAATAAAAAAAACAACCCAAAATAAACAAAACAACAAAAAAAAAGAAAAGAAAAAAAAAAAAAAAGAAAAAGAAGGAAAAGAAAGAAATAAAAAAACACCAACCAATCAACCAACCAATCACCACTGCCAGGATTAGTGACCAAATCTCGACCCGGAAACGGAAGTCGAGTCAAGACAGGCGCAGGACTAATGGTAATGTGCGCGTCATAGGCTTCAGTTAATCCCACTGGCCGTCAATGAAGAGTGTAATATGCATATAACGCCTTTTCTGTTACCATCCCTGTCCCCCCCCCCCCCCCGCCCCACCCTACCCCCTCTATCTCCTCTCTGACTCCGTCCCTTCCCGTCCCTTCCCGCTCCATTGCTTTCCTTCCTTCTCTTTCCCAGCCGCCTTTGAAACCAACTCTGTCATAAATCATTTGTCACAATGACGGAAGAATTGTTCCTGCACCTGTCTTTCCCGCATTTCTTATTAATTTTGTTCAATATGAATGGACATGTCATTACGTATAACGAAGGCGACACCATCAAAAACAATAGCAGTACCACCAGCAGCAGCAGCAGCAGCGGCAGCAGCCGACACACGCAGAGAGGATGTTTTTCTATTTCCCATAAAAAGCTGCTGTCCAAACGATTTCCCCTATACATCTAACCTATTGTTCCGCTTTGAACACGCGCGCGCGCGCGTGCACACACACACACACACACACACACACACACACACACACACAACACACACACACACAGAGTTGACAATGATAATCATAAAAACGCGCTTGCGCTTATCAAGGCACTAAAGCATCATTTGCCAAATCGCCTGCTATATAATTGTGTGTGTGTGTGTGTTGTGTGTGTGTTTTGTTGGTGTGTGTGGTGGTGTGTGTGTGTGTTAGAAAGAGAGAGAGAGAGAGAGAGAGGGTATTGTTCTCTGTGTGTGTGTGTGTGTGTGTGTGGTGTGTGTGTGTGTGTGTGTGTGTGTGTGTGTGTGTGGTGTGGTGTGTGTGTGTGTGTGTGCACGTTTGTGAGTGCGCTTGCATGTGTGTGTGTGTGTGTGTGTTGTGGTGAGAGAGAGAGAGAGAGAGAGAGAGAGAGAGAGAGAGAGAGAAGATAAAGACAGAACAGACAAACAGATAGAGATCTTATGTCACCCAACATGAGTCAAAACTCAAAGTTTAAGTTCTTCTCAGGTTGGTCAGTAGAACTGTCATTGACTTTCAGCTGGCTGACTTGGTTTAAAGTTCTTCTGTTTCTGTCCCTTTTTTGACTTTCCCTTTTCCAGTTTGGAATGCCATTCCTTTTATTTCATCGCATTGCCGTCTTCTTTTTCACGAATGACAAATTGCAAATAAGTGCAAACCTCGCGTTGAAACAAATGGAATCTGCATGAACGGAATCTACTCGTTATTATTATTTTAATCTCTCTCCCCCCCCCCCCCCTCCCCTTCCAGTTATATCAGGTAGTTTTTCCTGTTGTAAATTGCATCGGAATCTTGAACAATATCGAACACTGCCTTTTTTATATTTGAAGTTCTTTGTTCGTCTTCTTCTTCTTCTTCTTCAGCTTCTTCTCCTCTCCTTTGTTGTTGTTATTGTTGTTGCTCTTCTTCTTCTTCTTCTTCTTCTTCTTCTTCTTCTTCTTCTTCTCGTCGTCGTCGTCTTCTCCCCCCCCTCCTCCTCCTCTTCTTCCTCATCTTCTTTCTTTTTTTTTTTTCCCTTCTTTTTCTTTTCCTTTCTGTCTGCCTCTCTTTCTTTCTCATCATCATCATCATCATCATCATCATCATCATCATCATCATCATCATCGTCGTCGTCGTCGTCGTCGTCATCATCATCATCATCATCTTTTTCTTCTTCTTCTTCTTCTTCTTCTTCTTCTTCTTCTTCTTCTTCTTCTTCTCAACCATCATCATCATCATCATCATCATCATCATCATCATAGTCTCTTCTTCCTCCTCTTCCTCCTCCTCCTACTTCCCTTCATTTTATTTTTTTATTTTCTTCACCCTCCTTTCCCTTCACACCTTTCGTCTTCTTTTTCATTATCTTCTTCAGCTTCTTACTCTTCTCCTCCTCCTCATTCTTTTTTTTTTTTTTTTTTAAATTTTTTTTTGGTCCTCTTCTTCTTCGTCTCCTTTTAAATAAACGGGAAAAACTTTCAGACTCGAACACTGTCCCCATTCGAAACAGCCTCGCCCATCACTCTCCTCTTTCCGCGCTATCGGCAAGCAGTCCCCGCTCGCTGTCACTGAACACACATTGTTATTGGCCGCGCTCGGTAATTGGCGCATTACCATTGGCCTCGCGTCGCCCGCCGTTCGGGCGGCGTGGCTCGGGCATCTCCGGCCGGCTTACGGCCCTTACCGGGCGCCCGGGTCCCTTCCCCCCTGCAGCGCCCGCTAATGGGTGAATCGTTTTGACCCGAAACTCACGGAAATGAATTCCATTTGAGGGAGCCAGCATTTGCATACAGTGCTCTCCATTCCAATAAATTCATCAAAGTGCCAGCTCTCAGAGAATGGAGAGCGGCTCATCAGCCGGGGCTGACGGCCTGTCCACGTCGCTCGGTGGCTGGGATTCTCCTCACTTCATCCTGCCTAACACAGCTCATTTTGTTTGCCTTGGTTTCAGGGTTTGTTTGTTTTGTTGTTGTTGTTGTTTTTTCTTTTCTTTCCTGTTATGTCTGGTGGAGAGAGAGAGATAGGAGGGAGAGAGAGAGAGAGAGAGAGAGAGAGAGAGAGAGAGAGAGAGAGAGAGAGAGAGAGAGAGCACACATGGGAGAGTACGCGCATGACAGAGAGAGAGAGAGAGAGAGAAGAGAGAGAGAGAGAGAGAGAGAGAGAGAGAGAGAGAGAAGAGAATGACAATGATTCTTTATTTTATAACGGTTAAAGTATTGGCTTAGTTAGCCATTTTTCATACTTGCCGTTACTATTCTACAGAGAGAGAGAGAGAGAGAAGAGAGAGAGAGAGAGAGAGAGAGAGAGAGAGAGAGAAGAGAGAGAGACTCATCAGCGAGAGAGACAGAGATAGATACAGAGAGAGAGAGAGGTGAGTGCTCGCATAGAGACAGACAGAGAGGGTGGAGAGTCGGATGAGGAGACTGGGTATAGTAGGGAGAAGAAGAAGCCGACATAGAGACGGCCAGCATAGATACACAGAAAACAGACAAACAGACGTGTGGAAGGCTAAAAAAAAACACACCCAACTTATTCCCCTTTTTATCATCATCATCATCACCAGTGTCGTTCTCAGTAATGTCAATACACTCACACTGTCCCCCACCTGCGACATGAGAATATTAGACTGTTGTCTTCAAGGAAAACGTGTAAATAAGCATGGAACCGCAGACAGAAAAAGTGGATGAGAGGAGATAATTATCATGATATTGTCTGTAAATTTTTTAAAAAATGCAATTAATAGCTCACCGCCAAAAAAAAAAAAAAAAAAGTAGACAAACGAATCACAAGACAAAACACGACGCGTTTCGACCTCTTAGGTCTTCTTCAGGCAAGATACAAAAACGCTCAGGACAACGAAAATGAACGAGCATTCACTTATCTTCATCCACTTCAGCGCAAGATGGACGTTGAACGAAAACGAGGCTGTCAAGAAGGAGACAATGTGTGAGTCGAGGTAGTAATGATGATAATTATATTACTCACAGGAATAATGATAATGGTAATGATGATCATGATCCAAATATTTGAAAAATAAATAAAGACAGGATGACTACCACTTTTGGTGATTATATGGCAATAGCAGTTGTAGTATGGGAGAAAGGAGAGGGGGTTAGAGGATTGTTAAACAGCATGGTTGCCGTGGCAACGGTCTTAGTGGTGATGGCGATGGTGATGTTAATTGTCTGTGAAGTTAATCCAAAGAGGCGGCAGCGAAATGGGATTTAAAAAAAAACAACTTCTCCCCCATTTCCTGTAGATCTTCAAAGGTGGTCTGAGAACCGTTTTTGTTTGTTTGTTTGTTTTGTTTTGTTTTAAAGCTGTCTTCTTGCTGTGCAGCATGCACCTTGCAGACGTTAATGAACCCAGGGCAACAAGGCCGGATACAAACAGTTTTCACCATCAAACACAAAGGATACGCTGGCAGAACACAGAGGGGGAAAAGTATGGGTGGTGTGCTGCTCACTGGCCGCAACGTTCTCTCCGGGAGAGGGGGGGGGGGGGGAGAGGGGGGAGGTGGGGGGGGGGGGGGAGAGCAACCGGAATTATTTTTTTAGACCAGAAATGTTGTGACGAAGAAAACGTGTTATAATACAATACAACACAACACAGGACAGTACAATGAATACAAAAGAATAGAATACAATGTAATATAATATATGATATGATATGACATGATTGCAATATGATGCAATATAATATAATATAACATAATATGATATATGATATAATGTAATGTAATATAATATGATACAA
>CM065723.1:26223170-26235670 GCA_033310375.1 Conus canariensis
TCGAAAAGATTATATGTTTACACTTTGCATTGTTCATTTGTCTATCTGTCTATTAGCAAGACGAAAGAAAAATGACTGAAGCGATTCCAACGAAAAATGGAGGGGAAAAATTAATATGGCCCAAGGAAGAAGCCATCAAACTTTTGGTGCGGACCGGATGAAAGGGAGACAACTCTAAATCTTCCTCATCTTTTGAAAGTCGCCGTTGTCCTTATGACATACGAACACAGACATACTTCAAACACACCATAAACACTGACATTGTTAAGATATGGAAGTGTGCTCTCTCTCTCTCTCTCTCTCTCTCTCTCTCTCTCTCTCTCTCTCTCTCTCTCTCTCTCTCTCTCTCTTCTGTGTAAAGTAAATTATTTGCAAGCAGAGAATTTTTTTCTTTCTTTCTTTTTATTTTTTTAAAAATAGATTTTCTATAGACTTGTCCACTGCATACCTAGTGAGGAAAAGAAAGCTGAAGTGTGACGTGATCAAACGGACTCTCCAGGACCGTCCTCCAAAGATGTGTGCGGGGGAGAGATTGCATAGACAGGGGAGGCAGAGAAAGTGGTTGGGGCATAGAGACACCATTGCTGATTGCATAGACAGGGGAGGCAGAGAAAGTGGCTGGACATAGAGACACCATTGCTGATTGCATAGACAGGGGAGGCAGAGAAAGTGGTTGGGGCATAGAGACACCATTGCTGATTGCATAGACAGGGGAGGCAGAGAAAGTGGTTGGGGCATAGAGACACCATTGCTGATTGCATAGACAGGGGAGGCAGAGAAAGTGGCTGGACATAGAGACACCATTGCTGATTGCATAGACAGGGGAGGCAGAGAAAGTGGCTGGACATAGAGACACCATTGCTGATTGCATAGACAGGGGAGGCAGAGAAAGAGGCTGGACATAGAGACACCATTGCTGATTGCATAGACAGGGGAGGCAAAGTGGCTGGACATAGAGACACCATTGCTGATTGCATAGACAGGGGAGGCAAAGTGGCTGGACATAGAGACACCATTGCTGATTGCATAGACAGGGGAGGCAAAGTGGCTGGACATAGAGACACCATTGCTGATTGCATAGACAGGGGAGGCAAAGTGGCTGGACATAGAGACACCATTGCTGATTGCATAGACAGGGGAGGCAGAGAAAGTGGGATGGACATAGAGACACCATTGCTGATTGCATAGACAGGGGAGGCAAAGTGGCTGGACATAGAGACACCATTGCTGATTGCATAGACAGGGGAGGCAGAGAAAGTGGCTGGACATAGAGACACCATTGCTGATTGCATAGACAGGGGAGGCAGAGAAAGTGGCTGGACATAGAGACACCATTGCTGATTGCATAGACAGGGGAGGCAGAAAGTGGCTGGACATAGAGACACCATTGCTGATTGCATAGACAGGGGAGGCAAAGTGGCTGGACATAGAGACACCATTGCTGATTGCATAGACAGGGGAGGCAAAGTGGCTGGACATAGAGACACCATTGCCGATTGCATAGACAGGGGAGGCAAAGTGGCTGGACATAGAGACACCATTGCTGATTGCATAGACAGGGGAGGCAAAGTGGCTGGACATAGAGACACCATTGCTGATTGCATAGACAGGGGAGGCAGAGAAAGTGGCTGGACATAGAGACACCATTGCTGACTGAGCTGAACCGGAAGTGCTTGGCCACCGCGACCATGACCTTCAGAAGATGATAGAGACTTCCGGTGCAGCGCTCTATCACTGTAGTGCCCCATGCCCCGCCCCACCCCACCCCTCCTCCCTTCCGGCCCCAATCCCTTCCACCTAGCCTCGGAGAGTTCCGGAGCCAGTGAACATTGACATACTCATAAGCCCAAATACAGATAAACACACAGAACAGAACGCAAAAGAATGCAACAAGACACAACCCAACATATTCTCTAGATGGCTGTGATCATCAAGACTGATGGCTGTCACAGCTGTGACATATACAGTGTCCAGTGGTTCTACATCGTGTCCTGAGTTGAAGGATTACTTTGCGACCACACACTCCCATTCTCTCCGCCCTCTCCACCCCTCCCGGGTACTCACCCCCCCCCCCCCCCCGCCCCCCTTCGACCCCAGCCAGCCCTTCCCTCTCCCTCAACTCCTCTCTCTCCTGTCTCAAAGACTCGCTTACGCGCGTGCGCGCGCGTGCATGCACACACATACACATACACACACACACACACACACACACACACACACACACACACACACACACACACACTAAAAAACCCCATCCATTTATTCATCCCTTCCCCCACCTCATCCCCACCCTTACCCCTCCTAACTCCCCTTCCCCCATCCCCCACCCCCACCCCCCTCATTCTGCTCTCCCCTCTTTCTTCCCCACTCCCACCTTTCCCCCAGCACCTCCCCTCCCCCCCCTCCCTCCCTCAAAACCATTCCAGCAAGCTAGCCTCCCCCCCCATCACTCTCTCCCCCCTGCACTCCCTCTCCTCTCCCCTTCCCTCCCCCTCCCCCCTTACCCCCCAGCCCCCACCCCGGACCATCGTCCAACCTTCCTCACCCCCCTCCCCCCTTCCGACCCTAACCGTTATTGACAAGCGGCTGGCCAGTGCCGAGCGCGCAGGGCGCAATAAAAAGCCTTCAATTAAGCGACTGTTGACGTTTAGCAGCGCATTAAGCGGGGAAAAGCCTGGACGCATTAAACAATTCGCCCGTGTCAATACAGAGGCCGCCACCACTCTGTCCTTTTGTCCGTGAATTTGTCGCTGGAAGTATCGCCCCATGTCAAAAGCTAGCGTATTGTCGAAAGGACTTTTTTTTTTCTTTCTTCTTCTTCTTCTTCTTCTTCTTTTCTTTTTTTTTTTTTTTTGTTCTTTCTTTTCTTTTTTTTTTCTTGTCTTTTCTTTTCTTTCTTTGTATGTGTTCAGTTGCTGAAAATTTTTTTTCCGCTCCTTCTTCGTTTCCTTTTTTTTTTTTTTGTTGTTGTTGTTGCCTTTTTCTTTAAAAGAAAAAACCTCTACCGAAATGACACTCATTTATGTTGTTGTTGTTGTTGTTGTTTTGTGTTCGTATGTACACACGCGCGCGCGCGTACAAGCAGTGTGTAAAAGTCTAAAAGCATTGTGAAGATGTCCTCGTTGCTTCCAGCACAGGCAAAAGATGCCATGAATGTCAAATAATAAACAAAATGTAGAAAGAGAGGGTGTTAGTTACCGCCAATGACATTGACAAACAAAGCACATGACAAGACACGATGCATTTCAACCTCTTGGGTCTTCTTCAGGCGAAAAAATAAATCACATTTAACATTTAAGACAGTACAAACAAAGAACGAAAATGACTCATCTGTTGTTGTCCATGTGGTGGGGAGAATAGCCGCTAGACGGAAATGAATGAAATGCAAATAATAAACGTTGCATTCAAAGTTGGGTGAAGATGGATTGGTGGGGGATGTATATACCTTTTTTTTGGGGGGGGGGGGGAGAGAGAGAGAGAGAGAGAGAGAGAGAGAGAGAGAGAGAGAGGAGAGAGAGCCCGCGTCTGTGATTGTATTGGGCTAATCAAGCGGTTAGCCGCTCTGATGTTTGTCTGCTGATTTTTACTTATTTTCTGCTTCTTTGTCCGCTTCGATGCGCACCATGGGTCTCCAAAGTTGACAGGGTGCGCGCGACGGGGATTCCTGGTCATGTGTGTAGTGGCAGAGTGACGTTGCAGGGGGGGGGGGGGGGGAGGGGGGTAGTGGAGGATGAGGGGGGGGAGGAAAGAAGAAATGGGAAGGGTGGAAGGAACGTGGACGGGCTGAGGGGGATTAATACACTGGGGAACATCTGTTCAGGATCCCTAAAGTTTGCGCAAGTCATTGCCTTGGAGTAAGTGCTTCATCCTTTGATGGTGGGTTGGGGTTTTTTTAGGTGGTGATTTTTTTGTTGTTGTTGGCTTTTTCTTTTTCCTTTTTTTTTTAGCCACTCTAAGTTTGCTCACACTGCATTTTTTTTTTTAATTGCTCGGTGCTTATTGTCTTCTTTGTTATTTCTTCGCTTTTCTGGTATTTTCTACTTTCTTCTTTGTTTGTTTGCTTGTTTCTATCTATCTATCTATCTATCTATCTATCTATCTATCTATCTATCTATCTATCTATCTATCTATCTATCTATTCTTTCTTCTTTCTTTCTTTCTTGTTTTTTCTTTCTTTCATTCTTTGCTTCCTTTTTTCTCTTCGTTTTTTTTTTTTTTTTTACTTTTTTGTTTTCTTCCTAAACGATGACCCCATTCACCTGGTTTTGTCCAAAGTTCTATTGATCACCAAGGAACAACAACAACAACAACAACAACAAAACAAGACCAAAAATCAACAACACAACGAAAAGGGCGTTCGGAAGAGCGCAGACATCTACCAGTGGTCGAACAGATCCTGGGATCTGCCCGTGGATGCGGATCCACACTAAGGATCTGCACAAGAATGTAACCGTTTCGTCCTCGACCTTCGACCAAATTTGGTTAAAATCCCTTCAGCAGCCTTCGCGCAATCTTGCTGACAAGCAGACAAACATACAAACCAACAGATGTGGGGTCAAACATCACCTCCACGGTAGAGTCAGTACAAATCACAACAAGGGCCATAACTATGAAGGAAACGCGCGACATTAGCTTGAAATATCACCTCCTAGGCAGAGTTAGTACAAATCGTAAAAACGGGGGTCAAACTACGAAGGAAACTGCAGGGCATTAACATAAAAGATCATCTTCTCGGCAGAGTGAGTACACACCGCAAAAAGATGCGTAACTACGTAGGAAACGCACGAAATTAACTTAAAACATCACCTCTTCGGTATAGTTAGTAGAGGTAGTTTTTTTTCGCTCGGAGTTAACATTGGTTCTGACTCCATTTCCCATACACTCTTTCGAATGAGACTATAAACCGAGGTTCCGTGTGTGAACGCACGCATAACATCTTGCACACACGTAAAATCCCATCACCAACTTCCGGAAGAGAAGGCCAGTTTGGCCGTTGGTATGGATGACACGTTACACATAGCATGCACCTTCCCCGTAGTTGGAGTATGGCTGCCTTAATGGCGGGATAAAAAAAAACGGCCATACACACAAAACTCCACTCTCTTTGTTGGGTAGATGGGATTAATCCTTGCCTGTCTATACAGGGATTGTCCGCAGGAGTATCAGCCTGCGTACGCAGAAAGAAAGAAAGTTAGTACAAACCGCAAAAAGGGGCATAACTATGATGGAAACGCAAGACATTACCTTAAAGTATCACCTCCTTTGTAGAGTTAGTACAAACCGCAAAAAGATGCATAACTACAAAGGAAACGCACATCAACTTTAAACATCACCTTCTTGGGAGAGTTAGTACAGACCACAAAAGGGGCATAACTACGAAGGAAACACACGACATACATTTTAAAACATTACCTCTTTGGTAGTGTTAGTACAAGCCACATTAAGGGGCATAACTATGAAGGAAGGGCAAGACATTGACTTGAAACATCACCTTCCTGGTAGAGTTAGTACAAATTGCAAAAAAAGGGGGAAATAACTACGAAGAAAATACACGTCATTAACTTTAACCATCACCTCTTCGGTATAGTTAGTACAAACCGCCAAAAAGGGGCATAACTACGAAGGAAACACGCGACATTGTCTCCTTTGTAGATGCAGTACAATTCACAAAAAGGAGCATAAATACGTAGGAAACGCACGACATTTACTTCAAACATCACCTCTTCGGTAGAGTTAGTATAAACCGCAAAAAGGGGCATAACTACGAAGGAAACGCACGACATTAACCTTCAGTGTCGGGACACGGAGTCTGTCCGGTCATGAAGTCTCGGATAAGTCAAGTAAGGTTCAGTACAGTAATGAGGCCCGCAGACGTCGTAAGTTTCAGGGCTTGACGGGCTGAGCAACACGGTTTCAAGCTTTGGCCGAACCTGTCCGCTGTATTGCGACCAGATAGTTGTCAGACTGGAACAATGTTTTATTCAGGTTATCTTCCCCTACCAATATTGTCCAATCCAAACTCGCTTTCCCGGATCAGGAGTCAATAACCCATGCAAGGCTTACGTCCCTTTCTGAAATAGCAGACTGGTTCACTGACGTCGATTCAGTAATAAATTCAATCACACAGAGTATTCGTTAGTTCAAACATGCTGAGAATTGAAAGGACTGAACTACCCACACAAAGAAGAAACGCATGCGACCACCTAAAACCGTTTCAATAAGGAAAAACATGTTTAATGGAGTGTGAGCCTTTGTGAAACGACAGGCGAGCTGGCTTCTCGCGTGGAGTGACAATCGATCACGGTAGCCTACACGTATGTCAGCTGGGCTTTTGAGTCCGCATATGTACAGACGGACATCAGTCCTTCTTTGTGACCTTTGGGTGTGAGAGCTTCAACAGAGGTCTCGTGCAGTTACAAAAAACAAACAAATAAACAAAAACAGAAAAAACAACAACAAAAAAAAAACACGTTTTTTATTCTACTCTCCAAATCTCGGGTTATATGCTATAGCAAGCTTCTCCTGCCAAGTATCCACACAGACAGACAGACAGACAGACAAACACACACACGCACGCACGCACGCATGAACACACACACACACACACACGCACGCACGCACACTCACACACACACACACACACACACACACACACACACACACACACACACACACTCACACACACACACACACACACACACACACACACACACACACACACACATTCATTCCAGAAAGATATTCTTTCAAGCGCACATTCTTTCTCTTATCAATTATGCATCCACGTTATGGGATAATGCCAGTGAAACTAATCTGAAACTAGTAAGTTGTCTGCATAAAAGGGCCATTAAATTAATTCAGCTGAAATCCAGTACCTTGACAAAGAGTGATGACAAAAGTTTAAATATTCTTCCATTTAAAGACAGACTCTACTTCAACAAATGCTTGTGCATGTGCAATGTAATGAATGGATCAGCCCCGAAGATAATCTTTGAAAGCTTTGTCTTCAATAGTTACAGACATACATATAAACTGTCTCTTCCCAGACCTCGAAGCAATCTTTCTAAATCAAGTTTTCTGTATTCTGGAGGGACCGCATGGAATAATTTGCCTTCCTCCATAAAATCATGTCCCTCAAAGCATACATTTCAAAAAGCACTAAAAATGCATCTGACAGAAACTCTGCGCATCAGTTGAAGTCATTTACATCAATACAATCCCCTTGACCCTTCTCTCTCTCTCCCTCTCTCTCTCTCTCTCTCTCTCTCTCTCTCTCTCCTCTCTCTCTCTCTCTGAGCTTGATCTTGAAGTTCCAACAATAGTTTCATTATTATTTCATATTTCATATGAGAGTTACGTATTTGCATGATAGAAATTGTGTGCTTTTAAACATGTTTTTTGTTGTTGTTGTTGTTGAGCTTTTTGATTATATGTTGAATTAGTTTCTTTCTTGTTTATGAGGACAGGATGTAAAAAAAGTTGGAAAGCTTATTCTTTAACCCTCAATAAAGATAATTTTGACTTGACTTGACTTGACTTGACTTGACACACCACGATCTTTCGCAAGAAGATGAGTCAGAATTTCATATAGACAAATCTGCTGTAACGGGTAGAGGTTGGGGGTGGAGAGAGAGAGAGAGAGAGAGAGAGAGAGAGAGAGAGAGAGAGAGAGAGAGAGAGAGAGTGGACGGGTGGTGATGAAGTGTCAGGTGTGTGTGTTGTGTGTGTGTGTGTGTGTGTGTGTGTGTGTGTGTGTGTGTGCGTGCGTGCGTGCGTACGTGCGTGGTGTGTGTGTGTGCATGTGCGTACGTGCGTGTGTGCGTGCGTGCGTGTGTGTGTGTGTGTGTGTGTGTGTGTGTGTGTGTGTGTGAACGTGGGGGCGGGGGGGGGGTGTGAAGGGTGGGAGTGGAGAGGGTGTAAGGAAGGGGTAGGCGAAGGATCTCACATTAAGTGCCTTCCACTCTTCTCAGCAAATCCGTAGCTTACCACGGTTGTCCAAGCAATGATAAAAGTCGATCCCCCCACCCCCACCCTCTGATCCCGCCACCGAGAATGCCGACAACGTCAATGTGTACAGGGGGCGTTCCCGGGCAGCGTGGTTGATTTCCGGACTCATACTTCCGAATAATCGACCGTAGAATTGGTCTCAGGAGACGCACTAAAGCAAATACCGGATTTATGGCACTTTCGGGCTGCCATATAAAAGGCATATCCCACGGCATTTATGTGCCAATGACGTTGTTATTTGCGTATTAGTCGGTACGCTTCGGCCAACCTTTCATTGTGTGGTCTGGCATTGTGGGGCTATCGTTAAAACTGTCCTCGTCTCTCTCTCTCTCTCTCTCTCTCTCTGTATGTGTGTGTGTGTGCGTGCGTGCGTGCGTGCGTGCGTGCGTGCGTGCGTGCGTGTGTGTGTGTGTGTGTGTGTGTGTGTGTGTGTGTGTGTGTGTGTGTGTGTGTGTGTGTGTGTGACAGACAGAGATAGAGAAGAAGCAGAAAGAGAGAGAGAGAGAGGAGAGAGAGAGAGAGAGAGAGAGAGAGAGGGAGAGAGAGAGAGACAAGGAGAGATGGACGTATGGAGGGAGGAAAGGAGGGAGAGAGAGAGAGAGAGAGAGAGAGAGAGAGAGAGAGAGAGAGAGAGAGAGAGAGAGAGAGATGTATGTATAAATACAACACTTCTATTTTCATTCATATAAGTAAAAGAGACAGGTGGATCAAAAAGACAATATTTACACAACGAAATCTCTGACTCGGCGTCTGTCAGCGTAGAATCCACTTCATAATATTTTAATACAAACAAGATGAATGCTGTTGGTAAGGTTAAAAGTCAGAGAGGATTTTTTTTTTCTGAATAGTGTACCACCTCTTTTCTTCTCCCATACTCCACAGACAGCCAGGTCATATGATCGGTCTTTTGATTTTCTGCTTATGTGGTACTTGCACGGTCGACAGATTCACTGGCACGAAAGAAAATCACAGCCAGAAGGAATCCAGTCAAACTGAGCTATTCTAACTTTCACAAAGAGACTATGAAATATCTGTGTTATTTCAATTAAAGAAAAAAACTTGAGGAAGTGTGTGTTATACATGCTAAAATCAAAAGTTTTGAAAAAAAAAAAGTTACTTTCCACAGAATGGAGTCAATGGTCTAGAATCGCTTTGGGTAGAAACCAAAAGGAAATCAATCGAGTCTTCTAGCTGGATTATTTTCTTGCCTGCCGAACTCTCCTGTTAGATACTGGCAGCTAATAAATCAAAAACATAAAAGTAAAAATAACACAATGTTACAGTTGATCATTTGGGGCGATTTCAACACAGATTTCTTGAGGAACCCATCTCATCACCCTCTGGACATCATTAATCAGCACAGCTGGCACCACATACAAGGCCTAATTGAACCAACGCGTTTAACGGACAGTGCAAGCACTTGTTCAAATTTAATTGTTACTCAGACTCTCAGATTCTGGAGTTACCCCACTCATTGTGTACCTGGACATTTCAAAAGTATCCGATCGTGTATGTTACAGAGGTCTTATTTTAAAGCTAAACGTTGTTGGACTAAGAGGGAAATTGCTCGGCTTCCTGACAGACTACCGCCTAGGCTGTTCCCAGGCGGTGGTCATAAAGGGCGAAAAATCCGACCTCCAAAGGCTTTCTGCAGGAGTGCCACAGGGAACTGTACTGGGTCCCTTGCTGTTTATAGTCTACGTTAGTGATATAGCACATGGTATCGTTTCTGTGATCAAGCTATTTGCAGGCGATACTAGTTTAGCACTTTCTCTTTCTAGTCCTGTAATCCGTGCTAAAATCTTAAACTCTGACCTGGAATAGATTTCTGAATGGCAAAGCGCTGAAAGGTTAAATTCAACAAGAACAAGAGAGAACAAGTGAATATTGTTCGAGATCGCAACGTAAATAAATTTACCCTCTGACATTCGGTAACACACCTCTGCAGCCAGTTAATGCACACAAACATCTTGGTCTGATTGTTCAGAATAAGTGTAGATGGGACGAACATAACCGCAGCATAGTAAACAAGGTAAACATGTTGATTACTTGCCTACAAAATGACAAATTCAAAATATCCAGTATAGTGTTAGAAACTATGTGTCAATCATTAATTTTGCCTCACTTTGACTACGCTGATATTATTTGGGACAACTGCAGTGAAGCGCGAGCAAACATATTAGTAAACCTTCATGTAGAAGCAATTCGCATCACTATGGGAGGTGTGAAAGGCACAAGTCTCACAAAATTCTGTTTAAAAAAAAAATCCGGATTCTTCTCTTTAAAAGAAAGAAGAAGAAGACAGACACTAATCAAGTTTTATGAAATGGTCAATGGTTTGTGTCCAGAATACTTCAGTAACCTAGTCCCAGACTTGATGTCAGAAAGAAATCCCTGTGCAAGGTTAAGACCTCTTGAAAGACGTGTGCCTCTATGCAAAACAGGTATGCACAAAAACTGTTTCTTCCAAACGCAAAAAAAAAAAAAAAAAAAAAAAAAAAAACCCTCTGGATCGACCTCCCAAATAACATGAAATCCACGAAGTCTCGTAGCCAATTCAAACGTTTTATGTCACATAACGACTCGGCTGTACCCTGTAACGACTTTTATGCTCATTTCTGTGAATTATGTCACTCATATATCCATACCATTTTCAACCCATTTCTGGAAATACAACACTTTTCTTTTGTATTTTGAAAGATTGTTGTGAAAAAAACATTTGGCTTTGAAGATTGATTCGATTTATTTTCTCTGTTTGTGTCATATGTTTATTATCTAGGTAAGTTGTCATAACTTCTTTCCAAAAATTATTTTGAAGATCAGATAATTGTATGTACTTTGCTGTACAGTTTACTGTGAAGATTTCATTACCGTTTTTAAGTCACTCAGATGCCATGCTGGTATCAAACTCCAGTTTTCGTCGGTGATTGACATAATTTGCCAGCCCATTGTAAGTATGTACATTTTTGGTATTCTTTTATACTGACCATGTGTAGTCCACCTTTGCTGTACCTATATTCCATTATTCTTTTTTTCACTTTTTCAAACGCTCTTTGATTACTGTATTACCTTTGCCATAAGAATTTACATAACAATGTATTTAACTTGTTCAACATCACTTCCCGTATGCCTATAGATTGCATAATGAATACTACCGGAGAAAATATGAAAGTTTCTATGACAACTTTACCGTGAATGGTTAGACCTCTCTTGCTCCAGTTTCTTATTAATCGTTGTATTTTGTTGATTCTGTTTTGCCAGTTTTTCTTCAACATGCCTAGCCATTTTGTCTGTTTGGAAATATATACCAGAATTTTAATTCTATCGACTAGTGAGAATAGAAGATTTTGTTCATCAGTCTGCTTAAGTGCTTTCGTTTTTTCTAAGTTCAATTTCAGTCCAGAAATCATTTCAAACGAATCAAGAATATTACAAGAAATGTTCATGTCCTGTCTATTCTTGAGAAACAATGTTGTGTCATCAGCATATTGTTTAATTTTCATATACACATCTCCTTGTCTGTCAGTACATGGCATATTTATTCCTGCTATTGAACTGCTGCTTACCTTAACGGCCAATATTGCCACTGCAAGAATGAATGCAAGGGGAGAAAAGGGACATCCTTGTCTTATCCCACAATAGACATCAAAAGGTTCAGAAAGCTATCCGCCATGATTTATGTAACTTTGAGAGTTACAAGTCAGAACAGATACCCATTTTTGAAAATTGGGTCCAAACCCAAATATTTCAAATGCATGCAAAATGTAGTCTTTGGAAATCGAATCAAACGCCTTGGAGTAGTCTAAGACCAACAGATAGCCTGCTTTACCAGCTTTATTCAGATAGTTTACGATATCATCAATGAATCTTATAACTGTTGCAATATTTCTTCCGCCTAGAAATGAGTGACTTAAATCAAGAATTTTGACACTTATTGTAAAGTTGTTTCTGATTGAAAATTGGAAATAAATTCATGCATACCAAAAACTTAAATTTTCTATTCAAAGCATTCATGTGGATTTGAAAGAAACATAACAAAATCTGAAAAAAGCACAATGTATGAGTATCTGCAAAACAGACACTGAAATAGCATCCATTGTGTGTGTGTGTGTGTGTGTGTGTGTGTGTGTGTGTGTGTGTGTGTGTGTGTGTATGTGTGCGTGCGTGCGTGCGTGCGTGCGTGCGTGCGCGTGCGTGCGTGCGTGCGTGCGTGCGTGCGTGTGTGTGTGTGTGTGTGTGTGTGTGTGTGTGTGTGTGTGTGTGTGTGTGTGTGTGTGTGTGTTGTGAGAGCGATACATTCCGAGGAATGCGAAATATGATGTTTAGTGGGCTACGTTTGGTCTTTCACACACACACACACACACACACACACACACACACACACACACACACACACACACACACACGCACACACACCGCACACACACACACACACACACACACACACACACACACACACGCACGCACGCCCGCTCGCTCGCTCGCTCGCTCGC
>CM065723.1:26240670-26248170 GCA_033310375.1 Conus canariensis
ACACACAACACACACACACACACACACACACACACACAAAACACTCACACAAAATGCACGTGCACGCAAACATCACGTCACGAAACACACACACACAGCACCATGCACAGAGAGAGAGAGAGAGAGAGTACGCGCACACATACACACATATGCGCAAGCACGCTCTCTCTCTCTCTCTCTCTCTCTCTCTCCTCTCTCTCTCTCTCTCTCTCTCTGACCATTTTAATCTTTTTTCCGAGCCAGTCTCGCAAATAATCAGTTGGACACAGTGTCCAATGACGGCTGATAAGAGATAATTAAATGAGAGCTGAAAAGCAAACGAGAAATGCTATGTATCTATTCATTTACACCATTTATTCAATCTATCTTGTCTGTATCTGTAATCATAATGTCACGTGACCCTAAAGAGGCTGTTAGTACGATGAGTATATACTGTTTGTCACTTCTTTTAGAACTCAATGTCTTTCTTTCTTATTCATTCATTTATTTATTATATTTATTCGTCTATCTTTTTGTTATCTATTTTTCTTTATTCAATCTCATTTTGTTGTCATTTTGCTTTTAATGCAACAGCAACAAAAAAAGATCTGTTCTAAGACTGTATTGTCCCGAGAAAGATTTGTTTACAAGGGAGGGGGGGGGGGGGAGGGGGGCGTTGTTTATTCAGTTAGTTACTCATCTATTTACTTGCTTACTTCTATACTCATTCACTGGCTTGCTTACTCGCGTACTAACCTACTTACTTACTTACTTAATCGCTTACTTACCTATTTACTTACTCACTCTATCACTCACCTTCTAACTTGCGTACTTACTTACTTACTTACTCACTCACTTACTCACTCACTTACTCAATTACTTACTCACTCACTCACTTACTCACTCACTTACTCACTCCCTTACTTACTCACCCACTCACTCACTCACTCACTTACTCACTCACTCACTTACTTACATACTTACTTCCTCACTTACCTACATACTCACTCACTCGCTCACTTACTTACTTATTTACTAACTCATTTACTTACTTACTTACTCGCTCGCTTCCTCACTCACTAACATACTTACGTACTTACTTACACACCTACTCACTCACTCACTCACTCACTCACTAACTGACATACTCACATAACTACTTACTCATTTACTTACTTACTCACCTGCTTTCTAATTCGTTTGTTTACTTCACAGTTGTTGTCATTGTGGCTTAAAGATAGAGAAAATGAACGCCTGTTCTGCGCGAGTCTATCGTCTTTAAAACAAACAAACAAACAAACAAACAAAAGACAAAGAAACAAACAAACAAAAACTAGGTACCGTCCACGAATTGCCCGGGCAGAACCGTTTTGCCCGGGTAAGCATTTTCGCACACCTACACACCCACCATCACTAACTACCACCCCAGCACCACCCCTACCCCCCCCCCCCCCCCCCCCCGTCATCCCCCTCCCCCCACACTATCCCACCCACCAACAACACCCGCCTCCAGACGCCTATTTGCTTTTGAACTACCCTTTGGCATTGCTGGGGCTGGGTTCCGGAGGAAAGTAATTGTTTCATCAATCTCCAAACGTAACTCGACCCAGACGAGCCGCCCAAGTGGGAACTCTCTACCATCAGCTCGCGAAGAGCTTTAGGTGTCCGGAGAGCTTTTTTTTTATTTCCTTTTCTTTTTTTCTTTTTTTTTTTGAATTTTTTTTTTTTAAAGGATGGAATGGTGGGAGTCTGGCCAGGCAGCAGCTGCGAGATAGTCAAGATTGGGGCGAGGCGGATGAGTGTGTGTGTGTGTGTGTATGTGTGTGTGTGTGTGTGTGTGTGTGTGTGTGTAGTGTGTGTGTGTGTGTGTGTGTGTGTGTGTGTGTGTGTGTGTGTGTGTGTGTGTGTGTGTGTGTGTGTGTGTGTGTCTAATTCGATCGTCTGCACGTCAGCATTGATGGCTTGATTTTAGAGCCTGTGTCCTTTTTGGAGCTTGTCCATGTTCCGTTTCGTGGGAGAGAGCCTGCGATCTTAGATCTTTTTCCGCTCTGTCTCTGTGTTTGTCTCTGTTTCTGCTGTCTCTGTTGTTTCTGTGTCTGTCACTGTCTGTCTGTCTGTCTGTCTGTCTCTCTCTCTCTCTCTTACACACACACCACGCACAAATCTATCTATCTATCTATCTACTATCTATCTATCTATCTATCTATCTATATGCACACTCTCTCCTTTCCTCCTCCCCTCTCTCTCTCTCCTCTTTCTCTCTCTCTCTCTGTCTGTCTCTGTTCTCTCTGTCTCTGTTCTCTCTGTCACTCTGTCTGTCTGTCTCTCTCTCTATCTATGCGTGCGCTTGTGTGTGTGTATGTGTGTGTGTGCATGTGTATGTGTGTGTGTGTGTGTGCGTGTGTGTGTGTGTGTGTGTGTGTGTGTGTGTGTGTGTGTGTGTGTGTGTGTGTGTGTGCAGGCGCGCACAGGGTGTACAGTACAGCACAGAAGAGTACAACACTGTACAGTACAGTACAACCAAGTAAGGCTGGGCACAGCTCTAGTAAAATACAGTTCAATACAGCACAATGTGGCATAGTCCAGCACAGTACAACAGAACACAGTGGGGTGCGGCACGGCACGGCACGGCACGGCACGGCACAGCACAGCACAGCGCAGCACAGCACAATACATTACAGTACAGTACAACACAGCGCAGCATTGTACAGTGCATCACAATACTTTCTTTCTTTTTTTTTCTAATGCTGATCGATGAGATCGAGGCTGATGAAGATGATGCTACGGATTTCCATTTTGGTCTGAGACTACATGACAGGGCTGTACTCTACGCTTCCTTTCATAATATATCCCGGCGTCAACCAGGCCCGAGAGATACAGACACCTGCAGTGTTGGTCAGGAAATTTTGAGCAACACTCTCAGAGGCGCATCCATTAAGTGGATGAAACTCGACTGTGTGGTCCCAGTCTTCCCAACTGAGCCCGTAGCATATTCAACTCTGGGTAGGAGCCGGTCGGGGACAAAAAAAATTTCACATGACTCTGATGGGAATCATCATTACTCCCAAAAGCATCTGTAGTTAAAGAACAATAGCGGCGAACGAAATGGAGGGTCAAAGGGAATGGGGCGGGGATCGAAGCCTTTAGGTTTACCAACACAAAGACCACCAGAGGCGCACACAGGACGGCGCGTATCCCTACTAAGATTGAAGACTCTTGAATCTGTTCTTTGTTCCAGAGTTCGCATCAAAATTGGACAGTTTTATCAGCCACCTTGGCGCAGTGGCTAGCGTCGCGGATTCCCAGCTGGGAGGTTGTGGGTTGGTTCGATTCCCATCAGAACCATTTCAATTGTGGGATTTTTCCCGGACTGACCGGCTTCTACCCAAAGAGGAGTTTACTACGGGTTCAGCTGAGAACACTGGGACCACCTGGTCGAGTTTCATGGACGCATCACTTAGAGCAGTGCTCAAATTTGTGACCAACACTGCACGTGTCTGTATTTCTCGGGCCTGCTTGATAATGTCAGGGATCTGTCATGAAAGTAAGCGTGGAGTACAGTCCTGTCTCAGAATAGAAGGGAAGTCCATGGCATTATCTTCATCATCCTCATGCTCATCGATCAGCATAAAAGACCTCAAATGATGTGGCCCTTCTTGCTCTCGTGGCGATCTCTGTTTGATTTTCTCTTCACGTCTGTGTAACCTTGGTGAATTCGTGTCGAGATCGCTGTGGCATCTGTAGGTTCATAGGGACTGTCTTGAAGACGGACTTGGCTGAGCCTTCCGCGCAGGGGGTCCGGTCGCTCACTTACGCTAGCTCAACGACTAAACAGTTTTATTGTGTGTATTGTCAGCAAGGGGGATGAGCAGGTGGTTGGTGCCATGCGTATGTTGGACCGGAACAGCCGCCACTGAACACCACCGAGGTGACTCAGCGGCGGTGCAGCGTGTCCACTTGTGGGTTTCCCCTCAACGACTTGCTATTGACTGCTCCCAATGGATTGCCGACGCCAAGGCAGCGACGGGAAAAGCCAGGGTATGAACGTGGGGGGGGGGGGGGGGGGGGGGGGGGGGGGGCGCCGGAATAAACGAGGGGAGGGGGCTCGATTGGTAGATAAAACAGTCAAAAAAAAAGAAGAAAAAAAAAAAAAAGGGAAGGCGGGGGGGTTCTTCCTATCTTTGCACCAAGGTTGGTTTGAAATTGGCGACGTAGTTTGAGTGTTATCTTGCTGAACTTATCCCCGGATTCGTTCTATTTTGATCTTGAATCTGGATTCGCACCCAAATATCATAGGTTTGTTGTTTGGCCACGTTTCTTCTGTTCCCCAAGTTTCGTTCAAATCGGTTCTGTACTTTTTGTGTGGTCTAGCTGACAGACAGACAGACAGACAGACAGACAAACAAGTCAGTGGACTCAGATGAAAATCCGAACACCTTCGGGAGGAGGTAACTATCCACGCATGTTGACAGTCAGCGTTACACATTGAGTCTGTGCGTCCACCCATACAATGTTCCCCAAGTTTAGACCAAGTATGATAGACAGTGCAGTGCACGATTTTTTTTTTTAAATTGGGATGCTTACCACTCCCTGTGTGTTTATGAGAACCCACGTTTCAGAAGGCATTAAGGGTCATGTACAGCTCCGCCCTAACATCCCCCCCCCCCCCCCCCCCCCCCCCGGTTACCCTACCCCCCACACGTTCGAACGCCTTTTTCCTCTGTCTCTGTCTGTCTGGCTGGCTGTCTGGCTGTCCCATCCTCACCTCTCTCTGTGAAGCCTTATAACTTTTTATTTGTTTTTTGCTTTCTCTGTAAACAGACAGAGAGAGAGAGAGAGAGAGAGAGAGAGAGAGAGAGAGAGAGAGAGAGAGAGAGAGAGAGATTCAGACAGACAGACAGAGACAGACGGAGAGAAAGAGAGAGAGACAGACAGACAGACAGGCAGGCAGACAGACTCCCAGAAAGAAAAAAAGGGGGAAGTCCATGCTCGAATTACCCCCCCCCCTACTCGGCCCCCAACCAACAACTTGTTTGCCTAAGCGCCGGGTGTCGCTCCACGTCCACTTTACGTTTTGAAAGCCTGGGGACAACAGCCCGAATAATGAAACTCATTGATTGCCGGCGACCGCCACACTCCACTCTAAACCTAGCTCCCTCGATCAAACCCTGGCCTGAACACAGGTGGAAACTCTACTAGCGTGCTCGGCACACTTTCTCTTCTCTCTCTCTCTCTCTCTCCCGACATGTCATTTTTGTGTGTTCTGGCATCATCCCCCTCCCAGTCACCTCTCTCTCTCTCTCTCTCTCTCTCTCTCTCTCTCTCTCTCTCTCTCTCCTATCCTTTCCCTCCTCTCCACCCCACCTCCTCCTTTCTTCCCTGCCCCTCTCTCCGGCTCCGCGATCCGGTCACAGCGGATCGAAGTGTTTAGATTGGACAGCGGTTCCGGTTGCGGTAGGAGGTGGGGTGGGGGGACCCAGCCACGTGACTTCCGCTCAGGGGCGCCAACCCGGATTGCCCTCGCCACCCGCGTTCATATTGTGTTGTGTGGTAGGGGTGTGTGTGCGCGCGCGCGCGCGTGTGTTATAGTGTGTGTGTGTGTGTGTGTGTGTGTGTGTGTGTGTGTGTGTGTGTGTTGTGTGAATGTGTGTGTGTGTGTGTGTGTGTGTGAGTGTGTGTGCGTTGTGTGTGTGTGTGTGTGTGTGTGTGTGTGTGTGTGTGTGTGTGTGTGTGTGTGTGTGAGAGAGGGAGGAGGCGGGGAGGAGGAGGAGGAGGAGAGGAGGGATTGAGAGAGAGGAAAAGGGGGGGGGGGGAGGGAGAGGATGGTGGGGAGGGACTCCAGTGCGGGAGTGTGTCTGTGTTTTTGTTTGATCGTTCATTTAGAGAAACGCGACCTGGATTACCTCGAGCTTTTTAACAAGCGGAACGCGAGACGATAAAACTGGATACACAACTCCGTTACCGCACCTTTGTTAGCCAAACTCTCGACTCGACAAAAGAAATGGAAGGGAGGGAGGGAGGGAGGGGAGGATTGAAGGGATAGGACGGTGATGGGGGGGGGGGGGGGGGGCGGAGGGGGAGGGGGGGAGAAGGAAAAGGGACGGTATATGAAACGTTAGCTTTGGGAGAGTGCGCACAAGGGCAGTGGACAGTTCAATCATCTAATTATTCGGTACGAGAAGGATTGTAATTTAGTGAACAGTCGAGGCGCGTTCCTTTTCCGCAAGATTTCTAGGATCTCGTGGAAAAAAAAACTAGGAGGGCACCTTTCTTTGCGGCTTCTCCCTGCGAGCAAAGTGAAGTTGTGGCCAGGAATGGCAAACATTTATGAACAAGTGTAGCCTAGCGGGGGGGGGGGGGGGGGGGGGGGGGGGGGGGGTGGGGGGGGGGGGGGGGGGGGGGGGGGGAATTCAGGTAGAAGAAGTTAAGGGGCAAAACGTAAACGAATCCTCAGTCAGGAATTATAAATGACAGCGACAGATGGGTGAACAGAGCGAAGTTTTAACGGCATTGGGTCTAATTCAGCTTTTTTTTTTTTTTTTTTTTTTTTTCAGTTTTACCTCCTCTTCATCTTCGATTTTAAACACGATTAATATGTCTTTAAAAAGGCTTTAGGTCAACGAGGAAATTTCTCCAAATTACGTTCAACCATGATTCTGGTTGCTATGTACATTCCTCTTCTTTTTCTTCGTATTATTATTATTATTATTATCATTATTGTATTATCATTACCATTATTGCTGTTGTTGTTGTTATTATTATTATTATTATCATTATTATTATTATTGATTTGTCCTCCAACCTCCATTTTTCCCATATTTCTTTTTGGCTTTTTCCTTTTTCCTTTTTTTCCCCTTATGTTTTCTTAGGTTTTTTGTTGTTGTTTTTTTGTTGTTGTTTTTTTAACAGCGGGCCTATATCCTCCCACTTTTTCGCATTGTCATCACTTTTTTTGTTTAAATTAACAACTCACATTTGCCATGCAAAGTGTTTTTTTTTTTTTTTTTAACAAATGGACAATCGCTTGCTCATCTTAGTAGAAAGAAACTCGTGGAGAGCGTGGCAGCAGAGAGTCCTCAGAAGAGAACCCCCCTTCAAGCAAGTGTTTCGGCCCTTATCTCCTGACACTCTAGGGGGTTGGGCCACACCCGGTTCATGACTCCGGATGTCCCTCTGCTGCCCCTTTTTTTTCCCATCTTGGGACGAGCCATGGCTGGGATTCGAACCCATGACCCTCTGGACATGCTCATTTTCCACTTAATGACTCGCGCTTTAACCACTGAGCCACAGGGACACCTGATATTTGTAGGGAAATTAAGCCTTATGAAGTTCACTTTTGTTCCTCCTTGACCAGATCCAGCTTGAACACCTCTCTGCCGCTTCTGCCATTGCTTTCAGGGCTCTGTTTTTTTCCTTCCCTGCAACTGAGAGCTGTTTCATGAGGCTGTATGCAGACGTTCCTACAAACCCCCTAGCTCCAATTTCTGCAGTGAGGACTTTGACCTGATAGCCTTCTCTCCT
>CM065723.1:26255670-26260670 GCA_033310375.1 Conus canariensis
GAAGTATGTAAGAAAGATAATCCAGGAAACGAAAGTAGGACGAGAATTTGGCCAGTTTAGTAAAGCAAACAGTAAGGCACGTAGGAGAATTAAGAAGTAGGTCAACATGCAAATCAGCATGAAGCGGTGATGAATGCGTTCCATTCCGCTACGCGCACACAGTGTCAATCTCCCTCTGGCCGTCTCTCGCCCGTTCTTCCGCTCTCTGCTCAGAGAGAGAGGGAGGAGGGGGGGGGGAGGGGGGGAGTGGAGCGTGAGGCGGATGGGGCGATAGTGGGAGGCGGTGGGAGCGAGTGTGGGAGAGAGAGTGGGAGTAGGAATGAGAATTGTCTGTCGAGTCTTGGCTGGATCGTCTGCTGTGATGGCTGCCCGTTGATCAGATTATAATGAACATGGTTTTGTACTCTTTGAATAACGATAGTTGTTGTATGCATTTTGATTATTTTCCGACGGTTGTTTTGAATTATCCAAGTTTGAACTCTAGGGATCCGACCATTAAGAGACTCCTCTGGTCGGCGGGCAGTCAAGACACAGTGTGCGAGTCAAGTGTCGACAAGACCCACGGGACAGAATATGACAGGGTCACAGGCTGAAAAGAAGTAGGGAAAACGACAATTAAAGTGAAAAAAACTGAAGGAATGTACCAACCTGATACATGGAAAGCAACAAGGTTTTAGTAATTTATCCATGGGGCTGCTAAATCCAACGAATATAAACAACACAAGTCTAACACCACACGAACACGACCACAGAAGAACACACTCTGTGTGTCAAAGGTCAGCATGGCAGCTTTGTTATGTAGACTCAAGATTCGGGGTTTACCTTTGCACCGGAGAGGGCGATAGGATTATTTTGCGCATGCGTAATTGATGTAAACAAAAGATGCTTAAAATAGTACAGCTTTCCGGAGAATCTTACGACGCAGGGAAGAAAGGTCTTCACTGTATAAACGAAATATGACGAGGGTAACGAAATAGAAAACATGTGTTTTGTATGATAGTATCAACAGAATTAATATCATGAGTTTTAAAATAATAATATATATACTTACATCACGTTCATAAGGAAGAATGTACCAAGTAGTGTTAATGTATGATCAAGATAGAATTCTGCATGTACATACTGTCAGGGAAGAATGTTTCGTTGCAGTTATGGTGAATTTTGTTCTGATTATGTAAAATTGATGTATATTTCTTGTTGCGTACTCATGTAATAGGCTGATGGCCTCACATTACAGTCACGAGTCACGAGTCACGAGTCTCTCTCCTCTCTCTCTCTCTCTTCTCTCTCTCTCTCTCTCTCTTGTCTCTTAATCAATCTCTCTCTCTCTCTCTCTCTCTTAATCTCTCTCTCTCTCTCTCTCTTAATCTCTCTCTCTCTCTCTCTCTGTCTCTCCAGTTCATACCTTTTACAATTTCTTTTTCTTATCATCATCTCAAGACAGAGCACACACACACACACCACACACACACACACACACACACACACACACACACAACACACCTGCAAACTACCACCAGCAATCCGGCCCGGCACCATTCGTATCGCTCCTCAAAGAACAGCCGATGGAAACATAACAGCCGTCCACAATGCCCCAAACCCAGGAGCACCGCTCATTCACGGCCTTCTCACATTATCCCCGCCTCGCTACCTGATGACCCTCGCTCCCATCCCACCCCCCCACCTCTCCCCGCCCCTCCCCTCCCTCCCTCTCCTTCCCCCGTACAGGAGCTCCTCCTCCTCCTCCTCCTCCTCCATCTTGGCGTTCAAAGCATCTCACCAGGGGAAGCAAGTAAGGGGTACAATGCTGGAGACTCACAGACCATCGGTTCTGTCAACACTCCAGCGTGCGACCACCTCCCCTGTCCCTGCTGCCCACAATGGGTCCGCCATTTTGTCTTTCAAGGACCCGGATGAAATAAAAACAGAAGCGCTATGGCGCACCATGATGGGCGGGAAAGCGACCCCGACAAAGCGTTGCCTGATTCGGAAGTCGAGTTCTTTTTTTAGGTGAAAGAATCGCTTCTTCAGATGTTCTTTTCTTCGTGTGGCTTTTCCCCCTATGTTTTGAACTGCTCTCTCTCTCTCTCTTCTCTCTCTCTCTCTCTCTCTCTCTCTCTCTCTCGCCATTAAGTAGAATTCTGAAGAGGTATTCGTTATGTTTACGTGCAGTTGCTTGGGTGCTAAGATGACTGTAATTAACTTGCATCTTCTTTCTCGATAAAGCGTATAATTATTCCACAGCCTCTGCCAAAGCCTTGAAAAGATCATAATCAGTGATTTTAGATTCAAATTACTGCTGTCTGTTTCGTAATTACGTTTGATCATGTGTGTTGTGGTCCTGCGCTCACAGCAGAGACTTATTCTCACAGAAGTGCCAAACAGAACACTTTTTCCGTTCATTTTCGGCATTTTTGTCAATTAATCACGAACATATGTACTATAATTAATGCACTGAGTATGAAATCCACCGCAATGCAAAGGATACTTAGAAAGAAAATGAGATTTTTGTAATGAACCACCGCAGTACACCTTCCCTTTACCAATGAATGAATGCGTGCCACAGTTTCTTCTGCTTTTTGCACGTTCAGTGAGAGCTAGGTCAGTGCCTCAGTCCGCACTGTCGGTGGTCAAGTCCATTATCGCAAGATGGGGGGCTTCACAGAGAGAGGAGAGAGAGAGAGAGAGAGAGAGAGAGAGAGAGAAACAGAGATAGAGACAGAGAGCCCCATTGCCAGTAAACAGTATCTTTCTGTGCATGGGAATTTGCTGAAAGCGAGGGCTAGCTGGAACTGACCCTGTGATGAACAACGCATGCCGTGTGCGTAGCGTTGGGAGAGAAGTAGGCTACACCTAACAGGGAGTGTGCACTGCTGTTAACTTAAGTCCAGCTGTGAGCATAGGACCACCACACACGTGCTCTGTTTGTTTTCTTTTATTGGATACATTGACAGGTTGTTAACACTATTTTAGAAGTCCGGCTGAATGTCGTACAATCTGACAGATTGGCCAGGTAGAGGTAGGAGTCAACTACAGGTGGAGAAGGGGGTGGGGATGGAGTAAGGTAACATGGGATCTGGGCTCCACCCCTACTCCCTGCCCTGTCTTTAGTCCCAGAATTCAGAGAATCGCACGCCCCGAACACACACACACACACAGAGAAGAAGAAGCTGAAGCTGCAGAAGAAGAAGAAGAAGAAGAAGAAGAAGAAGAAGAAGAAGAACAACAAAACAACAACAACAACAACAACAAAGAAAAAAGTTGAAACAACTCTGTTTCCTGCTCACTATATTTTTCTTGTTCAAATTTCACACCCACACACACCCCTCCTCGCCCTTTCCCCTGTGATAAAAACTATAGAAATAGGCCTCGAGGTCAGAATAGACATCTTCTCCAGCTATAATTTACCTCCCTTTTCTCCCACACATGACATTCACACAAACGGCTTCTGATTGGTCAACGAAACGACCGGTATTCTCACTCTCTCCAAATGTGAGACAATGAAAGGCCCATAACTCCAAAGTAATGCTTCGTTGGTTTGGAGTTATGAGCCTGTCGCTGCTTCCCAATGGGAGTGAGAAGTTGTATTCCTTTTTTTTTTTTTTATTATTATTTTTTTTTTTTAGAAAGGCTGTTCGGTGGGAAAGTCGGTGGCTGTCTTCTCTCGTTGATGAACACTGGGTTCTGATTTTGATTTTGTTCGTTCAATTTGTTCAGTCAAAAAAAAAAAATCTCAATTATCATTATTACTAGCTGAATAGTGTGTAACGTTATCATGCTGAGTGTGATAAGGGACCGGGTGAGCAGGAGACAGAGTTGTAACGTTATCACCCTCGAATGAGACTATAAACCGATGTTCCGTGTGTGATGAACGCACGCATAAAATCTTGTGCACATACGTTAAAACCCATGACCAACTTTCGGAACAGAAGGCCAGTTTGGCCTTTGGTATGGATGACACGTTACACATAGCATGCACTCTACGTGAAAAATCGAAACAATCAAAGAGCTGTGAAACTGAATGAACGATATTCACTGAATGACACGGGAAACGACTGAATGAAGCGCCGGCAGGCAGCTCTTCGGTCAGCCCTTCCCAGGTAGGCAGCCCCGTTGTGTAAACGAGAATGATTGTAAAGCGCATAGAAGAAAAAGAAACACCCGAAGATGCTGTAGGGGGTGGGGGGGTGGGGGTGGGGAGTGGGGGTGGGGGGGGGGGGGGACCCAGAGAAGCACTGTCTTCACCCACCTTTTGAGCAGTCCTGTACCACCCTTGGAGGCCTGCGCTGTGTTGACGATGGGTACAGGCCGCGCAGGACACGCCATTAAGATATCAAGGGACATAACTGCTCCTGAACAGAGGTAAATCAGACCACAGGATGCAACTCATAACAGCCTTAAAATAGTATCCCCATGGTCTCTGGCCGGGGATTGGCGGTATGTAAGTACTCTGTTCATTGTATCTTTTGAATCAACTATTATTCAACATCGTTTATATATTGTATTCAGATGTTTTCTTTCACTTACCCTATAACCCCTCCAAACCTGTATTGACTTTTTTTTTTTGGTTGTTCAAAAAGAAAAAAATTGGAAAGAGGGAAGAAGAGAGGAAAATAACAACACTCTTTCGTATTTATTGTTAAAAAAAAGACTTGTCATGTTCGTCTTGTGTGTCGGCAACTTCATGAGGATTGTCGTTGGAAAGACGTGTACGTGGGGACGCTCTCTCTTCTTCTCTCTCTCTCTCTCTCTCTCTCCTCTCTCTCTCTCTCTCTCTCTCTCTCTCTCTCCTCTCAAGGAACACTCATTCACGCCGGCTCCTTGACTGAGCAGTTGGTGTCGTCATTAGGAGGTTTATATGTGGTGTCTTGACACAGCTATACACTAGCTAAGTGACTCAGCAACAGTGCAGTGTCTCCTCTGGTGGGCTGCCTTCCAACGTCCTGATTTGGGACTGCTCCCTGTTGACTGTCGGTGGCTGAGGCTGCGCGACACGACAA
>CM065723.1:26263170-26270670 GCA_033310375.1 Conus canariensis
CCAGTCTTGACTAAAAGTGACTTTGTGTTTGTGTTCATTTCTCCAGTTGTTGGTTGCTGTGTAGATGTGTCAGGTACAGGTATATAGGGCAAGCTTGGAATGTCCTTTGGGGGGGGGGGGGGGGGGGGGGGGGGGGGGTGTTCTCCTTGTTTCTTATATGTAGTCTTTCTGCTAGGCGATTGAATGTCATAAGCAGCATTCGTTTGGAGTTATGGGCCTGTATTTATTTCATCAAGGGAGCGAGAGTTACCCTACTTATTGTTCTTTAGATTACGTATATCAATTTTTCTTTTTAAACTGTTGTTTCTTGCAGGACAGGATTTTTTTTTGGGTCCCCGAGCGATTCCAACCCTGTAAAAAAAAATGCTGTGTGGTCAGACGTCCTGTAATGATAATCATCACAATGAAATAGAATAAGCAAATCAACTCTTAGAAAACTATTTTGTAGACAACATATGAAAGATTTCTCAGGCATGTATGACATGTAGTTTTGAACGCACCTGTCCTGTTGTTAGCTGTGTCAGTTTTCCAGTGTTTTTCTCTATGGTTGTTGATTCTGTGTGTGTGTGTGTGTGTGTGTGTTGTGTGTGTGTGTGTGTGTGTGTGTGCGTGCGCGTGCATGTGTGTGTGTGTGCGCGCGTGTGCATGTGTGCATATGTGTGTGTATGTGTGCGTGTGTGCGTGCGTGCGTGTGTGTGTGTGCGTGCGCGCGCGCATATGTGTATGTGTGTGTGCGCGTGTGCATGTGTGTGTGTGCGTGTGTGACCGTGCGCGCGCATATGTGTGTGTGTGCGTGTGCATATGTGTGCATGTGTGTGTGTGTGTGTGTGTGTGTGTGTGTGTGTGTGTGTGTGTGTGTGTGTCTGGTCAGTACAACCTTGAGTTAATCTGACAATAAATTGATTTCAGTCAGTCAGTGTGTATGTGTGTGTGTGTGTGTGTGTGTGTGTGTGTGTGTGTGTGTGTGTGTACTCGCGCGCACATATGTATGTGTGCGTGCGTGTGTGCGTGTCTGTGTCTGTGTGTGTGTGTGTGTGTGCGCGCGCGCGCATATGTGTGTGCTGTGCGTGTGTGTGTGTGTGTGTGTGTGTGTGTGTGTGTGTGTGGTAGTGTGTGTGTATGTGTGCATGTGTGTGCATGAACTTAACCGACAGCGACACCTTAATCCTTCCGCACTCGTGTAAGATCCCTGTGGTTACAACACCCCATGACCTTCCTCTCTCTTCTCCAGACCCTAACCTTGAGTTTGTGTAGGAAGGGAACAAGCAGCGCAAAGCACCGATCGAGGTAGTATTGACTTTATGTTTGACGGAAGACCTAGGGGAAAATCTTTTACCTGTGCATTTGAGCAGCTGAACAAATATGTGTCACATATGTCTTCGTTTGCTAGTTTGGTGGGGATTTTTTTTTTTTTTTTTTTTTTTGCCCTCGTTGTTTAATTCGGGGAGAGTACTTCAAGTTTCAGAGTCTGTTTGTGTTCTGCTTCATGCTGTGACCTTGATGATCTTTAGTCCACTGATTAGTGTGGTAATATCTCCCGGTTTTCATCATTCAACTCACCCCGTGCGTGTGTTTGTAACGCGTCTCTGTGTGATTTGGGGCACACAGTTGGATTACATCTTTCAATTCCGCCCAAAATTGTACGGAGGCTTTATCATCTGCCACTTTTGGCCGTAAAGAAGAAATATGATGTTTTGTTGCAGATTACCAGACCAGCCACTCATTTGGCACGCACTGGTTTCTCTCTAAAGGTGTGAAGAAGCTCCATGATGATGCTTTCCGTGTCAGATAACTCTCACTGTTAAAGATCTAGTTGCAAAGTGAGACGACTGCAGGCGGAAATCTAAACAAATCTTAAATAAATGTGAGCGAACAGAAAAACCATTGACAAACAAATCACAAGACAAAACATGACACATTTCGACCTCTTAGGTCTTCTTCAGACAAGACACAAATAGGACCTGAAGAAGACCTAAGAGGTCGAAACTCGTCCTGTTTTGTCTTGTGACTCGTTTGTCCACGTTTCTCTTGGCGGTGCGCTGACATTTATTTAAGATTTCTCACTGTTCTTGTCTGCAGAGTATCGGGCACTTTAACAATAATATGTCAGACGTAACAATTTACTGCAGACTCTATGAACATCTTTTTTTTTTCTTTCAGAGATGTTCCACCTGATGCAATGTTTCAGTTCCTGAAAGAAAGAAATATTTTTCTTCTGGTCTAGACATTTACGGAATAAATCTTTTTTTCAGTCCCTCGAATGCTAACAGGACCGGGTACCCAAACAAGAATGATGTTGTAACCATCCAGTGTTACAGAAATGTACTGCTGTTAAAGGTCCAGAAACTTACAATAAGGTACCAAAGCTACTATGATAGCAGCTAGAAGAAGAAGAAGAAGAAGAAGAAGAAGAAGAAGAAGAAGAAGAAGAAGAAGAAGAAGAAAAAGAAGAAGAAGGAGAAGAAGAACAACAACAACAAGAACAAGAACAAGATAAAGAACAAAAACAAGAACAAGAACAAGGACGAGAACAGGAACTAAAAGAAGATAATGACGACGACGACGACGATGACGACGACGACGACGATGACGACGACGACGACGACGATGACGAAGAAGAAAAAGAAGAAGAAGAAGAAGAAGGAGGAGGAGGAGGAGGAGGAGGAGGAGGAGGAGGAGAGGGAGAAGAAGAAGAAGAAAAAGAAGAAGAAGAAGAAGAGCAACAACAACAACAACAACAACAATAACAACAACAACGACGACGACAAAACAGCAAACAATAACGAGAAAACAACAACAACGACAACGACAACAACAGCAACAACAACAACAACAACAACAACAACAGTACAACAACAGCAACAACAACAACAACAACAACAACAACAACAACAACAACACAAAACAACAACAACAACAACAAAAACAGCATCAAAGATTCGAACCCACTCCTTTAGCCAGACTCACGCCGCACGCGTGTGCGAAGATCAGAAACCCCGGACTTCTCACCTACCGTTCACACCCGCCGCCATCTTGGTCTTGTTTGATGTTTCACTCTGAGCACGCGAGCGTGAAGCGGAACAAATCCAGCCACCCGGGATGGATCCTGAGCCATCTCCTATCCCACCTCACCCTACCCCCACCCTACCCCCTCCACTCCCTCCCACTCTCCAACTTCCCCTTCTTCCTCTCCTCCATCCTCTTCCTCTTTCCACCCCCCCTCCTCCCCACTTCCCCTCCCCCTCCCTCCCCCGAATGAGGATGTGACAGTTGTCAGGGAGGGCTTTTAGTCGAGGGTGGGGGGATGGGGGGTGGGGGGGTGGGGGGTTGGGGTGGGTGGGGTGGGGGAGGGAGTATTGAGCGAGAAAGGAGGCCCCGTTTTGTCCCAGGCTTTGGGTCTCTGTCGTTTGTTGAAAAAACAAAAAAAAACTTGGGAGGTGTCAGTCGTCCTTCTGTCTCTCTGTGAGTGATGGCTGGCCTGCCCTACTCTCACTGCTCATGCTCTTGTCGCTTACCAACCTAAGAGTAGAAAGAAGGTCGGGGTTCTTCTTCTTCTTCTTTCTTCTTTTTTTCTTCTTCTTTTCTTCTTCTTCTTCTTCTTCTTCTTCTTCTTCTTCTTCTTTCTTCTTCTTCTTCTTCCTCCTCCTCCTCCTCCTCTTCCTCCTCCTCCTCCTCCTCCTCTTCTTGCTCCTCCTCAATCTCTTCCTGCTACTCCTTCCTATCCTTATAGGAGGCAGAAATGTTAAAGATCTGTCACTGTGCCTGGTTCTCAATCCAATAAGAATTCAATCGATCACACTCTCAGTCAAGGAATCAACTGACCAGTCAATCAATCGATCAGTCATTCTACGTTCTCCGTCGTTTTTCTTCTTCTTCTTCTTCTTTCTTCTTCTTCTTCTTCTTCTTCTTCTTCTTTTTTTTCCTCTTTAGTGTGTGTGCGTGTGTTGTTGTTGTCTTCAATTCAACGTCTTTCCACATTAAGTGATATTAGACGAAGAGAAAGGGTGTGGAGAGGGGGAGCAGAAGGAGGAGGTGGGTGAGTGGGTTATCTTGCAATCATATACAAAAAAGAAGAAGAAAAAAGGCATCTTTACAATTTTTACTGTACAATAAAAAAAAAAAAAACTAAAAAAAAGGTATGGGAAAACCAACTTTAAATGACTATTTTGAATCATAGCACAAACTATAACAAATATCCCATAGGACTGCTTAGTAAACAGTTCGCAAAATCCAACAAACTAAAATTCTCAAAGATACTTGCCGCCGTGGCGAAGTGGTTAGCGTCGCGGACTCCCGGCTGGAGGTCGTAGGTTCGAATCCAATCAGAAGTCATGTGGGTTTTTCTGCCCCGACCGGCTCCTACCCAGAGTTGAGTTGCTGCGGACTCAGTTGGGAAGACTGGGACCACACAGTCGAGTTTCATCCACTTAATGGATGCGTTTCTGAGAGTGTTGCTCAAATTTCCTGACCAACGCTGCAGGTGCCTGTATCTCTCGGGCCTGGTTGACGCCGGGATATATTATAAAAGGAAGCGTAGAGTACAGCCCTGTCATGTAGTCTCAGACCGAAATGGAAATCCGTAGCATCATCTTAATCATCCTCATTCTCATCGATCAGCATAAAAAAAATGTCTCAAATTCTGTGGCCCTTCATGCCCTGCTCTCATGGTGACCTCAATTTCGATGTCCTCTCCACGTCTGTGGCCTTGGTTTGGGTTCCGTCGGGGTCACCGGTATCGGCGAGTCCATGGGGGCTGTCGTTGGACGGACATGGTGGCGCCCTCTGGAGGGAGAGCTCACTCACGCCGGCTCCGCGACTAAGCAATTATTGTCGTCAGTAGGGGGTTTAGTAGGTGGTGTCCTGCGTATGTTCGATCAGAACAGGCGCCACTGAACACCACCGAAGTGACTCGGCAGCAGTGCAGTGTCTCCTCCAGTGGGTTGCCTCTTGACGACTTGACATTGACTGTTCCCTGTGGATTGCTGGTGCCGGGGCTGAGGCGGGGCCGACGGGCTGTGGCTGTGGACGGGGTGTCGGAATGAGCGGTGTGGGTGCACTGCCTCTGAGGTGGCGCACAAGTTGGGACAGCACAAAAAAAAAAAAAAAAAAAAAAAAAAAATTCTCAAAGATACTTTCAAGAGAACTTTCAGAAATAGCCTGTAAAATAGGTCTCAATCTCTGGCATTCCAGAACAATGTGTTGATCTGAAATTTGTTCACTGCACAGACATTTAACATTCTTGCTGAATTTTGTTTTGAAGGCATTAAGCTTTATCCTATAAGACAGCGAAGAAATGTGTCTAAATTTTAAAATGTTACTATAATTCACCGCTATTTTGTTTGCCAAACCATCGGAATTCATTAAGATACTGGATAATTTCTCCTTCCTTTGGAGAGATTTTGAAACTTTGTTCCACGATGCTTGCTCCAGTAAATGATACCCTTCTGTAACGGATAATGGGATGTTTATTTCTATAGATTCCTTGTCTTGTCTTGCACCTTTTTTGCGGCTCTATCAGCACAATCGTTTGAATATAATCCAACATGTGAAGGAACCCAACAAAAGGCGATATTGGTCCCCTTTAAACTTAAAATGTTATTCATTTGATTGATTTCTATGATAATTTTGGATTTGATTTTGTAATCAAATGAACGTAAAGCATACAGTACGGACTGAGAATCGACGCAGAATAAAATTTGAAAAATGTTCAATGGAAGATCAGCTATGTAATTAAGAGCCATAAGTATAGCAACGAGTTCGGCGGTAAATATTGGTCGATTTTTACCAATGAAGTATGACTTTTCTTTTTTTAAAGCTGGTATTACAAAACCTGAACCGGCACGGTGATCACCTAAGAGTGAGCCATCTGTGTATACCTTAAATGATTTGGGTATTTATTCTCTAGGCAGAGTCGGACTTCACTTGGCATAATATTTGGATTCTGATTCTTCTTCACATCAGTGTAATCGATATCCTAATGTGGTTTATTCATCTCCCAGGTAGGGTAAGGAGAAACTACTTGCTGTGCATCAATATTATGTGGATTTATTTCTGACTCTTTACATAAGGCTGATACATATAACCAATTGGCTTTAATGGAGATATCTGTCTGGCCCGTTTAGGCAAGTGGTGTGTGTGTGTGTGTGTGTGTGTGTGTGTGTGTGTGTGTGTGTGTGTGTGTGTGTGTGTGTGTGTGTGTGTGTGTGTGTCTGCCTGTCTGTCTCTGTCTCTCCTACCACACACACACACACACACACACACACACACACACACACACCACACACACACACACACACACCACACAAGAGTGTCCCTTCCAAGTCCACTTTAAGTCTTTTAAATAGGAAAAAAAAAAGTTCTTATCTCCTCCTGAATTAAAATTACTGGGTTGTGAAATCAAACCGACGAAGGGTAGTGCATTATACCCCTCTGTGTCGTCCAACACTGCTCACGGATATTATACAAGCAAACTTCGCACTTCCAAGATAAGCGCTCGTTTGAGAAGAGAAGTGATTGTTCGGTCTTGGTTTTCATGGTCCTCCATGTTTGTTTGTTGTGTCTGAAGAAGACCAAAGAGGTCGAAGCACGTCGTATTTTGTCTTGTAATTTGTATGTCCATATTGTCTCGCAGAATAACCAACAATTCTTTTTTTTTTAAAGATTTTGTGTATGAACGAGGATGGATTTATCGATGTGCTCACTGAAACCTCAAGACTGCGAAAGAAAGAGACTGCATTCAGCGTTCTCCCTGTGTGAACTCTTCGTCAGTGTCGCTTTTGCAATGGACAACAAACATCTCACAAATCGCCCTGTTGTCTTACATCACATCAGCATGCACTGATTTCCAGAGTGTGGCAAACATGTTTTGTCGTTGGACAGCAAGCGAACTCGTTAGGGAAGACAGTATAAAATATATACAGGGTGACAGATGTGAATGTGGGGATTCCCGAGGTTCCCTTTCTTTTCGTATGAATTTATGTACTTACTTATGCATGTATTAATTTGTTTGTTTATGTATTTGTATATTCATTTGTTTGTTGTATTATATCATTCATTCATTCATTCGTTTGTTTGTTTGCTCATCTATTTATCGATTTATTTTGCGGTTTCACGCTTTATCTTGTATGTTTATTTGCTCCTTTATATATTTTGTTGTTTCACGTTGTATCTTGTATGTTTATTTGCTCATTTATTTATTTGTTTTGTCGTCTCACGTTGTATTTTGTATGTTTATTTGCTTATTCATTTATTTATTTATTTATTTTGTTGTCTCATGTGTTACCTTGTATGCTTATTTGCTCATTTATTTATTCATTTTGTTGTCTCACGTTGTATCTTGTATAGTTATTTCCTCATTTATTTATTCATTTTGTTGTCTCATGTGTTATCTATCTTGTATGTTTCTTTGCTCATTTATCATTAATCATTTGTTTTTGCTGCCTGCTGTTGTATCTCCCGTGCTCTCTCAGTGATAGTACTCCAGCACCGCTCGTTGTGGCT
>CM065723.1:26275670-26280670 GCA_033310375.1 Conus canariensis
GAACACCTCTCACCTCCACTCCTTCTCTTATGCATCCCCTCAAAACTTCATTCTACAAACTTCCATCCCTCCCACGCCCTTCTATTCCCTTCCCTTAACCTCTCTCCCCACCATTCCCGCTCTCCTGACGACCTCTTCGGCACCGCAGACTGTGGCCTGCTGACCACTAAACTGTGGTACATCAAGGGAAGGAGGGATGCCTCTGGCACTCGTGAGCTCTCCATTTGCCGGCTGTTTGGCCAGCCGGTTGCAGTGGCTGCCTTCTGCCTCGTCACGGAAGACAATGGTGCAGACGATGACACAGGATCTGTTTGTGGTGGGTGATGGGGGGATAGGGGGGAGTGGGGGTTGCTGAGAAGGGTTAGGGGTGCGGAAGGGGGTGGAATAAAGCAGACAGAGAGACAGACAGGAAAAGGAAGAAAGGAGGGGAGGGCTGATAACGGATGACTTCCGGTGAGTGCCCTCGGTCGTTTTGTGCTGCGGCTTGCGCTTGCTTGCGTGTGAAATGGGTTAAGCTTTTGATTTGGTTCTCTCTCTCTGTCTCTGTTTGGCCAGCCGGTTGCAGTGGCTGCCTTCTGCCTCATTACGGGAGACAATGGCAGAGACAAAGACACAGGATCTGTTTGTGGTGGGTGATGGGGGATAGAAGGGAGTGGGGTTTGCTGAGAGGGGGTAGGGGGGTGGAAGGGGGTGGGATAAAGCAGACAGACAGGCAGGCAGGCAGAGGAAGAGGAAGAGAGGGGGTGAGGGCTGATAACGGATGACTTCCGGTGATTGCCCGCGGTCGTTTTGTGCTGTGGCTTGCTTGCGTGTGAAATGGGTGAAGTTTTTGATTTGGTCCTCTCTCTCCGTCTCTCCGTCTCTCTGTCTGTCTGTCTCTTTTCTCTCTCTCTCTCTCTCTCTCTCTCTGTCTGTCTGGCTGGCTGGCTGGATAGATGGATGGAAGGCTGTTTATCTGTGTGTGTGTGTGTATGTGTGTGTGTGTGTGTGTGTGTGTGTGTGTGTGTGTGTGTGTGTGTGTGTGTGTGTGTGTTCGTGTCGGGGGAGGGTGGAGAGAGACAGAGACAGAGAGGCAAGATGACAGTGGGGAGAGGGAATGCCGTTCGTGTCAGCATAAGTGCATGTGCATGGAGAGCAGGTATCAATGAGTGAATGGGAAGGCAGGATTCAGACTCTGAACCTCTGAATCCAAACCTACTGCTCTACCAGAAGAATGGCTCTGGTCCCTGCCTTAAAACAAGGTCACCTCTCCAAAAATATTTTGCAACTCACTCTCATCTCCACTCCTTCCCTCACATACCCCCTCAAATCCTCATTCTACAAACTTTTATTCGTCCCGCCCGTCTATGCCCTTCCCTTTTAACCTCTCTGCCCACCATTCCCCCTTTACTTCCTTGACGACCTCTTCGGCACCACAGACTGTGGCCTGCTGACCACTAAACGGCGGTTTATCAAGGGAAGGAGGGATGCCTCTGGCACTCGTGAGCTCTCCATTTGCCGGCTGTTTGGCCAGCCGGTTGCAGTGGCTGCCTTCTGCCTCGTCACGGGACACAATCGCAGAGACGGAGACACATGATCTGTTTGTGGTGGATGATGGGGGACATAAGGGGGTGGGGGGTGCTGAGAGGGGGTAGCGGGGCAGAAGGGGGTGGGATAAAGCAGACATACAGACATACAGACAGACAGGCAGAGGAAGAGGAAGAGAAGGGGCGAGGGCTGATAATGGATGACTTCCGGGGATTGCCCGTGGTCGTTTTGTGCTGCGGCTTGCTTGCGTGTGAAACGGGTTAAGCCTTTGATTTGGTCGTCTCTCTGCCTCTCCATCTCTCTCTCTCTCTCTCGCTCTTTGTGTCTGTGTGGCTGGCTTTCTGGCTGTTTGGCAGTGTGTGTGTGTGTGTGTGTGTGTGTGTGTGTGCGTGTGTGTGTGTGTGTGTGTGTGTGTGTGTGTGTGTGTGTGTGTGTGTGTGTGTCTATATGTGTGTGTGTGTGTCTATGTGTGTGTGTGTGTTGGGGGAGGGTGGCGAGAGAGAGAGAGAGAGAGAGAGAGAGAGAGAGAGGAGAGAGAGAGAGAGGCAGAGTGTGAGTGAGGAGAGGGAATAACCTTCGTACCAGCATGAGTGCATGTGCATGGATGGAGCCCATGTATCTGTGAGTGAATGGGTGGGCAGGATTCGGACTCTGAACCTCTGAATGCAAACCTACCGCTCTACCTGAAGAATGGCTTTGGTCCCTACCTTAAAACAAGGACACCTCTCTGATGACTTTCAACACCTCTCATCTTCACCCCTTCTCTTACACCCCCCCACCCCCTTTCAACCTCATTCTACAAACTTCCATCCCTCCCGCCCTTCTATTCCCTTCCCTTAACCTCTCTCCCCACCATTCCCGCTCTCCTGACGACCTCTTCGGCACCGCAGACTGTGGCCTGCTGACCACTAAACGGTGGTACATCAAGGGAAGGAGGGATGCCTCTGGCACTCGTGAGCTCTCCATTTGCCGGCTGTTTGGCCAGCCGGTTGCAGTGGCTGCCTTCTCTCTCGTCGCGGGAGACAGTGGCAGAGACAACGACACAGGATCTGTTTGTGGTGGGTGATAGGGGACAGAGGGGAGTGGAGAGTGCTGGTGGGGGTGGGTAGTGAGTGGAAGGGGGTGGGATAAGGCAGACAGAGGAGGAGGAAGAAAGGAGGAGAGGGCTGATAACGGATGACTTCCGGTGATTGCCCGCAGTCGTTTTGTGCTGCGGCTTGCTTGCGTGTGAAATGGGTTAAGCTTTTGATTTGGTCCTCTCTCTCTCTGTCTCTCTCTCTCTCTCTCTCTCTTCTCTCTCTCTCTCTCAGTTAGTCTGTTTGTCTGTCTGTCTGTCTTTCTTGTGTGTGGTGTGTGTGTGTGTGTGTGTGTGTGTGTGTGTGTGTGTGTGTGTGCATGTGTGCATGTGTGTGTGTGTTTGTATTGGGGGTGGCTTGAAAGAGAGAGAGAGACAGACAGACAGACAGAGTGAGAAAAAGATAAAGAGAGAGATGGCGCTGAGAATGGGGAGAGGGAATGCCATTTGTGCTGGCGTGAGTGCATGCACATGGATGGTGCCCGGTTATCCGTGAGTGAATGGAAAGGTGGGAATCAGACTCCGTACCTCTGAATCCAAACCTACAGCCCTACCAGGAGAATGGCTTCAGTCCCTGCCTGAAAACAAGGTCACCTCTCTGATGACTTTTAACAACTGTCATCTCCATCTCTTCTCTTGCACATACCCTCAAAATCCTCATCCTACACACCTCCAACCCTCTAAACCTTCTATTCCCTTCCCTTCTCTTCCCCTCTTTCAGCACCCTTCCCCGTCTCCTGACGAACTCGTGGGCACCACAGAGTTTGGCCTGCTGACCACTCAACGGTGGTTCATCAAGAGATGAAGGGATGCCTGTTGCAGCACAAAGTGTCGCAACTGCACAAAGTGTCGCATGCGACACTTTGTGCAAAAGTGCGACACTTTGTGCTGAGAAGATTTGAACAAAGTGTCGCACTTTGGAACATGCGACAGTTTGTGCCAGGAAAGCCCCTTATTGTGCTAGAGACATAATGTGCACGACCCACACACTGGCTGAGTTGGAGCATTTGGGCCAGATGGTCGTACACTTTGCGGTGTTTCCACGGGTATATCTTGGGTTCATCATCGACTGATAAACAGTGAAGGTCAAAACGACGGAATGGTCTGAAAGCTGAGAACGAAGTAGTAGAAGTAGTAATAGCAGAAGAAGAACAAGTTGAAGGAAAATGTAATAGCAGCACTTGTAGTTGGTTTTACAAATAGTATTGAAAGAGAAATTATTGCTGTTGTTTCAAACAGTTCTAATACCTAGTAAACGTGTGTGTGTGTGTGTGTGTGTGTGTGTGTGTGTGTGTGTGTGTGTGTGTGTGTGTGTGTGTGTTTTGTGTGTGTGTGTGTGTGTTCGTTTCATTTATTGTCTTGATTGTACGTTGGTTTCTTTGTGGTGGTAAAAAGTAGTTTCATACACGTAAGTTCATAAATACATGTCACCAGACATACTCTTTTCAATTCATTAATCCTTTCTTTTGTACATGAATGATAGAGCAGCATGTAACAAATCAGAAACAACCAAAAGCGGGAAAAAATACGTTGCAGTTGTAACGGTGGCAGTAGTAGTCTAACGCTAAAAAATTATTGATGATGTAAACAGTTGTAATACAGACTAAACATTTTTCCGGGTTTTTTTGTTTCGTTTTATTTCTTGTTTTAATCATCAGTCAACTTCTTTGTGATGACAACAGTAGTTTTGTAGACGTGCAGTGCATAATAGAAGCAGTAGAAAGTACTGTTCAATAAATGTCACCAAACATACCCGTTTTTTGTTCATTATCAATTACTTTTGTATATTACTGATACAAGTAACATGTAATAAATCAGAAACAATCAAATACAACAACCATCTACGATTAGTTTGCCTTACAACAAGCATTGAAGTAGGATTGAATCTTAATGCCATCCAACACAAGCTCCAGCAGGTCGTGCCAGGTTCCCGTGCCACCGGAAGGAGAGCGCGTGGCGCACGTGCGCTTTTAGTAAACAATAGATCGCTCACTGACATCAACTACGTCGCCCTTTCCAGCATAGTGTGTCGCAGGTCTGAGTTCACTCCGCAGGAAAGTGAAGCCAGACAGCTGGCGCATTCCATCCTGCCACTTTCGCCCTCACACTGTCACAGTGTAGCCTATCTTTCCACGCGTGTTCAGCATGGCGAGTAAGGCAGGAGGCATTTGGTGCGCTGCACCGAACTGTCATCATTCTCGGAAAAAGGGGTTCCAGTTGTTTTCTTTTCCAAAAGACGAAGACGGATGAGTTCATTTTCTGTGTTATATTTCCTAAATACGTTGTTTTACGAAGAAAAGAGAGAGAGAGAGAGGAGAGGAGAGAGAGAGAGAGAGATTAAAAATGCATAGGATACTACTAGCGCTCACATACATACACATGCAGGCGCTTACACACA
>CM065723.1:26285670-26294978 GCA_033310375.1 Conus canariensis
ATTTTTTTTTATTATTGTTGTTGTTGTGTTGTTCTTCTTCCTATTATTATTATTATCATCATCATTACCATCATCATCATCACATCATCTTATCATCATCATTATTAGAATGAAATAAGTGCCCCTAACAGCAAGATGTATACTTCCTCTCGAAGCTCTTAACATTTGACCTCAAATGTAGTTAGTGGGCAGATATTGAATCCATTTACGTTAATGGCTCGTTTTGGTTTGTATGTTTGTTTTTCTTTTCTTTTCTTTTTCTTTTTTTTTTTCGATTTTAGGCACACACAAAAAAACCTCTTCTTCTGATCGAACCTTTCCCGCTGACCCCTGACCTGTGACCTGTGACCCTGAATGTGGTGAAAATTTGCATACTGGTACCTTTCCAAAACCGACACAGCATCATAAGGACGTAATTTGAAGCCGAAAGAAAGAGTTTGATGATAGCAAGCTGCACAGTTCTAAGTTGGCATCGCCAGATTCTGTTTGCTAGCACTCGTGCAGCTGTCTCAGCCGATGAAGGACAGAGCATTACACATTACATGAAAGACTACGTGAAATAGTTTACTCTCCGTTAGTATGACGGTTAGTATCCCCTCCTCTCAAGTGGGAGACTGTGGTTCAATTCCCCTGCTAAAGACCTTTTTTTTTTCACTACACACACATACATAGAAGAAAAAAAAGAGACACAACCAATGTTAGGCAGGCACTCAAGGTCCGACCAGCGCGTTGGGCTAAAGCGCAGGTCAGACATCTGCTAAGTCGTAGCCACGAGACCCTCTTCTTCAATTGTCTCATCTTAGTTGTTAATTCATTTATCCATCCGCTTTAACTCATGCGCTGTGCGGTCTCAAAACTTAGCGGATGTGGTGTAGCGTATATGGACTAGTCCGCACGCAGTGACGCCTCCTTGATTAAACTGAAACTGAAACTACATTTAAAACTGAAGTCCTGCGGTGACGAAGAGTAGCGAATGAACCAAAAGGTCACGATGCACATGTGTGGTGGGGCAAAGATATAAACGGGTGAAGATTTAAAAAAAAAAAAAAAAAAAAAAAGGAAAGAAAAGAAAATCTTGTCCACCCCACTGTTCACATATTTTGTTCCGTTTACTCGTGTAAGAAGCTAACTAGTGTTGGGAGAGAGAGAGAGAGAGAGAGAGAGAGAGAGAGAGAGAGAGAGAGAAGAGAGAGAGATGTTTTGTTGGCCAGGTGCTTTCTGACGCAACCACGCATGCCAGCTTCTGTATATATGATATATAAGTATATGTATACTGTGTGTGTGTGTGTGTGTGTGTGTGGGGTGTGTGTGTGTGTGTGTGTGTGTGTGTGTGTGTACGTGTGTGTGTGTGTGTGGTGGTGTGTGTTGTGTTGTGTGTAATATGTATGTATACACACACACACACACACACACACACACATATATATATATATATATATACACACATACATACATACATATAATATATATTTATATATGCACACACATATATCGAGAGAGGAGTGTGTGTGTGTGTGTGTGTGTGTGTGTGTGTGTGTGTGTGTGTGTGTGTGTGTGTCTGTGTGTGTGTGTGTCTGTGTGTGTGTGTCTGTGTGTCCGTCTGTCTGTGTGTGTGCATGCATATCTTACCATTCAGTTCAATTAACCTCAAAAAACAACACAGCCACAGCGGGCCATAATGCCAAACTACTCTTAAAACAGCCACATGTTGCCACACTTCAACAATACAAAGCAAGACGCGACAACACAATGCCATTGTCTTATCCCGAAGTGCACGTGCGCTGCAGTCAAAGACTCGTGACCGCCCGTAGTTCCGGCAATTAATGACTGCTGCAAGCAAATCGATGGGAGTTGTCTCCCCTTCTGAAGAGTCTCGCTTGTTGCTTGCTTGCTTGCTTGGTTTTACGTTCCTGTCTTTTTCTTTCCTTCAGTGAGGTGATCATGGAAGAAGTGTGCTGTGTCGGGCGCTGATGGTGATTATCACGGCCACTCTAATGGGCTGCAGGTTGTTGCTGTTGCTGCTCTTCGCATGAAGAGGCACTTTGGTGTGTGTGTGTGTGTGTGTGTGTGTGTGTGTGGTGTGTGTGTGGTTGTGTGTGTGTGTGTGTGTGTGTGTGTGTGTGTGTGTGTGTTGTGTGTGTGTGGTGTGTGTGTGTGTGTGTGTGTGTGTGTGGTGTGTATGTGTGTGGTGTTTTTTGTGTATCTCTCCCTCCCCCCCCTCTCTCTCTCTCTCTCTCCTCCGACCTCCTTTCTATACTCATCTCACATTTTTGTCTCCCTCTTTTTCTACCCCCCCCCCTCTCTCTCTCTCTCTCTCTTCCGCCGCCAATATCTATCAACTTCTTTTTCTCCCTCGCCCTCTCTTTCTTTCTCTCTACCTCAATCTTTTCCATTCTCTTTCGCCCTCAGTCCCACCCCCCTCCTTCCAGCTTCATTCCCTACTCTCTCCTCTCTCTCCCACTCCTCTCTCTCTCCCACTCTCTCTCTCTCTCTCCACTCTTCTCCCACTCTCTCTCTCTCTCTCTCTCTCTCTCATACTTTCCATATAATCACAACTGTTACATTGTTGTGGATAATTTCAATCTATTTCTTCTCATTGCTGCACATTATCAAAGAAAAAAAAAAAAAGAAAAAAAAAAAAAAAGAAAAACCAAACTCTGACAACAACAACAACAAAAAAGAGGATCACTTTGTAAAAAATGTTTGCTATGCTTGATGTTTGTCGTTTCTCCCCCCCCCCCCCCCCCCCCCGCCCCCCTCCTCTTCATTATCAAATACACTTTTTGCAGTCTTTCTTACATTAGAGATATACTTGACAGTATGCGGAAGCGTATAGGTATGTCCTATGTATAGTTGATAATTGGCACTGACTTTGATCTAATTGCCATTCTATTTGTTCATCTCATTATCATGTTGTGGTGATAATGTTTTATGTCTGGAAAATGAAATAGAACCTTCATTGCAAGGGGGGAGGGAAGAGAAGGGGGTGGGAGGGGGGGGGAGGATCACAGATAAACCGAGGTTCCGTGTGTGAACGCACGCACAACATCTTGCACACACGTAAAATCCCATCACCAACTTTTGGAAGAGAAGGCCAGTTTTGGCCGTTGGTATGGATGACACGTTACACATAGCATGCACCCTGCGTGAGAAATGGAAAGAATGAAGGAAGTAAGGAAACTGAGCGCACAATATTGACCGGATGACACGGGAAACGACTGAATGATGCGCCGGCAGGCAGCTCTTCAGTCGTCACTACCCAGGTAGGCAGCCCGTTGTGTAAACGAGTGTTTATTATATTATATGTAAAGCGCTTAGAGCCCTAATCTTTAGAGAATAGGCGCTATAAAAATTAACAGTATTATTATTAATTAACATAAATGCCATGCTCACGCGCGCCACGCGTGGACAGTTCAGGACATCGAAGATCTTGACCACTTCATCATCTCAGAAAACGTGGGACACTCACAACCAAGTGGCCATGGTCCAGTGGCTAGCGTTGCTGCTTGTGGGTTTTTAGCAAGTCCAAGGTTCCAATCCCTTCAGGGGCTTTTCAGTTGTGGGATTCTTTAGCCCCCAGATCGGTTCCTACCCCGGAGTTGAGTTACGTTATGGGCATCCAATGAGAAGGCTAGAACCACGCAGTCAAGGTCAATCAACTAGATTGACATGTCTTTGAGAATGTTGATCCAGTTTCCGGACCAGCACTGCAGGTGTCTGTATTTACCAAGCCTGCATGGTGGATTCCGGGGATGTATTAAGGAATGAAGCGTAGAGTCTTCGTGGATCATCATAGAAAGATCCTCAGTTTCTGTGGTCCTTCACACCCTGGTCTGGTAAATAACCTTTGTCTGGAGAGAGAGAGAGAGAGAGAGAGAGAGAGAGAGAGAGAGAGAGAGGGGGGTGGTGGTGAGGGGAGCGAGACAGACAGGCAGACAGATTGAAACAGCAGCCGAAGTGGATATTGAAATAAGAAAACAATCGTAACAGCATCTCTTCTGCCCCGAATAAAATAAAACAACAACCTCAGCACTTCTTTTTCCAACTATTCGACATGTTTATTTGACATTTGGGGACATCGTAAAGCGGAGAAGCCACGATGTCCACCCCTATGAATAAATATAAACAATAAATCGAGAGAGAGAGAGAGAGGGAGGGAGGGAGGGTGGGAGGAGGGAGGAAGGGAGGGAAGGAAAGAGAGAGGGAAAGAGAGGGAGAGAGAGAGGAAGGTGGGGGGGGGGGCACAGAAAGAGGAGGAGAAGCAAGAGCAGAAGGAGAGGGGCAAGGACAGGCGGAGCAGGAGAAGCAGGAGTAGGAGAAGCAAGAGCAGGAGAAATATAAGGAGCAGGAGAAGCAGAGAAGAAACAAGAGAAGACCAGGAGAAGCAGGAGAAACAGGAGCATCAGGAACAGGAGCAGCAGGAGCAGGAGAAGCAGGAGAAGGAGCAAGAGAAGGAGCAGAAGAAGCAGGAGCAGGAGCAGGAGAAATAAAAGGAGCAGGAGCAGGAGACGTAGGAGGAGCAGAAGCAGGAGTATGAAAAGCAGGAGAAACGGGAGAAGCAGACGCAGGAGAAGCAGGAGTATGAAAAGCAGGAGAAACGGGAGAAGCAGAAGCAGGAGAAGCAGGAGTATGAAAAGCAGGAGAAACGGGAGAAGCAGACGCAGGAGAAGGAGAAGGAGAAGCAGGAGAAGCAGAAAGAACAGGAACAAGAATAAGATAGAGTTCATTAAAAAAACAAACAAACAAACATACGAAAGAAATGCTGTGATAGAATAAATACAGACTACAGTTGTCTAAAACAACAATCAGAGATTCTTCTCACAGAAAAACAAACAAAAGAAGTTAGGGGTGAGGAGGGGGGTGGGGGGTGGGGACAGGGAGAGAGGGTGCGACAGAGGAGGGTGCAGGGCCGAGGACCAGACGGAAGGGACAGACGGAAGTTGAGTTTTGTTACTGACATGATGATGGAAACAACATTATTCAATTACAAAATAATCCCCACCCCCACCCCCATTTCCACTGCACCCATTGCTCCCTCCACCCCGTCTTATCCCCCCCCTCCCCCATCCCACCGTCCACCAGGAACATGCGTTCACCCTCTCCGTCTCTTCACCCTCTCTCTCTCCCGTCTCTCTCTCTCTCTCAGTTCATTGTTTCACGTATTTACCGTATTCACGTTTCATTTCTTACTCTTTGAATTATTGTATCATGACCATGTGTGTGTGTGTGTGTATGTGTGTGTGTGTGTGTGTGTGTGGCGGCGTGCGCGCGTGTGTGTGTGTGTGTGTGTGTGTGTGTGTGTGGTGTGTCTAGGAGAGGATGGGGGGGGGGGGGGGGGGGCTGTGTTCGTAATCACACACAGACGCATACACTCACACACAAGCACACGCACAAGCGCGCGCGAACACACACACACATACACACACACACACGCACGCACGCACACACGCGCACACACACACACAAAACCTCTCTCTCTCTCTCCTTCTCGTTCTCGCGCGCGTGTTCCTTCAAACTCCTCTCTCTCTTTCTCTCTCTCTCTCTTACACACACACATACATACACACAAACACAACACGCGCGCGCGCGCGCGCGCCACTATCGTGTGCGATCACCATACCACAGAAGAGGCAGTTTGCCTTTTGGATTCACATTAGATGAATACATACATTGTGTTGGGAAGGGGAAGCGTATACAGATACAATTCCAACGGAAACAATTTCTGTAAGAGGATCAATATCAAGCTGCAGAAGAAACATATTTTGATATTGGAGGGGTGATCGCAAAAAGAAGGTGAAATATGATATTTTTAAAAAAATAGAAAAGTAAAGAGCGATTGAACAAGACATAAAATGACACAAATGTCCCGCTAGCCATCTATCTGTTTTTCTTGATGTAGCCGTTCCGAGTAATTTACTCTGCGACAAGAACAGAACGCTACGGGTAGCAGCAGTCAGCAGACTTCATAACCGTCGTCGTGGTTCTTCGCTCAAGATCAACTCCAAGAGCCCGTTTAGTGTCCTTCCACAATCTGAGGCGTCCCCTTTCTCCCTTATCCCTCGACCTGCCCCCCCCCCCCCCCCCCATCCTGCCCCCAATCTCCCATTCCCCCCCCCCCCCTCTCTCTCTCTCTCTCTCCACACTTGCCCATCCTTATTTCCCGCTCCCTTGTATGGAATTGTACATGTTGTCAATCTGTTTGTTTTGAACGTAGGCAGTTTTTAAGTGTCCTAACCGTGATAATTACTAACGCGCGACAGATGCCTACATTTCTTCTCATCTAGGTGAAAAAGTTCTCCCCTGTGATCTGTTTCAATGGGACACTTTCAAATGCGTTCCTTGACCTTTAGCGACATGTTGTCGCCCTTGTATTGTACACCAGCAGCAATCTGGCGTTCTTATGACGTAAGAGTTGACGTAACGTAACATACATGACACTTTCCCGTGTTTTTACAGCCGTTCTTCCCGTGAAAACCCATACGTTTGTTTGTTTGTTGATTTTATCACTGTGACAACAATTGAAATTTACTCTGTGTGTGTGTGTGTGTGTGTGTGTGTGTGTGTGTGTGAATAGTTTTGAAAAAAAAAATCTTATTGTTAAAACAAAAAGGTCCGTGTTATTTGCTGCTTTAACGAAATGATAAATTAATGGTCTTACTTAACTTTATGTTAAAAAAAAAGACATGTTTTGTGTGGTTTTAGTTCTACATTTAGCAATACATTTCCTTTCTTTTTGTGTTTTTTTTTCCTTTTTTTTTTTTTTTTTTTTTTTTTTCCCCTCTACGTGCGCCAGTTCAAAATTGCATTTAATGGTCGATGTTGATAGAGTGCTGTTTTGCATTTGTCACAATACTTGCATGCAGTTTCATTTAACGTCTTCTATGGGTGTATAAGGTGATGATTGTATGTGATCAAAATGACTGAAAAAAGTCTTTTGCAATGTTTAACGGTATTTTTGTTTAATGTTAAACGCGAGTTCACGGCCACCATCATTCGGTGAAATTTTCATACAGGCGGTGACTAGAAAGATCACACACACACACACACACACACACACACACACACACACACACACACACACACACTGCGACGCACGCATGCACGCCACTAAAGTACACAACCCCCGAACTGTGTTTATCGATTTTTCAAATACATTTTGACGAGGCTATTTATTTATGGAAAGAACGCAAAGTTAATACACTCTATTTTGACACTTACAGAAAGAAAGGAAAAAAAATCATTTAAACAACACTAGAATATTCTACGACGACGTTTTGAATTTCCTAGAGTCAACCTGAGAATTGCTTAAAAAAATTATTATTATTACTACTATTAATCAATTGTTTAGGAGTAGATTTTTTCCAACAAATATTTCTGATCCTAATTTTACCCGGATCCGTCCGAGGGAAACAAAATGGGTTTACGAAAAGAAAAAACAATTTTGAGCGGTTGGTCAATCTATTTTATAGGTTGGCAAAGCACACACACACACACACACACACACACACACACACACACACACACACACACACACACAGCGACGCACGCGCTTTCACATGCACTACGCACGCATGCGCACAAATAGACACTTTTTTTTTCCCACGGCGGAGAAATTTCATCCATTCCTTGCAGTTCTAGACCAATGGATGACACTCCATTGAAATGCCATAGCCATCACACGACACAACGGAGAGTGAATCGTTTCTTTATTGAGGACAACATAGCATTTTCTCTTTTCCACGCTCAGTCAGTCTTCCTTCATATTTATAATACAACAACAACAACAAAAACAACAACGCGATAAAGACACAATGAATCGTATCACTTCTCCTTAAAAAGACCTCATGTAATAAAAGAAGATAATAAAGACAATAAATCATATCACTTCTCCTTAAAAAAAATAACTTATGTCAAAGAAGATAATAAAAACAATAAATTATATCACTTCTTAAAAATAACTTATGTAATAATAATAATAATAAAAAAAGATAATTACGAGCGAGCGAGGCTTGTACTATAGCCGATCAGCCTCCCCTTGGCCTATGCCCCCCCCCCCCCCCCCCCTAGGCCTACTCCAACCCCCACCTTCCCCTTACTGAATTCGCTCTTATCCCCGTTTCTTCTCACAGCGTGCCTGTGCGCTTGATGAGAAAGGCAATGATAACAAGAACAATAATGGTGATGATGATGTTGAGGAGGAGGAGGAGGAGGATGACGACGATGGCAATGATGATGACAATGATAACAATAATGATAGTATTAACAATAACAGTAATGATTTTATATCATCATCATATTATTATTATCATTATCATTTTTTGTTATTGCCGTCAGTATTTCTATGTTAATATTACTATTCTACCAGTACTTTAGTCATGATCATTACCCTCATAGCCCTAATATCATCTTGTTGTTATTAACGTTATTCTTATCGTTATCCCCACTGAAAATACCTTAAATGAACATCCAGAAGTACAGGAGAGTTGCGTTGATTCTTACTTAGGGAAAAAGTATAACAAATGAATAAATAAATAAAGCAAAATAAAATCTAAATTAAATTAAATTAAACTATTTAAAACAAAAAACGGAAAAGCTCTTGTGTGTGATCACTATAATATCTTACATGCATATACGTCTTCCATTATTCCCTCTATGAATAACGTATTTCGGCTAATTAATGAAAAAGGAAGGGGGTGGGGTGAGGGTGAGGGGTGAACCAAAAAAAAAAAAAAATCCAACTGATGTCCACTGAGAGAAGTTGTCTATGAAAAAGCTATGAATAACTCAAGACGAAAAGAAAAAAAAAAAAGAAAAAAAAAGAAAAAGAAAATTCAAATGACATTTGCTGTTGGAAAGAAAGACACGCAGCAGTTCACCGATATCCGAACCAACCCGACTTCTATTTTTAGGCTCCGTGGCAAGATAGTGAACATTTTCAAATGCGAATATACACGGTTTACTATTGTCAAAAGTCTAAACCTAGGTAGGAGCCAGTCGAAGAGATATACACATTATTTGTATTACAACTTACTGTTTGTGATGGTTTTCTAAAAGAAAAAAAAAACATGAACCCTATTCAAATAAACGCAATGCTTGTCTTTCTTTTTTTTCCTTTTCCTTTCATAGTATGCACATGAAATACACACAGCCTTGACCACTCTCGCCACAGTCCAGTCTCTTTACTACGAACTAAAGATACCTTTGAAAAATTAAAGAAAAAAAAAAAAAAAAGATAAAAGGTCATTTGAAAGAGGGTGTTGGAAGTAAATGTAGAGGCGGGGGGGGGGGGGGGGGGGGGGGGGGGGGGG
>CM065723.1:26295078-26315078 GCA_033310375.1 Conus canariensis
TTTTTTCTGCTTATATGCCTCAGCTGCCTGTAAGTTCATGGAGCACCTTACTTCTTCTCTTTGTGTCTTGTTTGTTGTTGTTGTTGTTGTTGTTGTTGTTGTTTTGTTTTGTTCCCTCCCCCACCCTTCCCCCATTTTCCATTTTTTCCTCATTTATCTCTCCACTCCCACCCCCACCCCCACCACGCTGGCCCTCTCCAACACGTCACAACCTTTACGTTGAACGAACCGGGAAAAACCTGATTGTGTCAGAATTGTGGTTGTTATTGTTGTTGCTGTTGCTGTTGTTGTTGTTGTTACTGTCGTTGTTGTGGGTGTTGGTTTTGCTGATTGTGGATGTTTACGGAATTGTTTGGCTTTCTGTGTTTTAGTGACAATGTTTAAAGATATTGCCTGCTTCTGACCGGTGTGTGTGTGTGTGTGTGTGTTGTGTTGGTGTGTGTGTGTGGTTTGTGTGTGTTGTGTGTCAGTCAGTGTCAGTCAGTGTGTGTGTGTGTGTGGTGTGTGTGTGTGTGTGTGGTGTGTGTGTGTGTGTGCGTGTGGTGTTGTTGTGTTGTGTGGTGTTTGTTGAGTGTGGGGTGTGTTGTGTGTGTGTGGGGGGGGGGGGGGGGGGGGTAATACGTAAATTCGTAAGACTTAAGAACTACTTCCTATAAGAAAAAACAACAATATGCAGATAACCAGTTTTATGAGCCACAAATTGAAGCGAAGAATGCTGATGTGCCTGTGTGTGCGTGGCTGCGAAAAAAAACAACTTTTTTTTAAAAGTCTTACGTTTGTTCCAGAAAGTGAATATTTCTTGAAAGGAAATCTATTAAAGACAGAGACCAAAAACATTTCTAGACATACATACATACACACACACATCTAAGAACGTTCTTTTTGCTGCAACAATTGCTACCTTTGTTCTGTGTTTGCGACCGCCACGTTTGTACGTTTTCACATTATTCAATTTAATACGCTCGAAGTGTGCACCAGCTAAAAACGGTAGAACGTCACCACCATCCGTCGTAGGTGAAGTAGAAAGAAACAGAGATCGCCAGAGAGAGAGAGAGAGAGAGAGAGAGAGAGAGAGAGAGAGGAGAGAGAGAGAGAGAGAGAGAGAGAGAGAAGATTTGTCGGTGTTGTTCCTGACAAAACAATATTCATCTCGCTTCCACACGCGCACGCGTATACATATCCATACTAACACACACACATCACACACACACTCTCTCTCTCTCTCTCGCACCCACCACCACACCACCACACAACACACACAACACAAAATGCATAATATGCATCATAAATTACCCTTCTAATTCCTCCTTCTATCTCTCTCTCTCTCTCTCCTCTCTCTCACCCGCAACACCCCCCCCAAACACACACACCACACACACACACACTCACAATATCTCTCCCCTCTTTTCGTCCAGCCTCCCCCCCCCCCCCCCCCCCCCACCCCCCCCCCTGTGAGGTCGACATGATTTCATTTTCCCATTCCAGCATGGAATCAGTTGTGACTGGCCTCTATCGCTCGCTATCTGCGCTTCTCCCTTTTTCTCTTCTTTCATCCTTACTTCCTTTCCCCTCCTTCCTCGTCCTTCTCCTCCTCTCTCTCTCTCTCTTGTCTTCTTCCTCTCCTTCCCTTTTCCCCCGTTCACTTCATGACTTCATTTTCCAATTCCAACATGGAGTCCATTTAGATTGGTCCTTTATTGCTCTCGCTCTCTCTCTCTCTCTCTCTCTCTCTCTCTCTCTCTCTCTCTCTCTCTCTGCTTCTCCATTTTCTCGTCTTTCTGTCTTCCTTACTCTTCTTTTCCTTCGTCCTTTCATATTTCTCTTGTCTTTCTTTCTCTTGTCTTTCTTTCCGTTCACTTCATTATTATTATTTTTTTTTTTTGCCATTGCAATCTGGAATCAATTTGTTTTGGCCATTCTTGCTTGCCTTCTGTGCTCCATGTTCTCCGTTTTTTTTTTTCCGTTCTTTCTTCTCTTGTCTTTTCTCTTCCCCCCCCCCCCCCCCCCCCCCCCCACCACACACACCCTTACTACTTCTTTGCTTCTTCTTTTCTTTTCTTCCCGTCTCTCTTTCAGTCTGTCTCGCTTCATTTTTCTTCCTCTCTTTTTTTTTTTCTTTTCCTCTTTCGTTCCACTGCTTTCTTCGTACTTTCATTTTTTTTTCTATTAAATAATTTGTTATTCCTAACGTCCTCAATGTCTTTCCTCCCTTTTCTCTCTTTTCCTTCCTTCTTACTAACCAGTTTATACTTTTTCTTCTTCAATCATTTTTTTTTTCCTTTCCTTTCATTCTTTGTTTCCTTACTTTTTTTGAGGGCAAGATGCAAACAAGCCTGCCATGTGCTTATTCTTTTCCCTCATTAAACAAATTTCGTTCGTTCGTTCGTTCGTTCATATCTTCACGCCGCTCATTCTGACACCTCGTCCACAGCCCGACCAGGCCGAGACGCCCGTCACCGGCAATCCACAGTCTTCAAGAGGCAACCCACCAGAGGAGACACTGCACTGCTGCCGAGTCACTTCGGTGGTGTTCAGTGGCGCCTGTTCTGATCCAACAGACGCAGGACACCACCTACTAAGCCCCCTACTGACGACATGAAGGGGACACCTCATCCGTCCGACGACAGGCCCCATCGATGCCGGTGACCCCAACGGAACCAAACCGACACCTTACGCGTGGAGAGGACATCGACACTGAGGTCACCATGAGAGCAGGGCATGAAGGGCCATAGAATTCGATACCTTTTTTTGTTTTTCTTTTAATGCTGATCGATGAGAATGGGGATGATGAAGATGATGCTGCTGACACTGCATGGCAGACTGCACGAGAGGGCTGTATTCTGCGCTTCCTTACATAATATATCCCGGCGTCGACCAGGCCCGAGAGATACAGACACCTGCGGTGTTGGTCAGGAAATTTGAGCAACACTCTCCGAGACGCACCATTTAGTGTCTCTGAGTCGGATCCATGTGGTCCCAGTCTTTCCAATTGAGCCTGCAGCCAACGCAACTCTGGTAGGAGTCGTCGGGACAGACAAACCCACTTGACACTGATGGGAATCGAACCCACGACCTCCCAGCTGGGAGTCCGCGACGCTAACCATTTCGCCACGTACGGCGGCTGGTGACATTGTGAGTAGAATTCAGGATACATAAAGTTCCAATGGTGATATTGTGGGTGCAGTTAGGTTAATGTAGCTTGTTTCCACTAACGAGGATACTTTGGCTGGATTAATGCATATATACACGTGCACGCGTACATGCATGCGTACGTTTGTGCGTGTGTGAATGTGCGCGCGCGCGCGCGTGTGTGTGTGTGTGTGTATGTATATGTGTGTGTGTGTGTGTGTGTGTGGTGTGTGTGTGTGGTGTGTTTGTGTACGTGTTTGTGTGTGTATGCGTATGTGCGTGCGTACACGCGTGTGTGTGCGCGCGCGCGCACGCGTGTGTGTGGTCGCTTGTGCGTGCGTGCGCGCTGACTCGGTAAAATGCTGTTTTCTTGATAACAGTATATCTGGCCTGATTTTCTTTTTAAGTTGTGTCAACATAATGGCCAGCCACAACGTTTTCAATCACCATGTTGCTGCCTGGGCTTTGTATAACACGTAATGACAAATAAATAAACATAAAAAAAAAAGAAGTAAATCAATGTATATTCACGTAACTAACTTAGCTAACGAACAGCCGCCGTTTGCTGGACAAAGCAGGAAGAATACTGTGCGCAGTATCATCACCAGAGGCATTACTTGTTCGTCTGCAAGTTCATCAAATCTCGTATAACTTTTTTGTTTTGTTGTTGTCGTTGTTGCTGCTGCTGTTATTATTGGTGCTATTGTTGTTGCTGCTGCTGCTGCTGCTGTTGTTGCTGTTGTTGTTGTTTGTGGTGGTGGTTTTAATTCCGTTCCATCTTCCATGTAAGTCGGTGGCTTTACTTACACCCCCCCATACCGGCTCCTCCTACACAGCTACATACAGGATGCATCGTCGCAGTGAAAGCAACCCGGTCTACGAGGGAGAGGGGGGGGGGGGGGGGGGTCAATGGCAAAGTCACCATGAAGCAAACTCACCAGAAGAGTCACTGCACTGCCGCTTGGCTCGAGAAGTGGCTATTCTAATCAAACATACGCCAAGGACCGGCACCGCCTATATAAAGCCCCCATCCTGCCGGCTGTGACACGCGAGCGTGGCACAGCAGCGAACGCCCAGAGAGAGGTGGCAGATCTCCTTTGAAGGACACTGACGTGAGAGGTCAGTGTCAGGCGGCGCAGCGATCCTTCCAGCCATAATATGAATGACGGCGGGTTTAGCCTGTGTCGCCGGGGGACGGCTCCTGGAAACGTGGGGCGATCGGCGATGGAGCGCTGCCTGACTACGATCACCGTGGCCTAGGATACAGTGTTCTGAGCCTTGTAGACAAGAGGCACTCCTTATGGGGTTGGGCTGAAAAAATTGCCCTCTCGGCCCCAGTCTGCGTTCACCCGCCGAATTTTAGGGGCTCGAGCAGCGTTCCAGCGACTTTCGTCTTGCTCCCTCTTTGAGACGGCCTCACGCGGCACAAGACCATCGCCACCCGAGCACGAAGAAGGCCGCCTGGTGGTCCTGGAGACAGCCTTTAGGTAGGGGGAAAGAAGCGACATACACCGACGCCCATCGTCGGCCGACCAACAGCCGATTTTGAACTCAAGTTCAACAGGAACCAGAGCTCGGAGAGAGACATGCGATGAACTCGCCCACTACTGCCAGTGACAACAGTTGCCACAGAATATGCAGACCTATGTCCGTAAGTGTACCCTTGTCCTTAACAGGCCGATGGGACGTTAACCTCACCAACTGACAGACTGACTGACTGTGACACGACACGGAGACAGCTGGAGTAAGAAGTCCCCTCTCCGGAGGGCGGTGTGACTGCCCTCCTCCAGCGAGAGTTCCCATGAACTGGCTGATACTTTTTAAAGATCGAGTAGGGTAACTCTAGCTCCCATGATACATAATTACAGGCCCGTAACTCCAAACGAACGCTGCTTACGACACCAAATCGCCAAGCAGAAATGACAACACAGAGCACACAGAACAAACAAGGAGACCCCCCCCCCCCCCCTTAAAAAAAGGATGTTCAAAGTTCGCCCATACACCCTGTACCCCACACACCTACACAGCCAACAACAAATAACAGGAGATATGAACAAACTCAAATTAACATTTATTTCAAATTTTAAATGTAATTAATAGCGAACCGCCAAGTAAACGTAGACAAACGAGCGAATGCGCGGTGGGTGTGTGTGTCGATCCATACAGATAAGGATTTGAACTACTACGATGATGCGCTCTCCCTCTCGGACTCGAAATTCACGCAGAGAAATCTTTGTTACGAATAAATCAGCTCCGTTACAACACATGCTGTTGTTTGTCCGTCGAGACGACGAAGACCATCTAGTCATCCTGGGATCGGGGGTGAGTGCGTAGATGGCTGGTCAGGCCGATCTGCGCCCGGTAAAGACCTATCACAGTATGGACATGGGATGGTGGCGGCAGTTGGAGATCTGTTGGCGCTGGCCTTCCTGATCTTCCTGCGCTGCTCAGCTGCAGCAATTCTGTTACTTTCACAGGTCTCTGCACCTCTGCGGACAACTGATCGCCACCCGTCTCTGTCCTGGGCAGCCTGCTCCCATGTTGTGTGGCTGATGTTGAAGGCCTTCAGGGAAATTTGAGGTTGTCTTTGAAACGTTTCTTCTGGCCTCCATGAGAGCGTTTTCCTTGTTGTTGTTGTTGTTTGTTGACGAGTTAATTAACTGACAATACCCTGACACCACCGACCGGAACGGGTAAAGATTAAGACGGGCAATGAAAGCCCAATTCACTTCTTTTGTTTGTTTATTTGTTTGTGTGAGAACACCACAGGATTCTAGGCTATCAGCCGTGTCTCCCTGTTGAATCCGATCCAGCGGACGAAAGGCCTAGGAGCAGGCAATATGAATAGCTCTGTATTGAAGAAGGATTATGATGGTTACCCCCTAAGCTGCTGGTGAAGGTTTTAACTTACATAATATATTTCCCTGATTTTATGTTCTCATTTTCTTCCTCTCCCCTCCCGTCCCCCCCCCCCCCCCCCCCCCTTTTTTTTTTTTTTTAATCTCTGGCCAAGTCTTGAAAGTAATGACGGAAGAATTGTAGCCTACACTTGTTTTCCCCCACTTCCAAATTGTTCAGCATGTTTTTGTTTGTTTGTTTTAAATGTTGGATGCCCACCGAGACTTGAACTCGCAACCTTTGATTACAAATTTAGTGCGAAAGCACCGAGCAAACCACGCCTTGTGGAAAAGAACGGCGGGAGGTGTGGAGGAGGATGAAAGGGAGGTGGTTGGGGGGAGGCGGGGGCGGTTGGGCGGAGGAAGGGGTTAAGGAAATAAGAGGGTGGGGTAAACGCCAAGGGAAAAAAAATCCCACAGTATGTGTGTGGTGCAGGGCGAGTTTCAAAACACACACACACACACATGCACGCGCGCGCGCGCGCACACACACACATGCACACACACACACGAACAAACAAAACAAGGAAATAAAGTTGGAGCTCCTTTCCTGGCTATCAAAAAAAAAAAAAAAAAAGAAAAGAGGAGGAAACAGTTGCCCGCAACTGCCCCCACACTGCGGCTGTCTGAGGACACACACACACAACACACACACACACACACACCACACACACACACACCACGCACACACACACACCACACACACACACGCACACACACACCACACACACAGCACACACACGCACACACGACACACACTCACACACACACACACACACACCACACACACACACACACACACACACTACACCACACACACACACACACACACAGAGTCAGACAGACAGACAGAAAGGGACAGAAAGACAGAGAGAGACAAAAAGACAAAGACAGAGAGAGAAAGAGAGAGCAAAACAGGATACTCCACGGAATTCCCCCGTGGGCATTACAATAATAATAATAATAATGATAATGGTAACAATAATGACGACGATGATGATGATGACGACGATGATGAGAAGAAGAAGAAGAAGAAAGGAGGAGGAGGAGGAGTCAGAATCAGAATACCAATGCTATCAATAATTAACACTGGGTAGAAAAAATAAAAATCATTCCATCTCGCACGTAGCTCCCCCCACCTCCTGCTCACATTCTAGCTCGCACATAGCTCCCCCACTCCCTTCTCTACTGATTCGATCCGCATTGTATTAGCAGAAGGTTGTAGAACAGACAGACAGAAAGTCAAACAAACCAAAGGAGAAAAGAACACAGAGACAGACAGACAGACAGACAGCGAGAAAAAAGAGTGAGAGAGAGAGATGAGATGAAAATGGTTAATTCATATATATATATATATATATATATAGGCCATAGCCCTGAGAGAGAGAGAGAGAGAGAGAGAGAGAGAGAGAGAGAGAGAGAGAGAGAGAGAGAGAGAGACGAAGACCGAGAGAGACGGAGAGAGACAGAGCACTGAAAATAAAACTTTGGCATCCGCACAGTCTTAACAAAAAAAAACAAAACAAAACAAAAAAAAATGCGAAGAACTTTTAGTGCTCTATCGCAAAATAATCCAACATCTCAAAAACAAAATAATCGGTTTTTTTTTTATCAACGAAAAAACAAACCAACCAGCAAATGGCCTTCATCGGGTTTGCTCCTAACATACCATAATACTTAGTCACACAACGTTTTGTCTAACATCTGGTTCTTTTAACACTTAACCAAACAAACAAAAAATCACAGGAGGGCGGGAAGCTAGGTGGAGGGGAAGGGGTGGGGGGGGGGGGGGGGGGGGGGGGGGGGGGGAGGGGGGGGGGGATTGGGGGGGGGGGGGGGGGGGGAGCGAGAAGAGAGAGAGGAGAGGAACAGGATATGAGGGAGGGGGGGGGGGGAGACAGCAGAAGAAGCAATAACAGATAATGAAATTCCTCAGTTAAAAACCATGATCGTCGGTGCAGGCATTTATCACACAGCTGAGGGACAGGTTGTCTCCCCTCCCTCACCACCACCCCCCCCCCCCCCTCCCCCAATGTGGTTGGTGCAACCTGGTTTCCTTCTACCTAATCCCCGTCTATCAATGACTCATTTCACACCTGCAGTGTTGCGGGGCTTTTGGGACATCGTGGGTGAAGAGGGTGGGGAAGACCCGACAAATTATAAAACACACACACACACACACACACACACACACACACACAACAACTGGAAGACGAAAGTGGGGCATAAAATGGGCGTTTGGGGTTTTTGAAGTAGAGAGAGAGAGAGAGAGAGAGAGAGAGAGAGAGAGAGAGAGAGAGAGAGAGAGAAAGGGGGGGGGGGGTAGAGAGTGTAAGGAAGTGGAGAGGAGAGTAGGGCTGGAGAGGGAGGGTAGGGGGGAGGCTGCAAGGGCGTGTACAGACAAGAGCTGCGACTATTTTTTTACTTACTGAGGTATTGTTTGTTTTCTGTTTTTTTTGTTTGTTTGTTTTTTTTTTTCTTGCTTTTTGATGTATCATAATCATCGGAAACGCGCTTTTGAAACACACACACACACACACACACACACACACACACACAACACACACACACACACACACACACGACACGACACGCCCACTCTTGTTAGATCTATGCTCATGTGTATGCGCATACGTTCGCATGAATGCACTCACGTAAATACATGTACAGTGCTCTCTTTCTCTGTCTGTGTGTGTGTGTGTGGTCCTGTCTGTCTGTCTGTCTATCTCTCTCTCTCTCTCACACACACACACACACACACGCGCGCGCACGCATGCGTGTGCGAGCGATCCAATGAGAGAAAGTGACAGACAACAGACAGTAAGATGTCAATCAACAAACCCAATGACTGCATTTGACACTATTTCCTTGTCTTAAAAAAGAGCGAATCCAAGAACGTGGAAAACGATACAAAAGAGCAAAGCCCGACCCCCCCCCCCTCCTCCAACACGCAACAATACTGACAACGAATTTGCTTCGCTTTGACTCTTGTCATGTCTAACATATAAGAAATTCGCGATCCTCGCAGCTTTCAACTAGAACTATTCCTTGGTCATATTAAAAAAATCCAATCCTGAAAAAGCAACTTCAGCCTCTGAATGTTTTGAAACTGTATTACAATAAACAAAGCCGTCTGTAACTCCCCCTTCCCCACCCTGCGCAAAAATCACCGCCGATAAAACCCCTAAAAACATTTTTCAAACATTAGACAAGGAAGGTCACTTTTGGCCTCTGGCGACGACGATGAAATAATTTACATGCACACATACAGCTCAAAACTCAATCTGCTAGCAGTTCTCTTCCACCTAGTACACACACACACACACACACACACACACACACACACACACACACACACACACGCACGCACGCACACACGCACGCCCGCCCCCCCCCCCCCCCCCCTCCTCCCCAACACGCACACACGCTGACACGAATTATGTTCTTCCTTTCTGCGACTAATGTTATGTTGCAAGGCGTGACGATGTTGGAATTAGAGTGTAACTGAATGTCTTAACCTGATCACTTATACCCCCGCAAAACCTCTGGTTTTAATATGGCAACAAAACATGTTCTTGTTCTTGTTCTTCACAGCAAACGCGAAAAATTTCCTTGAGTAAGAAATGGTCTCTTTCGGTTGAAAATCCACACGCACTCCAGGTAACTTGGCAAGACGGGAGATCAACCTTTCTTCGAGGTACTGTTGGGCATCTGTCTTACCCTGCACTGGGACCAGCAGAACGACAACACATTCAGAGCAGCAGAAATGGCAATTGTCATGGCAGACGCCACATTTGCAGCCCCTGACGAACTAGAAGCGCCACTTGCCAAGCCATCCGTGAACCCTGAAAAGGAATTCCCATGCCGCGCCCCAACTACCCCGAGATATAAAACACAGAGCAATGACTGCACAAAAGTATTGCCAACACAAATCAGCATCCATTCAAAACTGTCGTCGTCTCTGGATCGTGAGCATGATGACACAGAACACAACAGATGCGCAGAAATAACGGTAAGTTACCCTCAGGAGAGGAACTTTCAAGAGACTCGGGCAGATGTGAACAAAGACTAATAAACACTGAAGGTAACTTCGGTTCCCACGGTGAAATCATGATCGTGAAATACCACTTATATACCACTCATCCCTCAGAAACATAAGAGAAAAAAAATCGTGTTAAAGCCAGAATGGGCGTTTGCGATGTACCGTTTCCCTCGGGGAACGAAACTAACCAGTGAACCAGTAGGGCCGAGATTGTCTAATAACTCAATTTATCGATATTAACGATTGCAGAATACAAACTAAAAAAAAAAAAAAAAAAGACCGCGTCAGTCAAAACAGACTCTTGTTCAAGATAGAAGCAAAATGGCAATCGGTTAAATTCCAACCTCACCCCATCCCATGTGTCCCTAGAAAAACAAAACAAATCCTTTTGAAACAGTCAATAGAGCACGTTATGTGAACGGGAAAACAAATGAACTTGCTTTCACAGTCCACAGATCAATACGATCCGACAGTCTATTTTCCCCCCCACGAGGCCTGAAACTAAGTATAGTTCTTCAGCCTGTTCATTCAATCCGCAATGCAAGTCCATTGAAGTCATGAAACCTATGGAGGCCGGGTGGTGAGGGGAGGGGTTGTTCTACATGATACTGTCCCCTGCCTACAAAAAGTTTAAATACAGGTTAGGGAGAGGGCGACAACATTATTAACGGCTTCTGCATAGTACTCTCTCTCTCTCTCTCTCTCTCTCTCTCTCTTCACACACACACACACACACACACACACACACACACACACACACACACACACTCATACACACAGTGTTCTCAGTACAGACAACAAATCCCCGTTTTCTAGCAATTCCATGCTGTAGGTAAACTTCCTCTCTTCTCTTACTTTCTTGACTATGCCTCGCGTTTTTTTTTTCCTTTACTGTTGTACACAGCTATTCTAGCCTTTTGCCGAAGTCTCTCTTTGGTTTAGGAAGTCTTCGCACTCATTTTCTTTTTTCTTTTTCTTTTTTTTTTTTTTCTATTTCTCGTGCTAAAGTTTAAAACATGTCAGCGTCTTTGTTGTAATCTGTCGATCAGGCTTAAATGAAAACAGTATACACAGTCGACACTAACTATTCTGCTGTGTATGTCTATACGGCTTGTGTGTATGTGTGTGTGTGCGTGTGCGTGTGCGTGTGTGTGTGTGTGTGTGTGAGTGTGTGTGTGTGTGCGTATGTGTGTGTGAGTGAGTGCGTACGTGTATGCTTGCATGCGGGCGTTCGTGCGTACGTGTGTAGGTGAGCGCGCGCGCGCGAGTGGTGTGTGTGTGTGTGGTGTGTGTGTGTGTGTGTGTGTGTGTGTGTGTGTGTGTGTGCGTGCGTGTGTGCGTACGCGCGTAGGTGCGTGCGTGCTTGCATGCACGCGCGCGCGTAGGTCTTCTTCTTTTATTTCACTAATTCTTTTATAACGGTGGTGAAAACCTAAACGGAAAGATTGACGCTTTCAGTGCGGCCTAGTTTTCTCTGCAGTTTACTTTTCTCATACTATGAATATCATATATATACATCTTGTTAATAGGCATATAATGTACTCAGTGTTTGGCGGGGGGGGAGGAGGGGTTTATTCAGGACAAGACTTTCTTTCCCTGTGTGGTGAAAGCCCCGAACCGCTCAACTGTAAGAAACAAATTTTGTAAAAACAACATCTCTCTTAAATGCCAATGTCGGATCAGAGAAAACTTGCTCATCGTTTCGTCAACCCCACGTCCAGTGGACCTGTGAAGTCTTTCGACAGGAATCGGCCTGCACTTTCTGAATCGAAGCACAGAATGGCTTCCATCGATATTTTTTTCAGTATAGTCTTTTTAGTCTGTTCATGTTTTTGGTTTTTGTCATTCCGACCCTCCCCCCCCCCCCCCCCCCCCCCCCCCCCCCAAAAAAAAAAAAAAACCCTCTAAGTTTACGATTACCAAAGAAACATGTTGAACATGTAAATTTGAACAAAAATAAGACCAACACTTAAAAAGAAAAACCACAATGTCAACTATCGCACACGCAAATCAACTGACACAAACAAATAAAGGAACGAAACAGAAAGGGGGTCCGACGGATAGCGCACACCCCCTAGACATAAGAGAAAATTCCAGGTCCGTGGTTTGAGACTTGAACAGTACGGGTTTTGTTTTTAGCTTTTGTTTCCACGCCCTTTTCCGAATGACCTGAAGTGGTGGTCGTGGTACTAGTCTTTCAGATAAGACAATACACCTCGTTTGCAATGTTCAGGCTTGTTTACCGCACGCAAATAAACTAACGGCAACGTGAGGGCTTTTCTTTTCAAAATTCCCTTGGAAAACCCACTTTGGTATACGTAACTAGCGCACACACGCACGCACGCACGCACGCGCACACACACACATGCACACACACGCACGCACGCACGCGCGCGCGCACACACACACACACACAACGTCAGCAGAAAAGGGGGGGGGGGGGGAGGGGGCGGGGGGCGAGCGACTACCAAGTTAAAGGTTTACTTTACTAAGCAAATCTTAAATAAATGTTAGCGAACCGCCCAGAGAACGTGGACAAACGAGTCACAAGACGAAACACAACTAGTTTCGACCTCTTAGGTCTTCATCAGGTGAGACATTAACGAATTTTCATTGTTTTATTCGTTAATGCCTCACCTGATGAAGACCTAAGAGGTCGAAACTAGTTGTGTTTCGTCTTGTGACTCGTTTGTCCACGTTCTCTGGGCGGTTCGCTAACATTTATTTAAGATTTGTTTAGATTTCCGCCTGCAGTCCTCTCGCTTTGCAACTAGATCTACTTTACTAAGGTTTTCCATAGTGTTTATCTTGTTTCTTTGTGTTAATGCTACGTCTTAAGTATTTGTGCATAATAAAACGTTTACGCACCTACTTTTACCAAATGCTTTTTTTCTGTGTGCCCTACTCCCACCCCCCATCTCCAACCCCCATAAAAAATTCTGTTTGATGTGGAATATATTGTGCGAACAAGAAAGAATAACGCTCGGCTCTCTCTCTCTCTCTCTCTCTCTCTCTCTCTCTCTCTCTCTCACACACACACACACACACACACACACACACACACACACACACACACACAATACTACCTCAAAAGTCGCAGGCGATACTTCTCAAAGCTTCACTAAGAGAAGTAGGCATTCACTTAGATAATATAACTCCACGCTAAAGACAAACAGGAGGTCGTTGCGCACATTTCTGTCACAGCAAGCACCAGTTTTGAAGTGAAGAGTGCTGTGCAACACGTGTTTGCCTTTAAAAACCCACTTACATGATAGACAATTCCACTTATATGATAGACAATTCCATGGTATGTTGCGTGTGTGTGTGTGTGTGTGTGGGGGGGGGGGGGTGATTGTTTTTTTTTGTTGTTGTTGCTTTTTTTTGTATACTTAGCAAACTTTAGAGGAGCGGGCGCGCACAGCGTGAGCGACTGCGACAGAGAGAGAGAGAGAGAGAGAGAGAGAGAGAGAGAGAGAGAGAGAGAGAGAGACAGACAGACAGACAGACAAGGCAGACAGAGAGACAGACAGACAGAGACCGAGAGAGACAGACAAGACAGGCAGGCATACATGCAGGCAGACAGACAGACACAGAGTGTGGCAGAGAGATGTCAGAGAGACTGAGAATGCTGCACTATATTATGCATACATGCGCTTAGCAATTCCCGTTTGAAATTTAAAAAATTAAATTAAAAAAAAAAAAAAAAAAAACCCAGCCCTCTAAGCCCATGTCTTTCGTTGTACTCAAATTGAATGCGAACACTTGGCTCGTTTCGGGTCTGGAACATCCAGTTCTTGGTATACGAACTGACTCTACTGCCAGTCGTAGTCATACTTTCGTTTATCTCTTGCCCCTGTACTAAAACACTGGTATCCAAATACTGAAATACATAAACAAATAAATAAATATACAGATAAATAGATAAAACAGATTTATAAATTTAATGAATAGAATAAAAATCTAAATAGAAAATGCTACCCCACGCGCGCACGCGCGCGCGCGCGCGCGCACACACACACACAATTGAAACAGTTCACTGTACGATTAAAAATCCAATATGAAACGCACACTTACGTCCATACTGCAAGTGTTCGTTGGTGTGCAGCCAGCGAGTGTAGGGGTTATCACTGTCGTAGTACGATCCCGTCACCGTGGGCAGCAGGGGGTGGTGAGCCCCAGCCCCCGGTGAGGAGCCGACAGATTCAACGTCCCTTCCCCCCGGGCCACGGGGGAGGTCGGACACCCCGGCAGCCCCCCCGCTTTGCCCTCCGGGGGTAGGTCCAGGAGGTCTTTGACGGAGAAGCTGTTCGCTTTCAGTCCGTTCATCTCCAACGATGTCGCCATGGAAAAGTGAGCCGACACTGCGAGACGAGCAGACGACACTTCAGACTTCACAACACGCTTCACTGACGCTTCGGAGACGAGCAGAGTGGTGGCGGTGGTGGGTAGGGTGGGGTGGGGAAGGGTGGGTTCTGGCAGCGACGAGGCTGGTGGTGAGAGGGAGGGAGACGGGGTGGGAGGGGCGGCGTTTGAAGCGGGGGAAAAAATCAGGGAGGAGCTGCAAGAATCAATGAAACCGTCCTGGTGAAATACCGCACAGAGCACGGAGCCACGTTGTGATGATGTTCACGCTTAGGACGTCGTGTTTGTGACGACGGTTCCACGCGCACACGGGCTTTCAGACGAGCAACACTTCGTCCAGTCCTAACACAACCCTTCCTGGAAGATATACAACAACACTAACGACAGTTCTCACAGAACGAAGTCCAGCATCTTGTTTTCCGATGGGAATCAAAGGGCGCGATGTTGCACAGTGACAATCACTCCTCCAAAACTGAAGATTGGAGAAAAGAGGCGAAGCCCGTCAAATCCTACTTCGCTTACTCAATCGATAGTTTTCGGTGTAAGCCGCGGGTTGAAGGGGGGTGGGTGGGGGGGATTAGTCTAAGTCCTTGCTTATTTGTCCCCCCAGATTTGCGGTAGCTTTAGTCCGCTCCGCTTTCAAACAGCACTCGCTTAACAAAACGTCTAACGAGGGTTCAAGTTTGTGTTTAAAGAACCTTCTTTCGATCTCCCTCTAAATCAGAAGGCCGCGCTTCGAGAAGAGCTCGTCGCCCGTTCGATTGACAAACGGGCATTCGGTCTCTCTCACGAGCCGGGCAGCCGAGTGTGATTCGAGCGCTGCTCTTGATCGAGATATATCTCGCGAACTAGTCTCCTCCCCTCTCAGTTCTCTTCTCTCCCTCTGTTCCTCCCCCCCCCCCCCCCCCGACAAACACCCCCCACCTCTCCTACTTCTCCCTCCCGCCCACTCTACGTTGTCTATTGTTAGCCCCCATCCCCCACCTTCCACCGCCGCTCCTCTCTAAGCCCTTCTCCTCATCTCGTTGCCACTTCTCGTCCTCTTTACTTTCAATTTGTGGGCCATTTTATTGATCAGCACAGCCCATTGGCCACGAGTTCTGTGTGGGTGGGGCTAGGGGCGTGGCTTGGACGCCGCGCTCTTTTTATCTCTCTCTCTCTCTCTCTGCTTTAGCGAGTTGTCCTCGACTGACTTGACTGACTGTTGTGAAATCAGTGACATCAGGTAAAACCCGTCACTTCAAGAAGAGAGAGAGAGAGAATTGGTGGTAATTTTGACAGAAACATTGAAGACTTGACTTCGCAATGACACCGGCACCGGCGTTCTCCCTGAGAGACAAGGGGAGAGAGAGAGAGAGAGAGATCTTAGAGAAAAAGTACCAAGGATCTGACATGGACTGGTCGCCTTCTCTCCTTCTCTCTCTCTCTCCTCTCTCTCTCTCTCTCTCTCTCTGTGTGAGTGTGTGTGTGTGTGTGTGTGTGTGTGTGTGTGTGTGTTGTTGTTCTTCTTCTTCTTCTTCGATTTAACGTCTTTTCACTTTAAAATGATATCAGACAGGAAGTGAGCGTTTACTTGTATATGTGTATGAGTTTGTAGTATGCATGCGTACTTGCGTGTGTGTGTGTATGTGTGTGTGTGTGTGTGGTGTGTGTGTGTGTGTGTGTGTGTGTGTGCATGTGTGTGTGTATGCAGAAATCATAAAACCGAGCCGACTGGACTTATCATTAAGTTCTGAACAAAGTTCAAAAGAAATACAGGTTCTTGGAAAATGCATTTAGATTCATCTTTTCTGAATTTTGATAGAGCTGATTCAAAATAAAGACAAAAGTACAAAATATGTGTTGTTGTACAACTATCAACAGCCCCGCATACACATTGAATGTTTTTTTTATGAACTTGGTTTTGAAAGCGTTTAACCTAAGTCTGTAAGTGTGTGTGTGTGTGTGTGTGTGTGTGCGTGCGTGTGTGTGTGTATATGTGTGCGTGTGCGTGTGCGTGTGCGTGTGTGTGTATGCGCGCGCGCGTGCGCGCGCGCGCGCGCGCGTGTGTGTGTGTGTGTGTGTGTGCGTGTGTGTGCGGGAGGAAGATAAGTAAGATATTGGTAAAAGTACTAATGATCCGACTTGGGCGGATTTATCCCCCCCCCCCCTCTCTCTCTCTCTCTCTCTGGCGAGACAGACTGACACAGAAAGAGTTATAGTATTCCTATGAGTCAAATACATACACAGAGAGATTTGTTTTTAATTTGAACATAATGCCCCGCACCACACTGCTCCCCAACCCTTTTGCGTCTCTGCCTGTATTCATTTTTCGATCTGCACTTTCCAGCCGTTTGAATCAAATCTTTTCAAATCAGTACTCGAAAGAATATAGGGGCCGTTCTCTTTGCATGCTTTTTTTTCCTCCCTTTTTTAAATCTCCACATTTCAACCGTTTGAATCAAATCAAACGTAAGACATAGGGCCGACAACACGAATATTTATTTGAGAACTGAAGCATTATCCAATGGTTGTGCATCTATGGCGTACTGGTCTCAAAACTTTTTTTTTCTTTTTTTTCTTTTTTTTTTTAAATTATCAACCTGTTCACCAGTCTGAATGCACATACGTTTACCACTTAAAAGGGCCCGTCGTGAAATGGTCTGAGCGTTCCATGCCTACAGAGCTGACGGTTGTGAGTTCGAACCTTACTCGTGGGGTCGCTATTTTTCAGTTTGGAAATCCTCTCTATCCGCCCAGCAGCAAAAGGGTACCTGATTCAGATCAGGGAAGGTTAAAGGCGGCTGACGGAGTGTGACAGACCCCGCCTTCCATCATGTCGTGCCTTAAACACGGTGAATTCCCTATTGCCCCTCCGGCCTATTGGCTATAGGATTTTTTTTTTAACCTAACCTTTAACTTTCACAACGAGACTTTTTTTTCTTTCATTTTCGCTCTAATTATGATTTAAAGAGCATTTTGAATCTAACTGCTTTCATACGAATTCTTTTTTTTTTTTTTTTTTTTCGATGTAATGATGTGACGAGCATTTTGAATCGTCATACTTCACCATGAAACTTGTTTTTCGACGTAATTATGAATTGACGAAGCAAACAGTTTCCTTATTCTACCATTCGGCAGCGTGTTTTGGTGCATTAGAAGTGAGAAGTGTCGAAAGAAAAAAAAGCTCAGTATTATGTCAAAAATCTGAATAGATGACCTTGACCAAGAAGACCCAAATCGGATTAACCTAAACACTAAGCTAATCCAACCCCAACTCCAGCCCAAATCGTAACCCGTATAAAACCTTTAAACTCTCCATTAATAAATTGTGTTTGGACAGTGAGAGGGAGGCATGGGAGAGGGAGGGAGGGAGTTTATCAGCGGAGTTGTCTTCTCCTTCCTCCATTGATAAAGGAAAGTGAACGTCCGTCCAATCATTTCCTGTGACTGGCTACTCATGCATTTACACTGTGCGCTGCCTGATTGTGACTGGAAGCGCGCTTAAAAAGCATGCAACAGAGAAAGTATACATGAAAATAATGCCTTTTCAAAATGTTCTTATTTTTTTCACGGTCAGTGAGGATGAAGAAATGGAAGATGATGCAGAGGAATTCCATTCTGGTCTGAGACAAAATGGTTATAGTGATGAGTCAGCCGAATATTCTCAAGTCCTTTAGGCAAATTCAGGGTAATCCAGCTAATGTTGGGGATCGGTTTCCTCCGGTTTTCTTTCAAGTGTTCGAACTGCAATACCCACATGTGTGCGTACCCCGCATGGTGGAGAAAATGGGGAGTAATCCGCATATCCTGGGGGACTAGTATCGAGTAGCCATCAGTCTGGCAGTCCTCGAAGAGGAATGTGTTCACCTCCACGAACGGCTTTGGCTTTGAGGAGAGGCACCTGAGGCTGTCATCGTCGCTGCGAGATGGCATAGCAGTGGACGCCAGGGGAGAGGTGGCAGCTCTCCTTTGAGGGACACTGATGTGAGAGGTCAGTGTCAGGCGGCGCAGCGAATCTTCCAGCCATGTGGGTGACGGCGGGTCCAGCCTATGTCACTGGGGGACGACTCCTGGAGATGTGGGGCGATCGGCGATGGAGCGCTGGCTGAATATGATTACCGTGGCCTGGGATATCATGCTTGTGGTAGGAGCATGGGGGCACCCCTTGCACACACACACACACACACACACACACACACACCTCTCTCTCTCTCTCTCTCTCTCTCTCTCTCTCTCTCACACACACACACACACACACACACCACGCACGCACGCACGCACGCACGCACGCACACACACACACACACACACACACACGTGCGCGCGCACTCTCTCTCTCTCTCTCTCTCTCTCTCTCTCTCACACACACACACACACACACACATACACACACACATATGGAGAGAGAGAGAGAGAGAGAGAGAGAGAGAGAGAGAGAGAGGAAATTACAAACACGGAACTTCTAGAAGATAGGTTTTTACCCCCACCCCATCCCCCTCCTAACTCCTGGCCTGTCCCGGCTGAACGTTCTGTAGCAAGTATGGCGCTCGTCGGGGGCAACGATATGTTTGCGGCGAACGCTTGAAGCGTTCTGTGGAGGCCCACCGAGTCTGTTTGCAGGGAAAAACAAGATGGCTGCGATCGGATTCCATTTGTCAAATTTGCTTGCGCATTTTGAATGTCATATGTGTTATTTGTTCGGCTATGGTAACTCTATTATCTGACATCTTAATCTAGGCCCGTTTCCCACCACCTTATCGTCCTAAATTGTTCAATAAGGACAAGAACTGATCGCTTATCGATCGCTTATCGATATCACGCAAGTTATTTCTCCTTTCAACAAAGAGATCTAGTTGCAAAAAAAAAAAAAAAAAAAAAAAAAAAAAAAAGTGAGGCGACTGCAGGCAGAAATCCGAACAAATTTTAAAAATTGTTTAAAAGACACCGCCGAAAACCGTAGACAAACAAAACACAAGACAAAATCATCGAACTGGAGGAAGGTAAGTGACTGCTCGTTCATTATCGTTGTCCTGAGTGTTTTATATCTTGCCTGAAGAAGGCCTAGGGGGGTCGAAACGCGTTGTCTTTTATTTTGTGATTCGTTTGTCTACTTTTTTTTTTTTTAGCGGAGCCTTACAAATAGTTTTGAAAATTTCTTTCAACAATGCTTTTTTTTCCGTTGAGAAATGTTGATTAAACAAGTAGGGCGTTGTTGCCAAACTTCAAGCCAGCTGGTTTCAAAATGGGGTGACTGCAGGCGAAAACTGAAACAAGACCCAAAAGCAGAATTACTGCGCCACGCCAAACGAAAGAACAAACTAACTACCAAACAAACACAACGCGTTTCGACCTATTTGGTCTTCTGGCACGATAAATCAACATTCAAGACAATGAAAGCGGAAGACGAACAGACAGCCACTTACCTCTTCAAACTTTCATTGTCTTGGAATGCTATTTGAAGAAGAGAAGACCAGATAGGTCGAAACGCGTTGTGTTTGTTTTGTTTCCAACAAAGTTGAGTGTTTAGGCGACGCGACCCGTGGTTGCTATTAGCGACCGAAGGACAGACATGGCGTGTTGATAGAAAG
>CM065723.1:26320078-26322578 GCA_033310375.1 Conus canariensis
GTACCGAAACGGCCCGGCGGAGATTCGAACCCGCAACCCTTGGATTACGAGTCCGGCGCTCTACCAACTGAGCTATTCTGGCTCCCAGCACAGAGAGAAAAAAAGAAGACAGTGAAAATGATGACCAGAGATCATTGAAGAACAGACAGCTAAAACAACAACAACAACAACAAACAAATATTTGCAGAGACCCAGCCTTGGGACACAAAACCAACAAAACAGGAGGAACCTGGTGAATTGTTCTCCGTCTGTGGTCTCCCCCAATGATTCCCCACTGAGTGAAGGGTGAAGAGGACGAGGAGGAAGACTATAGGATTCCCCCTGCTGCCGTCAGCCTTAATTCTCAGCCTTCTTGCATGCACAGCAAGCAGCACTGAAGAGAGGGAGGGCGAGACAGGAAAGACGAGGTGCGAAGGGTGGGGGTGGAGGTGGGGAGGGGAGAAGCGGGAACTGAAGAGTGGGGAGGGGAGTAAATAGTGGTGGAGAATTGCGGGGAGGGGGGGAGGGATAAAACGGAGTTGTGAACGGAAGGTAAGGAAAGGACAAATGGATGTGTCCGCACACCAACAAATCAATGCGGCAAGCCTTGCTCAAAGGATTCGAGTATTTATAGACTGGCGAAAGTAGATTGTCTTGAGAATGTTTTATTGTGTCTGAAAGTTTATTCTTTTCATTTTCTTTCATACGGTCATCAAAGTAACAAGCCTGGGGCCGTCGTGGGTAACGGGGAAGTGACCTACTTGCCTCGTTGTAAGCTCGAAGGTCCGTTACTTGCGGATCCATATGTCGAGAGTAACCTTTAACCTCGTGGTTTGCAGTGGGTGAGGGGTGGGTAACCTACAACGAGGATAAGGCATGAGTTCGCCCTGGGTTGGATCAAAACAAAGATGGCTGCCAACTGGGTTTTCACCGACGAAGGCAACTATTGCGGAGAAACCGTATTTTACGGGACAGAACGAATCCATTGGACACGTTCAATGATGACGAAATTCACACAAAGTTAAGATTTTGTCAGCACAACATCTTCCAGCTGACAGACACTCTTCGGGAAGACATTGAATTTGATTTGCACAGACTGAGACACGGAACTCTGCCCCCTGCTCTGCAAGTGTGTCTGGCAGTGCACTTTTTGCTACTGGCACATTTCAAGATGTTTTTGGTGAAACAATCGGCGTGTCTCAGCAAACATCAACAATTGTTAGGAGAGTGACACTGGCCTTGTTGCGTTGCTTGCCTGTGGAAGTGAAAATGCCAGCTACGGTGAAGCAGACGGCACGCTGTTTAGCTGCCATGTTGTCAACAACATTGATGGCGACAGACATGCGCAGAAGGTTGGGGGTTATTCAAGACATGCGCAGGAGGGAATCCCTCTCCCTCTTTTTATCTGACCTTCACCCTTTACTTTCTAGATACTTCGTAGGTAGAAACCGAGACAAAACCCAGAGGATATAGCTACGAAAGTAGAATGCGCTGAACCCACAGGGTTTGTACCCAGGAGTTAATCTCGTTGTAGAAGTAAATTTACCGACGACATATAAGTACGGTAGCAGGTGGTTCCAAGCAGACAGATTAAAATCAAAAGAATGGGACTATTTGGGCGCTTCTAGCTGGCGCAAAGATAGGGTCATGAGTGAGCAGTGCAAAGGCCTGAAATTTGACGTCAACTAAGGGGAAGGTCATGAATTTGAAGATTGTTTGTGATTTCATCGGTGAAAATTCCCCCAAACAAACAAAATAAGAAAAACGAAAGAACCAACAGTACAGGGTACAAGTCAGCTAGGTTAATAAACCACTCCGGGAAAGTAACAGAGAGAACACAGCACAGGGTACAATAGAAGCGAGGTTAATAAACTACTCCAGGAAAGTGAAAGAACAAACAGCACAGGGTATACAATAGAAGCTAGGTTAATAAACTACTCCGGGAAAGTGAAAGAGAGAACACAGCACAGAGTACAACAGAAGCTAGGTTAATAAACCACTCCAGGAAAGTGAAAGAGAGAACACAGCACAGGGTACAACAGAAGCTGGGTTAGTAAGTCACCCCAGGAAAGTGAAAGAGAGAACACAGCACAGGATACAACAGAAGCTAGGTTAGTAAGTCACCCCAGGAAAGTGAAAGAGAGAACACAGCACAGAGTAAACAGAAGCTAGGTTAGTAAGTCACCCCAGGAAAGTGAAAGAGAGAACACAGCACAGAGTAAACAGAAGCTAGGTTAGTAAGTCACCCCAGGAAAGTGAAAGACCAAACAGCACAGGGTATACAATAGAAGCTAGGTTAATAAACCACTCCAGGAAAGTGAAAGAGAGAACACAGCACAGAGTAAACAGAAGCTAGGTTAGTAAGTCACCCCAGGAAAGTGAAAGATCAAACAGCACAGGGTATACAATAGAAGCTAGGTTAATAAACCACTCCAGGAAAGTGAAAGAGAGAACACAGCACAGAGTAAACAGAAGCTAGGTTAGTAAGTCACCCCAGGAAAGTGAAAGAGAGAACACAGCA
>CM065723.1:26327578-26335078 GCA_033310375.1 Conus canariensis
GGGAAGGAACGGGAGAGTGGCGGTGGTGGGGTCTGAGAATGAAAAAGGGTCCACAGTAAAAAGAAAAAAAAAAAAAAAGATTTGCTACTAAACATTCCAAACTGGCGTTTTACCAGACCACTCGAACCGCACGCTTAACTTCCTCTTCAGCCCCACACGGGGAACGGGACTGACTTGCAATCCTCCCGTCCCCCCTCCCCTTGTCCCCTCCTTCCCCTTGACCCTCCTCCCCCACCCCGACCCCTACTCCTTCCCTCATACCGCCTTGCCCCCCCCCCCTCTCCCTCCCACCTCTCCATATCTTCCCCTACCCTCCCTCAATACTCAACCGCAGACCACAATTTGCCCAGAGACTGCCTATCATAAGGAGCTCCTAGCCTTTGTTTGAGAGCCCAAAACAAGGGTGGGGTACCGGGCGGTTGGGCTTATACTGGATGTGTGTGTGTGTGTGTGTGTGTGTGTGTGTGTGTGTGTGTGTGTGTGTGTGTGTGTGTGTGTGTGTTTGGGGGAGGAGGGGGGAGAGGGAGGGGTGAGGGGGACACTGGATGGTTTGGAGGGGGTTGATGGAGGTGGGGAAAGGGGTGGGGAAAGGGGTGGGGAAGGGGGGGGGGGGTGAAGCTCAAGAGCGGCTATCGTCCACCTGTCATCCGTCCTGGACACAGAGCGGCCAATAATAGCACGGAGAGGTGGGCTCGCTGGGTGACGATGATGATATGATGATGATTGTGGTTAAACACCCACGGCTGTTTGAGCTCGGAGGTGAAGGAGGTCAGTTTGGAGAGAAAGGGAAGCGCGTAGTCGTGCGGACGGACGCACCCGTGGTGTGCACAAATCGTGATAGTGTGTGCTCCGACAAAATAACATCTCAAGTTGACAGACAGACAGACAAACAGACAAGGGGAGGGGGGGGGGGTAAGTAAGGGGCACACACATACACACGCACGCACGCATACACTCACTCACGCACGCACGCACGCACACGCACAGAGATTCACACACTCACACATAATCATATGTACATACAAGTGCGCACTCGCACGTACACGCAAGCACACGCACCCGCCTTTGCTAAGTTGTTCATAAGAATGGAGAGAGACAGACAGACAGACAGACAGACAGACAGACAGATAGGCAGGCAGTCAGACAGACAGACAGACATAGAGGCAGACAGGCAGATAGACAGACAGACAGACAGACGATAAAGCTTTGGCCCAAATGCCTTCAATTTCCAGGCAGCGGGTGGAGAATTCGTCCCAGTTGAACTACAACAGGGAGCCGGAATAGCTCAGTTGGTAGAGCGCCGGACTCGTAATCCAAGGGTTGCGGGTTCGAATCTCCGCCGGGCCGTTTCGGTACAGGGGGATTTTTCCCTCGGAGTTGACATTAGTTCTGACTCCATTTCCCATACAGTCCTTCGAATGAGACTATAAACCGACGTTCCGTGTGTGAACGCACGCATAACATCTTGCACACACGTAAAATCCCATCACCAACTTTCGGAAGAGAAGGCCAGTTTGGCCGTTGGTATGGATAACACGTTACACATAGCACGCACCTTCCCCGAAGTTGGAGTATGGCTGCCTTAATGGCGGGATAAAAAAAAAACGGTCATACACACGAAACTCCACTCCCTTTGTTGGGTAGATGGGATTAATACTTGTCTGTCCATATAGGGAGTGTCCGCAGGAGTATCAGCCTGCGTACGCAGAAGAAGAACTACAACATGTGAAACGTCAGACTTGTGTTTAAAGGGAAAGGTGATGGGAAACAAGAGGTCCTGATCCGTCTCCTGTGAGTGCTCCAAGTGTTCGTTCACCTTTCCTACAAAGCGAAGGTCTGCAGGATCAGCAGGTGGCAGCTGTTTCGCTCAGTGAAGAGATCATCAGGTCTGCAACTGAACTCTATAGTTGCCTGCTGATTAGAAGCACTTCCACCTACACATTCCCCTTTTTCCGTTGATTTTTTTTTTTGTGTGCTGCAATTACTGGTTCCATTAGTCATGATCACTGGTTTTATTATTATTCGTAATTTCTGGTTTTTTTTTTAAAGAATCACAGTTAATTACTTTCATGGATCATAATCACTGTCTGTTGATGAATGAGATCCTGGTAGAATGAGTTGCAGAGTGAGGCAACTGCAGGCGAAAATCTAAACAAATTTGAAAAAAAAAACACAACAAGATACACAACAAGTTAACACTCAGGACAGGGAAAATGAACGAGCAGTCACTTATCTTCATCCAAATTCGGCACAAGATAGGCGTTGACAACACACAGCGTCCATCTTGCGCCGAATTGGATGAAGAGAAATGATTCCTCGTTCATTTTCCTTGTCGTGAGTATTGTGGATCTTGCCTGAAGAAGACCTACCTAAGACGTCGAAACGCGTCGTGTTTTGTCTTGTGATTCGTTTGTCAACGTTTTTTTTTTGGACGGAGCTTTATCAATAATTTTTCAAATTCGTTCTGGTAGAATGTTAAGTCTAAAAACTGGAAAACAAGAAATAGGAAGAATTTTACAGGTGGAACTAGCAATCATTCCAGTGATGGCGAAGACCGAGTCAAGGCTGTACGGGTGTAGGAAGAAAACAGAAGCCACAGGAGATTGTAAAGCGAGCAAATCTTTCAGACATTCGAAGAGACCGCGCAATCTCTGATTGTTTCCGAGCAATTATAACAATTCCTCCCCCTTGTAAAGCGAGGTAACTGACGCTTTCCCTTTCTCTTATCGCCCCCCCCCCCCTCTCTCTCTCTCTCTCTCTCTCTCTCTCTCTCTCTCTCCTCTCTCTCTCTCTCTCTCTCTCTCTCTCTCTCTCCGCGTCTACCTCTTCCCCTCTGTACCATCCTCCCCCTTCTCAGCCCTCCGCCCCTCCTTTCTGACCCGTTTTCTGCTCTTCAAGGAAAGAGGAAGCAATAGTGGGGGGGGGGGGGGGGGGGGAACACGATAAAAGATCTCGAGCAGACAGTAATCATCTTGAATGAATCTCCCCAAGTCGAAGCAATGCTAACCTCTTACCGTGTGGTGGATGATCTTGATCATTGACTTGGTCAACAGAGCGAGTCGACCAGAGCGATCCAGAGGCAAATACACTCCGGAGGAATCACCGGCGACAGCGGCAGAGGAAGAACTGGCAGAGCGGTATGGCCCGTGGGATAGGCCGAGATGTGTGTGATAACACTCCGGACTTTCTCTCCCGTTCTGGTCAGCTGTCAAGAGGATTCGTGCAGATACTACGCGACTATGATGACTGAGAGTGAGCCAGACAAGTTACCGGAGTATAGATTACAGGGACACGAAGTTGAGGGAGCATTGCAAGGAATAGAGGAGGAGGGGAGGGAGGGAGGGAGGGAGGGAGGAAGGAGCGTGGGGGAGGAGGGGGGTAGGGGGTGACTTGGTGTTCCGGGCGACAGCGTTGTTGATAATCTGGCTGCCTGCTTGAATCACATCTTGTCGTTCTGGTGATATCGGTGTGGTGTTAGAGATGGGTGCCCACGCCCTTCTCTCTCTCTCTCTCTCTCTCTCCTCTCTCTCTCTCTCTCTCTCTCTCTCTCTCTCTCTCTCTCTCTCTCTTGTACGTCCTATAATGTCGTAGCATGTGTCCAATCGATCTGATTATAATCTTGCTCTTTCTTGTGTGTTTATTCACTTTGATTTTGATATTATGTTTCGGTTATTTTTGTAGTTTTTCATATATCTGTTGTGTTATTGGAGTCCCCCGTCAGTAAAGGGCCTTGTCCTAAAATTGAATAATTATTCTTATTCTTATTCTTATTCTTATTCTTATTCTTATTCGTAGTCTCTCTCTCTCTCTCTCTCTCTCTCTCTCTCTCTCTCTCTCTCTCTCTCTCTCCTCTCTCTCTCTCTTATGCATGGAGAAACGAACAAGTATCACATTTATATAGATTCAGTCTTAGTATGTGCTAGGCTTTAGTTGAAAATTAACCAGAACGACTGAGCGTGGGTTGTACTCTAAAGCGTATCAAACATTGCTTGATTTGGGAGTGTTCGTCAGGAAATTTGAGCGACGCTCTTAGAAACGCATCCATAAAGTACATGAAACTCGTAGTGTGTATGTTCCACTATTCCTAATAATTATTTCCCTCAGCAACACCAACACAAGGAAGGAGCCGGCTAGTGAAAAGAACAATCTCACGACTAAATGACTTTGATGGGAATTAAACCTACGACCTCTCTCACAGCCGCGAATCCACGACCGTACCTCTAACGGTATAAAGTGTCTTAACTCTTTGAGTGTCCGTGGATGGTTCTATGTCCCTTCTGTATTGGCTGAGATTGCTGATGATTACACGTTGCTTCCGTGACCATTTGCTTTAAAAAAAAAACCCTTTGTGATACTCTGACCCGTACCTCCTCCCGTTTTCTCCTCCTCGGTCCTCCCACTCCCCTTCCGGATTCACATCACTCCCCCTTACCTTTCGCGGATCAAGCTGTTGTTTAGACAGTGTGTGCGAGATATGTATATGCGCGGATACCCCCCCCCCCCCTCTCTCTCTCTCTCTCTCTCTCTCTCTCTCTCTCTTTCTGTTTCGATTCTTGCTATCAGCAACATCTGGTGTCTAGCGTCTTGTTATGCAGCCGGAGGATCGATCTTTTGCCTTAGCAGCCTTGCAATCCACAAAAGAGGAGAGAGAGAGAGAGAGAGAGAGAGAGAGAGAGAGAGAGAGAGAGAGGGGCAGACAGATAGACAGACAGACAGACAGGGAGACAGAGACAGAGAAAAAGACAGAGAGGGAGAGACTGAGACAGAGAGGCAGGAAGAGCGGAGAGATCGAGAGAGAGAGAGAGAGAGGGGGGGGGGGAGGAGAGGCGGAGACAGAGAGAGACAGAGAGAGGGAGAGACAGAGAGAGAGGGAGGACTACAGAGAGGGGTGGGGCGGAGGAGGGAGTACGAAACGTTGTAACCCTTTAGTTGATTTAGCTTCGGTCTGTTCCTAATCTTTGATCCTTGAGTTCAATAAGGTAGACTAAATGTGGTCCTCAAGGATTTCATGAAAGTCAGAAAGAAAAACTGTTCAATATTATTTCAGTTCTCTCTCTCTCTCTCTCTCTCTCTCTCTCTCTCTCTCTCTCTCTCTCTCTCTCTCTCTCTTCTTCTTCTCTTCTTCTTCGTCCTCGTCTTCGTCTTCGTTCTTCGTCTTCTTCTTCTTCTGTCTTCTGTCTGTCTGTCTGTCTGTCTGTCTGTCTGTCTTCTCCTCTCTCTCTCTCTGTCTCTCTCTGTCTCTCTGTCTGTCTGTCTGTCTGTCTGTCTGTCTGTCTCTCTCTCTCTCTCTCTCTCTCTCTCTCTCTCTCTCTCTCTCTCTCTCTCTGTGCAGCGAGCTGGAGAACGACTAACTGTAGGAGAAGAAGATGTTTTCAGCGCTGCCTGTCCATTTCAGTTTCAGTTGACCATAGCCCAGGTCTGTCAGTGTCATCACACACAGTGAGGAAAACCCCCATTCAGTTGACCATAGCCCAGGTCTGTCAGTGTCATCACACACAGTGAGGAAAACCCCCATTCAGTTGACCATAGCCCAGGTCTGTCAGTGTCATCACACACAGTGAGGAAAACCCCCATTCAGTTGACCATAGCCCAGGTCTGTCAGTGTCATCACACACAGTGAGGAAAACCCCCATTCAGTTGACCATAGCCCAGGTCTGTCAGTGTCATCACACACAGTGGGTAAAACCCCCATTCAGTTGACCATAGCCCAGGTCTGTCAGTGTCATCACACACAGTGAGGAAAACCCCCATTCAGTTGACCATAGCCCAGGTCTGTCAGTGTCATCACACACAGTGAGGAAAACCCTCATTCAGTTGACCATAGCCCAGGTCTGCCAGTGTCATCACACACAGTGAGGAAAACCCCCATTCAGTTGACCATAGCCCAGGTCTGTCAGTGTCATCACACACAGTGAGGAAAACCCCCATTCAGTTGACCATAGCCCAGGTCTGTCAGTGTCATCACACACAGTGAGGAAAACCCCCATTCAGTTGACCATAGCCCAGGTCTGTCAGTGTCATCACACACAGTGGGTTAAAACCCCCATTCATTGACCCATAGCCCAGGTCTGTCAGTGTCATCACACACAGTGAGGAAAACCCCCATTCAGTTGACCATAGCCCAGGTCTGTCAGTGGCACACACAGTGGGTAAAACCCCCATTCATTTGACCATAGCCCAGATCTGTCAGTGGCACACACAGTGAGGAAAACCCCCATTCATTTGACCATAGCCCAGATCTGTCAGTGGCACACACAGTGAGGAAAACCCCCATTCAGTTGACCATAGCCCAGATCTGTCAGTGGCACACACAGTGAGGAAAACCCCCATTCAGTTGACCATAGCCCAGATCTGTCAGTGGCACACACAGTGGGGAAAACCCCCATTCAGTTGACCATAGCCCAGGTCTGACAGTGTCATCACACACAGTGGGGAAAAACCTCCATTCCTGGGAAACAACAGCAAGAAACAAATTGAACTCACTACGAAACATCGTACAAGAAACTCTCAACGCGACAGTTCCATCCATTGAAGTTCTTAAGGCAGGTTTCAAAGTGGGGTGTACTGCAGGCGGAAATTGAAACATTAAAGCCAACCATAGAATTATTGAACCGCCAAACGAAGAAACACACAAATTACAAAACAGACACTACGCGTTTCGACCTATTGAGTCTTACTCAGGCAGGACAACTAATAACATTCAAAACAATCCAAAGAAAGGACAAGATATAGTGGGTGGTTTGTTCGTCCTTTGTTGCCTTTGTTTTGAATGTTGTTTGTCCTGTCTGAAGAAGAAGACCCTTCAGGGCTGTTTGTGTGATTTGTTTGGTCCTTCGTTTTTGCCGCTCAGTAATTCTCCATTTTTGCTTTTTTTTTTATCCGCAAGACAAAAGAGACTACGTCATGCTGAAGACACACAGACTGGGTGGTGTTGCTACGAAGCGGCTGCTCCCCCCTGCAAAAAACAAAACAAAAACACTATGCCACATAACACAACCACAAACTTTCCTCGTCATCGGAAACGCACCATGACAATTGGCCAAATTCATCAACCCCGTCAGAGAGAGAGAAGAGAGAGAGAGAGAGAGAGAGAGAGAGAGAGAGAGAGAGAGAGAGAGAGAGAGAAAGAGAGAGAGAGAGAGAAGAACGCAACGCAGTATGTGAAATCCATCTCAGAGTAAGGTGTAGTCATAGCCTTTTCAAGAAAGCTATGGGGCATTCATAACTCTAACCAGATTTTTCAGTTACGTCCCTTTGTGTGTTGACATCTCTACGCCTCTCCGCCTTTCATGAAGATGTCCTTCCTTGTTTTTAACCCCTTTTTTCTCTCCCCTCTCCGATCCGAGTGGGGAGGTGAGAGGAGGGGGAGGGGGGAGGGAAAGAGAAGGGGTGAAGGGAGGAGAGGAGTGGGGTGGATGTGGGAGGGAGAGAGAGTGAGAGAGAGAGAGCGAAAATCGAATCCTACGCTACCACTCTACCTCTTCAAACACTACCTGATAA
>CM065723.1:26340078-26347578 GCA_033310375.1 Conus canariensis
ACAGACAGAAAGACGGAAAGAAAGAAACGAAGGACGGAATACAGACAGACAGACAGAGAGAAAGAAAGAAAGAAACGAAGGAAGGAAGACAGACAGACAGGCAAGAAAGAAAAGAAAGAAAGAAAGAAAGAATAAAAAAGAAAAGTTACTGGATTACTGGATCATCATCATTTCTAGACAGGCAATCTTCATGTCCACAAGCTGGATCGTTGGAGTATGTCTTCTCTGCAGAGTGGAGGAAGGGATGGTTTGACTTTAATACTAGCCGGGTGGAAAAGGAATGGTTCGACCTTAACCCCAGCTGGGTTGTTTGGTACATGTGTTCTTTGCAGAGCGGAAAAAGGTTGGTTCGACCTTATATCACCTGGATTGTGGGATATATGTCTTCTTTTTAGGGTGGGAAAAGGGTGGTTCGACCTTCATGCCAGCTAGGTTGTGGGATATATGTCTTCTCTGCGAAATTTAAAAAAAAGAGGTGGTTTGACCTTAAGGTCAGATGGGTTGTAGGATGTATGTCTTCATTGTAGGGTGGGAAAAGGTGTGGTTTGATCTTAATGTCAAATGGGTTGTGGGATACATGTCTTCTTTGTAGAGTGGACAGGGGCTGGTTCGACCCTAATATCAGCTGAGTTGTGGGTTACACGTCTTCTTTGCAGTATGGAAAAGCGGTGGCTGGACTTTAATATCAGCCAGGTTGTGGGATACATGTCTTCTTTACAGGGTGGTAAAAGGGTGGTTCGACGTTCTTGTCAGCTAGGTTGTGGGATTTATTATGTCTTTTCCGCAGAATGGAAAAATAGGTGGTTCGACCTTAAGATCAGTTGGGTTATAGGATACATGTCTTCATTGGAGGGTGGGAAAAGGATGGTTTGATCTTAATGTCAGCTGGGTTGTGGGATACATGTCTTCATTGGAGGTGGGAAAAGGGTGGTTTAATCCTACTGTCAATGGGTTGTGGGATACATGTCTTCATTGGAGGGTGGGAAAAGGATGGTTTGATCTTAATGTCAGCTGGGTTGTGGGATACATGTCTTCATTGGAGGGTGGGAAAAGGGTGGTTTAATCCTACTGTCAGCTGGGTTGTGGGATACATGTCTTCATTGGAGGGTGGGAAAAGGGTGGTTTGATCCTACTGTCAGCTGGGTTGTGGGATACATGTCTGTCATTGTAGGGTGGGAAAAGGGTGGTTTGATCCTACTGTCAGCTGAGTGGTCTGGCATGTCTTCTTTGTAGGTTGAAAAGGGTGGCTCGACCTCAATGTCAGCCAGCTTGACAGCTGGGTTTTGCCGAGTACCAAAGGAATGGTTCAACCACGATTGATGTCAGTAGCAGGATGGAGGCGGTATGTTTTGTTTGCAAGGTGGACGAGGGCTGGTTCCGTCGTAATGACAGCTAACTGGGTGGTTGGAATATATTTCTTTTTCGCAGAAGTGGCTCCATGGTTTCCTCCCCCCCTTCTCCCCCCCCCCCCCCACCCCCCTCCTTTTTTTTTTATTCTCCTTACGTTTCGATCAAGACGATTTGAAAGCCACAATATGTTCTAGTTTTTTTTTCCCCCTCTTCCTTGAATAATTCACGTTTTCAAAAGAAAAGGAAAATTGTCTAAAATTCAAAGTAATTATAATGTGCGTTAAAATGTTACTCGGAATGCATTCTGTACAAAAGATTCAGCACGTCGTCAGTTACAGTAAAGATGTCTACATAGAATCCCTTTTCTGAGCACGGTTCATTTTCTTCTAGATGACGATGATGACGATGATGTTGACCGCGTGAGTGTGTGTGTGTGTGTGTGTGTGTGTGTGTGTGTGTGTGTGTGTGTGTGTGTGTGTGTGTTGTGTGTGTGTGTGTGTGTTTGTGTGCGTGTGTGTGTGTGTGTGTGTGTGTGTGTGTGTGTGCGTGCGTGCGTGCGTGCGTGCGTGTGCGTGTGCGTGCGTGCGTGCGTGCGTGCGTGCGTGTGTGTGTGTGTGTGTGTGTGTATGTGTGTGTGTGTGTGTGTGTGTGTGATCGCGCACGCGCGCGGTGCTTAGGACATTGTGGAAGATGACTAAGTTGTGCTAGCGTTCTGTTTTGTTATGAGTGTATGATCTAACAAACCTTAATCCGTCTTTTTCTTTCAAAGTGAACAAGAACACGTTTTTCCCTCTGGTATAGAGAGACATTCATGCGTCATCCAATCCCAACTCCACCCCCAACTCTTTAAACCAGCTTTCCCTCCTCTCTCTCTCTCTCTCTCTCACATCCCTCTCCCACCCCAAGCAAGCCCCTTTCCGAGTCAACTCCATCATAATTAAACTTCAAGAGGCAGCCAGTGGAGTCTGTCGTGGCTTCCCCCTCACGCGTTATATACCACACCCTCTCACAGTTCTGCAGTTCTTTCCACAGCGTGTGTGCCCAAGCCGCGAGAGCAGGCGGTGGAGTGTTTGAAACGGGACCGAACTGGCCATAAACTGACCACGGGGCGAGGACCAGCAAAACGCGACGGGACTGTGGGGAGGGGACGAACGGGTTGTCTTACCAACGGGCGATGGATGATTTGTGATCGATATCTCCTACTGGGAATTCTGCTAGCCACGATTTACGATACCTCCTCCCCTCCTCCCCTTCACCCCCCACCCCGAGCAAAGGTCATCCTCTCTCTCTCTCTCTCTCTCTCTCTCTCTCTCTCTCTCTCTCTCTGTGCGGTGACGGCGACCCTTTCAACTCCCAGCGCAAAACGTCGACTGGAAATTATGAGGAGAGAGATATAGCTGGGGTAAGGTGTGTGTGTGAAAGTGAGTGCGTGTGTGTGTGAGGGGTGGGCTGGGGATGGAGGGTGAGGGATGTGGGTGGGGGTAGGAGGCTGGAGGAGCAGGGGGGGGGGGGGGGGGAGGTGCCAGGGGAGAGGTGGGAGAAAGGTGGTGGCGGCAGTCTGTTGATCATACTTCATTCGTTTTTGATGTTTTGGCTCACACCTGCAGTCCTAATACTTTAAAACTTAACCATACAGCTAAAAATCAAACTAGATTAAAACAACTACTTGCATGCACGTTACATCCTCTCCCGTCCATCGTAGAATGGACGAGGACACACGAAACCACGACAAGAACCAATAAAACTGTACACTGGCATCGTATTTCGATTCTTTATCCGACAGGTGAAATTTGGCGACCTTCATAGGATGAAAATCTTTAAAAGAAATTAAATATGAAATGAGGCAGGAAACAGTAAAAAAAAAAAAAAATTAAAAAAAATAAACAATAAACAAGTAGGGTAACTCTTGCTCCCACAAGAAACATAACTCCAAGGGAATGCTGCTTACGACACCGAATCGCCTAGCAGACATGACAGCACAGAGCACACAGAACAAACAAGGAAACATCCCCTAAAAAGAAACAAAAAGAATCTTCGCCGGTTGAAGGTGGACTCTTAACAACAAAAGAAGAAAACAAAACAGTCTGAAAATATCTAAGGATCATGGAAGACGTCCAAGAAGAAGAAGAAGCTGGGGAAAATCCAAGAGAATGCTGTAGACTGAGGTGACTGACGAACCGAGGGCATGATGATGTCTCCTTGTTTGTTCTGCGTGCGTTGTATCGTCATTTCCGCGCTGTGGTGTGTGGTAAGCAAGCACTTGTTGGGAGTTGTTGGGAGTTATGGGCCTGTAATTATTTCAACATGGGAGCAAGAGTTACGCTACTTGGTTGTTATTGACATGATCGAGCGAGCGCTGAGACTGATTTTCGCTTCACTGGCTACTACAGCCAAAGAGAGGATTCTTAACTCTGTGATGAATGAAATAAGACCGTCGCCCCTGTCCCGCTAGGGGATGGGACACATACGTTGTGTCTTAAACTTTTTTCTTCTTTTTTTTAATGTCGTTGTTTTTACTGGTTTTTTTTTTTTTTAATTGTATTTGTTGCGCACATTTGTTACTTGATTTCTCGAAAAAAAAAAAACAACAACAGAAAGAAAGAAAAGAAAACAAGAAGGAAAGAAAAAAAGTGGGATGGGAGAGGAAGAAAAACAATTTAAAAAAATCTAAATTGAAGAATCTCTTTTTGAAGGAAAACAAACGGCCGTGGGGGGGGGGGGGGGGGGGGGGGGGGGGGGGGGGAAGAAGGGAAAGTGAGAAAAAAGAAAGAGCGAGAGAAGATAGGACAATATTGAGAGAAAAGGTACAAAAAGTGGGAAGGATAATGAAATGTGGGAAAAGCCAAGGAAAAAAGGCGGGGAAAAAAGGGAGGGAAGGGGGGGGAGGGGGGGTAGTAAATGTGGGCGGACCAACCAGCGGTCGCGGATTCGTAGCCGGGAGGACGTGGGTTCGATTCCCATCAGAGCCATAGATTAGCGGGGATTTTTTGGGGCTCCGACCGGCTCATACCTAAAGCTGAGTTTGCGATGGGCTCAGCTGGGGAGACCAGGACACAGCTGAGTTTCATCCACTTAATGGATGCGCCCTTGAGAGTGTTGCTCAAGTTTCCTGACCGACACTGCAGGTGTCTGTATCTTTCGGGACTGGTTGACGCCGGGATATAGGTTCACAAAGTGAGCATTGAGTGCACAGCCTTATCATGCAGTCTAAGACCAGTATGTAACTCTAATAAAGCATCAATCTCCATCATAACATCCTCACCGATCAACATAGAAAGGTCTCACAAACGGTGGCCCTTTATGCTCCGCTCTCATGGTGACTTCACTTTTGATTTTCCCTCCACGTCTACACCCTTGGTCACGTTGTGTCAAGATTGTTGGTATGGGCAAGTTCATGAACACTGTCGGGAACGCTGTCTCAAGCTGGCTCCGCGACTAAGCCATCTTCTTCTTCTCGATCGCCTATCACACCTGTAGACAGGATTCTGTAATGAATCTGGTGGTCCTCTGCAGGGCTTCCACCGACCCGTACAGCTTGTCGTTGATGGGCACCAGCTGCGGCCATGTCCTATCCCTCAGACACTGCAGGTCTCCACAGTCCTGTAGAATGTGTTTTGTGGTTTGTTCTGCCTGTGTTTTGTGGTTTGTTCTGCCCGCCCACATGTGCACATTGGGGATGGTTTCAGGTGCAGCTTGCGGTGTAGATGGGATGCTAGCCTGTTGTGCCCGGTTCTGAGTCGGAAGATGACCACCTGTTCTGCTCTGGTTAGCTGATGATAGCCATCATGCTGCTGTGGTGGCCTGCTATAGAGCGCTTTTATGATGGTCTTCACCTCTGTCAGGCTGACTGCAGTTTCTTCCTGATGGCCCTGGGCACCAAGTTTTGCCATTATTACTGTGATCAGAGAGAGGGCATAGCAGGCGGTTTTCTGCCGTATATGGAATCAAGATATGCCCCGAACTGACTCGGCAGCAGCGCGGTGTCTCCTCTAGTGGGTTTCCTCATGACGACTTGACACTGACTGCTGCTTGCTCACTGTGGATTTCCGGTGCCGGGGCTGCAACGGGTGATGCCACAGCTGTGGCTGTAGATGGGGCGGGAACTGGAATGAGTAGCGTGATGAGAATGCCACTTAAGTGCCGCGGAAGATGTGGTAGAAGAAGAAGAAAAAAAAAAGAAGAGTAGGGGTGGGATGAACAAGAGAAGAGTGAGACGCAAAGGTAGGAAAGAAGGGGGAAGAGTAGGGACATGCAGATGCAGGAAAAGATTAATGTTGAAAGGGGAAACAATTAAGAAAAAGGAAAGGTTAAAAGAAAAAAAATAGAAAAAAGGCATGAAAAATTGGGGGAAATGATTAAAAAAAAAAAAAAGAAAGATGACAAGCACTATAATAAAGGATAGGGAAAGGTAGGAACACATTTTTTTTTTAACCGGAAAAAGATTGAGAGAAAGTATACAAACATAGAAGGAGCGTTAGAAAATAGGAAAAACACGGAGAGATAGGAAAAGACATGGGGACAGTGGGAGAAAGTTCGAAAAGGCAAGAGACAGATCGGGAAAAAGTTAGAAAAGAGGGGGAAGGAGGGGGGGGGGAAGGAGGAGGGGAGGGGGGGTGTCAGGGGAAAAAATAGGAAAAAGATAGGGCTAAAGTAGAGAAAACCAGGAACATTCATAGGGGGAGGAGGGGGGGAGGGGAGGGAGGGGGGTGGTGGTGGTGGTGGTAGTGGGCTGTCGGAGTACTGCGACTTGTGATATGTTCGAGAACACCGTGTACCGCAACCTAAGCTTTGAGATCATAGTTGCTCTAGAACGAATAATGCTCATGTGAGATTTTGCAGTTATGAACACATTTTGATTCAAGCTTTCTGACTTACGTTCTTTGGGCACATAAAAAATTCTCTCTCTCTCTCTCTCTCTCTCTCTCTCTCTGCGCTGAAGTCCATATATAGCGAATGACCTTCATACACAACGTGTCACTTTACATAGCAGAATACAAATAGACGCTGTAGTAATGCAACAAGAGATCGATTGAACAGGGGAAATGGACAATAAAGTATTCTTTAAACATGGAAATGTGACAAATTTACAACTGACCCCAATTTCATCAGGTTTTTTTTTTCAGTTTCGCCACATATTGTGGACAGATTTCCTCTATAAAAAAAAAAGTTACATAAATACAACTGGAATCCGTTAGACTGTAATATCAACAATATTCAAAACATATGGAACCATTATTAAGGTAAGTAAAGGAACTGAACGATGCTATGAACATTTGATTTTGATGCGCGTAAACCAAAATCTTGTGCGAAATGAGAACAAAGGCTACACTGTGAGCTTCCTTAGAAAAGAGCATGCCGGCTCATTCGCAAACTAAAGGAAGTTAGATTAAACTAAAAACGGTTACAAATTAGAATTTTGAATAGAATTATTTGTACAAATATCATTTTAAGTCCTATGGGGTTTACGAACGTGACAATCTGCAGATTTTGCGGGGGGAAATGACATTGGATTGAACATTTATTATTGGAATGAAACCATGCGCAAAATTCCTCAAAAGCTGTTTCGCGTTCAGTTCAATTAAAAACACGGAAACTCTTTTACTTGTGACATTGTGGTTTTGAAAGTGGCTCGCCTTTAAAAAAAAAACAGAGATAGCTCTGGACTTTATATGATTCTCGTTAAGAATGCAATCATCGTTATAAATGGAACATCGAAAAAACGTGAGTCAGATATTACAGGTTTTAAAGATCGGTTGTTGACAACTACTAAACTAATTATAGGCTGCATGCAACAACTATGGATCAATCTTTTCGGTTTTTTTTTCCGGATCCGATAATGCCTGACTGCTGACAATCTCAATGCTTTCTGTTTGTTCCGAGTCGTCTTTGTTCTTCATTGTTTGTAAACCTGTGTTCAGCAAATCTGCTTATGGAATGGCTTGCACGTATTTAAAATCTGCAGTGGAATAGTATGCACGTATTTATTGATCCTCCGACTCCATAGACTGTATACATTTATGAACATTTCATGCCTTTGTTGTTTGTCGGATTCCTTTGTGTGTGTGTGTGTGTGTGTGTGTGTGTGTGTGTGTGTGTGTGTGTGTGTGTGTGTGTGTGTGTGTGTGTTCTTGCTATTGCTGCTGCTGCTGT
>CM065723.1:26352578-26360078 GCA_033310375.1 Conus canariensis
TCCAGCTGAAGACGGAGGTATCGGGCCACTGGCGCAGTTTTAAACCACGATACCACGCATATACGCCTCCATGATGATGCAGTCCACAGAATTTCGATGTGGCGCTCGACCTTCGGAGACCCGCCGGGGAGGTCGGGAGCCGGGCCCTATGCCTCAAAGGGGCCCACCCCAAGCGGTCGGTGGTCAGACAAAGAAATTCTGCATGTCAATGCGACGAAGAAGGAGACCTCATCCTCCTGCTAATGCCAAGCAAACGGTACCACCCAGAATGCTCAACATTCTCCAGTGGAATGCAGAAGGGGTGCATAAAAAGAAACTTGGCTTGGCAGAAAGGATGCATCAAGAAAATATTGATATCGCATGTGTCCAAGAGACACATTTGACCGTAAACCATCGCTTTCAAGTGAGGGGTTACGAGACCATCAGGTTGGACCGTGAGGAAAGAAACAAAGGAGGGGTGCTTATCTTGGTGCGGAATTCCATCGCCGCACAAGAACTCAAGATCAACACCAATCAACAGGCAGAGATCCAAGGTATTGATATAGTCCTTAAGGAACGCAACATCAGGATCTACAATGTCTATTGCCCTCAAGATCGTGATCTTTCCCTCACATACATGAACATCCCAGACAACAACTGCGTGGTGGTGGGTGATTTTAACAGTCACTCAGAGAGATGGGGCTATGAGGAGACGGACAAGAGAGGCGAAGAAGTTGAGGATTGGGAGATTGACACACATCTTCATCTCATTAATCAAGAAGATGATGAACCCACCTTTTACTCTAGACGCTGGATGACCACATCAACACCAGATCTAGCGTTCGCCACCAACGACCTGTTCGTCAGGACCACAAGAACAGTCCTCAACCAGCTTGGAGGAAGTGACCACAAGCCCGTCAAACTCTCTATCAACCTCAACTTACAGTGTCCACAAGCAAAGTGTTTTCCCCGCTGGAATTACAGAAAGGCGGACTGGACTCTCTTCGAGACCCTCACTGATACACACACAAAGCCAATCAACATCAGGCAGAAGGACTCAAACAAGATGGTTCGAGACTTCACAAAAGCCGTCTTGAAAGCTGCTACAGAATCCATCCCAAGAGGAGCACGTAAAGATTACAAGCCCTACTGGACGGAGGAACTCCAGAATCTAGAAGATGCTGTTACGGAAGCCAGGGACAGAGCAGAAAAGCAGCCATCACTGGAGAATAACATAGCGCTGAAGGAAGTAACTGCCAGATACAAGCTGTCCTGCGCACAAGCTGCAAGAAAAAGCTGGCAAGAGAAAACTGAAAGCCTAAATCTCGACAGGGATGGCAGCAAGCTGTGGAAACTGGCTAGAACCCTCTGTAATGAAACAACAAGTCACACCACTATAACAATACAAGAGAATGGAAATTACCTCTCTGGAAAGAAAGCAGCAGACCACTTCATAGACGTCTATGAAAACATCAGCAATCTGGAAGTCCCTCCTGAACATAGAGCTGCAGTGCACAGGGCCCAAGGTGAACTTCATGAGGAAGAGCCCCAAGAGGAAGTCATGACCACAGCTTTCACAGAGAAAGAGCTGGAGGAAGCGTTGCAGAGCCTCAACCTGAAGAAGTCACCTGGACCAGACGGAATCACAAATGAAATGATTCTGCATCTTGGGATGAAGAGCAAGGCAGTCCTTCTAAAAATCTTTAACTCCAGCTGGAAGACAGGATCAGTACCACAGTGTTGGAGGGAAGCAGACATGATCCCCATTCACAAAAAGGGAAAGGACAAGTCGAAGGCTGACAGCTACAGACCCATCAGCCTTACAAGCTGCTTAGGGAAGCTGATGGAGAGACTTGTCAACACAAGGCTTGTCTGGCACCTTGAGGAGCATCAGCTGCTGAGCCCTGAACAGGCAGGCTTCCGCCAACACAGATCAACAGAAGACCAGATCACATTCATCACGCAAAGCATTGAGGACGCTTTCCAAGAAAAGAAGAACACGCTTGCTGTCTGGATTGACATGGAGAAGGCGTTCGACAAAGTCTGGAAGGACGGACTTAGGCTCAAACTACGGCGATGTGGTGTGTCTGGGGGGATGTACACCTGGATCAGCCAGTACCTACACAATCGCCAAGCCCGAGTCAAGATTCAGGGCCAGAAAAGCAAGAAGAAGGTGCTGAGACAGGGAGTACCACAAGGAGGAGTCCTTTCGCCAACGTTGTTCCTCATCTTCATAGATGACATCGCCAGAGAACTGCCAAAAGGGGTCAGAGGAGCGATCTACGCAGATGACCTGGTGCTTTGGTGCTCTGAAGAGTACACCACCACAGCACAGGTACGCCTCCAGACTGCGCTCAACAAGATCAGCGACTGGACCAAGGAATGGCTTGTCTCTGTCAACTCAAGCAAAACAACCTACACAGTCTTCAGCCTATCCAGCAAGAAGCAAGAGGCGAAGCTGACACTGAACAACCAAAGGCTTGCAGAGGAACCCACACCTACCTACCTGGGAGTGACCTTTGATCGCAGGCTCACTTGGAAACAGCAGATCACCAGATGCTGTAGCAAGGCCAAGTTGAGACTGGCGATCATGAGGAAACTTGCGGGGACGAACTGGGGGGCTGACGAACGTATCCTGAAGAGACTCTATACAGGGAGAGTCCGACCTGTAGTTGAGTACGGGACATCAGCATGGGCATCAGCTGCAAAGTCTAACCTCAACCACCTCAATAAGATACAGAACCAAGCTCAGCGTGTCATAATTGGCGCCATGAGATCCACCCCAATCCTGAAGATGGAAGAGACCACTGGGCTACAGTCATTAGAGGACAGAAGGGACACAAAGATCCTCATCCAAGCAGCAAATTCAAACGCCTTGAAAACCATCCAATGAACAACAGAATGAGCAGACCCACCAAGAGCCGGTTGAAAAGAGGCAGCTTCATCTGCCAGTCAAGACGCCTTGAAAGACAAAGCCCAGTCTTGATGGAACACGAAGCAAAGCCTATCCCGGCAAATGTCACCCACCCATCTTGGAAGAGGCAGGTGTTCCCAACAGTCGTCACCAGCATTCCCGGAGTGGAGAAGAGAGGAATACAGTCAGACACCCAAAGGAAGGCCCTGGCCATGGAGTACATCTGCAACCAATATCCCCAGGAAGACTGGACCCATGTCTTCACAGATGGCTCCGCCACAGAGGCAACGAGGGATGGTGGAGCTGGAATCTTCCTTCGATACAAAGACGGAGATGAAGAAATTGCAATTCCAACAGGAAAATACTCCACCAACTTCCGAGCTGAGCGAGAAGCCCTCTGTGAGGCAGCCACAACAGTCTTGCAGAACTCCAAAAGAACAACAGGGCAGGTGGTGGTCTTCTCTGACGCTCTCTCCGTGCTCCAAGCCCTCAAGAACTCCCGCTGCAAAGAACAGAACCATATCACTTCAGCCCTTGTTGCCCTGAGTGCCAGAGTGGAGAAAGTGGTGATACAATGGGTACCAGCACACTGTGGCATCAGAGGCAACGAAAAAGCGGACATTCTGGCAAAAGATGGTGCACAGAAGGAGCAGGCCAACAACCTGGTGTCATACGATGAAATTAAGACAATCATCAAGGCACAACAAGGAATAAAATGGCGCCTCCTGCATCCCAAATACAACCCAGAAGACACATACCATTTGCTGGGACGACGGGAACAGGTCAAGATCTTCCGCCTGAGGACTGGACACAATCGCCTGCTCCACCACATGCACACAAAATTTGGCATTGGACAGAGTGGAGAGTGCCCTTGTAGTGAGGGACCAATGACAACTGACCACATCCTTCAAGTCTGTACGACGTATGCAGCATCCAGGAGAAAGTACTGGCCAACACCGACAGCAGTGGAAGCCAAGCTGTATGGCACCCTGGAGGAGCTGCGACGGACGGCAGCCTTCATCGAGGACACCGGGCTGCTCATCTAACGGGATGGCGAACGAGGAAGAAGAAGAATTTTAAAAGGATTTAGGATCAGTTTCTTTCATTGCTGAAACGTACGGCAGAAAATTCTGACTATTTGAATTTATCAGAAAATCATGAAATCGATCCTTCGACACTTTCTCTATACATTTGTAATACTCAGAAAGATCTCTGTGTGTGTGTGTGTGTGTGTGTGTGTGTGTGTGTGTGTGTGTGTGTGTGTGTGTGTGTTGGGAACAACTCCTTTTTAGAAAAGTTTGTATTTTGTAACACGGCCAATAAATAAATACAGGATAGTTTGGTCGATTTCATGTTTTATAAGGTTTAATGGAAAGTGGCTCTGTGTGCATCTAAGTGCGTGAGTGAGTGTGAGTGTGCATGCGTGCGTGCTTGCGTACGTGCATGCGTGCGTGCGTGCGTACGTGCATGCGTGCTTGCTTGTGTGTGTGTGTGTGTGTGTGTGTGTGTGTGTGTGTGTGTGTGTGTGTGTGTTGTGTAGAATGCATAAAGTTTGCGTGTATGTGTGTGTGTGTGTGTGTGGTGTGTGTGTGTGTGTGTGTGTGTGTGTGTGTGTGTGTGTGTGTGCGTGCATGCGTGTGTGTGTATGTGTGTGTGTGTGTGTGTGTGTGTGTGTGTGTGTGTGTGTGTGTGTGTGTGTGTGTCCAGCGAGGCATATGTGGCTTACTAGCATTTTCGTTCTTTTGGTAAGCTCCGTGTGGTAGATGATGGGCATGGCTGGAATATAAACGGTGTTGTTGGCTTTTGGACGAAGATGAAGCTTGAAGAGTATTTTCTCGATGAGAACATGCACAGGGCTTTCTGTGGAACTTCTTCGCTCTGCCTGAGATGCTGTCAGTCCTCAATGTCGAGCTCAGTCCTCTTTTATTTATTTATTTATTTATTCATTAATTTAATTTTGTTTTATTTTTATTTTATTTTTTTTGCCGTCTTATCTTCTGTGCCGCCTCAGCGGCACATTGCACCCACGCTGCTCATTCCAAGAACCCCCGTCCACGTGAATATTTGTAGATCGTAACTGGAATTCAATTTCGCAAACCGCCTTTCAAGAAATTGCATTGTACTGGACTTGAGCGGAAAACCCAGTTTAATTAAACGGATTTTTTTTTTCATGTGCCTGTGTTTCCTGGTTGGACACGGAGTGCGCGTGCACTGCTCTGCTTGAAGGCTGACGTCACGCCTCACTCTTTTCACGTGAAGCCCACATTCCGAGAAGACCCACACAATTTGGGGATAGTGAGGAGGAACTCCAAGCTCTTCCTCATGTCCCACGAATTCAGCACCACCGGCGAAATGACGTACGTCACCGGCCGCCGTGGCGAAGTGGTTAGCGTCGCGGACTCCCGGCTGAGAGGTCGTGGGCTCGATTCCCGCCAGAGCCATGTTGGGATTTTTCTGCCCCGACCGGCTCCTTCCCAGAGCTGAGTTTGCTACGGGGATTAGGACCCACACAGTCGAGTTTCATCCGGATAAAATGGATACGTCTCTGAGAGTGTTGCTCAAATTTTCTGACCCAACACTGCAAGGTGTCTGTGTCTCTCGGGCCTGGTAAAGTTATGAAAGTAAGTGTAGAGTACAGCTCTGTCATGCGGAATGAGCGGCGTGGGTGCAAAGACACACAAGATGGGGGCAGCAAAGAAAAAAAAAAAAAGAAGAAGAAGAAAAACGAACACGAAAATAAAAAAACAAACAAACAAAAACAAAAACAAATCACACTTCCACTGCTTCACTTGTGCAAGAAATTAATGATCAATCAAGTCCCGGCCTGCGCGGTTCTCGGTACCTGTTCCTTGCAATCTTCTGTCTTCCTTCAATACTCGCCCCCCCCCCCCCCCCCCCACACACACACACACCCCGCCTGTTCGGTCGGTCGCCATGGAATAAATAACGCATGGATCCCGAAACGAAGATCATTTTCATCACAAAAAATTTGACCACGGGTCCTGCCCGCCTCTATCTCATCTCCTATCTGACAAAAAAAAAAAAAAAATGCTATTCTACGTCCCTGACCACAAGGACCTGACCTGACTGTCCAGCGTTGGTGTGGACGATTGGTGTCCAGTTGTCCAGGCTTCAGCCGAAAGATGTTCACTCCCGTCCCCTCTCGTTCCAGCAGATGGTGGCTATCATGTTCTGACAGTCAACACGGCGGAGAACAACTGAGAACTATCATTTTGAGCAAACGAAACTGAAATTCATATCATGGTAGATTTTTTGAAAAAAAAAAGGTGAAATATTTTAAGCTCAATAAAATCTTGCAGGGTCAGAATAATCCTAGTGGGATCTCTCTCTCTCTCTCTCCTCTCTCTCTCTCTCTCTCTCTCTCTCTCTCTCTCTCTCTCTCTCTCTCTCTCTCTCTTCTTCTTCTTCTTCTTCTTCTTCTGGTAGATTAAAAAATAAGGTGAAATATTTTAAGCTCAATAAAATCTTGCAGGGTCAAAATAATCCTAGTGGGATCTCTCTCTCTCTCTCTCTCTCTCTCTCTCTCTCTCTCTCTCTCTCTCTCTCTCTCTCTCTCTCTCTCTTCTTCTTCTTCTTCTTCTTCTTCTTCTTCTTCTTCTTCTTCTTCTTCTTCTTTTCTGTCTGTCTACTGATCGGTCTGTCTGTCCGTCTCTCTCTCTCTCTCTCTCTCTCTCTCTCTCTCTCTCTCTCTCTCCCTCTCTCTCTCTCATGCACACACACACACGCTCTCTCTCTCTCTCTCTCTCTCTCTCTCTCTTTCTCCCCCCTCCCCCCTGCTCTGCCCCCATCTTTAACTCTCTGTTTCTCACTCCGTTTATTCTTTTCCATTTTCCTGCGATAAGTTCAATGCCACAACAACAGATTTGTCAGAGTGAACGTGGGTCTCCTCTTTTTTTCTGGGAAGGAGAGAGAGAGAGAGAGAGAGAGAGAGAGAGAGAGAGAGAGAGAGAGAGAGAGAGAGAGCGCACACACACACACACACACACACACACACACACACACACACACACACACACACACACACACACACACACACACACCTCGGCGTATGGCGCCAGTGAGTTTTCTTCTTTCTCTCTTTTCTATCTGCCTGCGTATATTCTTGTTCACCACCTTCTCAACATTTGGTTCTTTTATATCCAGGGTCTCTGATTCACTGTCAACTCCTCCCCCCCCCCCCTCCCCCTCCCGTTTTGCCATGGGATATTTTACGTGTGCTAACCGCGTGTTGCAAACTGGTCCTCGGTTTCTCGTTCCGTTTGAAAAGACTAGCACACAGGTCACTGATTAAGGTCTGATGGAAAAGGGGGAGGTGGTGTTGGGCAGAAGGCGGGGGTAGGGGTGGGGGTGGGGGGGGGCTGCTTTCTGCGAGATTCGAACAACACACCAAAGATCCATTCGTTTGGTAGATGAATTCTTCATCCACTTGGCCACCTTTTCCGCGAACGGACCACCTTTCAGACAAGAACGGCGTTAGTAATAATAATAACAACAACAATAATAATAATAATAACAACAATAGTAATAATGATGATGAAGATGATGATGATGATGATGATGATGATGATGATGATGATGATGATGAT
>CM065723.1:26365078-26367578 GCA_033310375.1 Conus canariensis
ATGAATTTGACTTTTTTTTTTTTTTTTTTAGCTCAAATTCAATGCTACTTTAAGCAATTTAATTGTGCTGTGACCTTACATGAATTTTGACTTTTTTTTTTAAAGCTCAATTCAATGCTACTTAAGCAAATTAATGTGGCTGTGACCTGTACATGAATTTTGACTTTTTTTTTTTTTTTTTTAGCTCAAATTCAATGCTACTTTAAAGCAAAATCTTAATTGGCATGTGACCTGTCTGAATTTGCTTTTTTTTTTTTTTTTTTAGCTCAATTCATGCTCTAGCAAAATTAATTGGCATGTACTACATAATTACTTTTTTTTTTTTTTTTTACTTTTTTTTTTTTAAAAAAATCTTAATTGCTTTAAAGCAAAATTTATTTTTGGTTTTAAAATTTTACTTTTTTTTTTTTATTTTATAATTCATGCACTTTAATTAATTTTTTTTTTTTACTAATAATTTTAAACAATTTTTATTTTGTTACTAATTAATTTTTGAAATTTTTTTTGTTTTTACTTAATAATTTATTTGCAATTTAATTTGTTACTAATAATTTATTTTTTTTAAAATTTTTTTATACCTTCATGAATTTGACTTTATTGTTTTAACTAAATACTTTATTTTTTGCTATACTGATTTACTTTTTTTTTTACTAATAATTACTTTAATAATTTTTGTATATGCCTTAAGAATTTATTTTTTTTCTTTTTTTACCTTTTTTATAATTTTTGTGACTGTACTTACAAATTTATTTTTTTTTTTTTTTTTTTATAATTATTTTTAAGCAAAATCAATTTTGACTTAATGATTTGACTTTTTTTTTTTTTTTTTAGTCAAATTCATGTACTTAAAGCAAATCTTAATTGCATGTGACCTGTACTGATTTTGACTTTTTTTTTTTTTTTTTAGCTCAATTCAATGCTACTTTAAAGCAAAATTATTGTGCATTGACTTTTTTTTTGATTTTTTTTTTAGCTCAAATTCAATCTACTTTAAAGCAAAATCTTAATTGTGCATTGACCTGTACATGATTTTGACTTTTTTTTTTTTTTTTTAGCTAAATTCAATGCTACTTAAGCAAAATCTTATTGTGGCATGTGACCTGTACATGAATTTTGACTTTTTTTTTTTTTTTTTTTTTAGCTCAAATTCAATGCTACTTTAAGCAAATCTTATTGTGGCATTGCTGTACATGAATTTTGACTTTTTTTTTTTTTTTTTTTGCTCAAATCATGCTACTTTAAGCAAAATTTAATTGTGGCATGTGACCTGTAATGAATTTTGACTTTTTTTTTTTAGCTCAAATTCAATGCTACTTTAAAGCAATCTTAATTGGGCATGTACTGTACATGAATTTTGACTTTTTTTTTTTTTTTAGCTCAAATTCAATGCTACTTTAAGCAAATCTAATGTGGCTGACCTGTACATGAATTTGACTTTTTTTTTTTTTTTTTTAGCTCAAATTCAATGCTACTTTAAAGCAAAATCTTATTGTGGCATGTGACCTGTACATGAATTTTGATTTTTTTTTTTTTTTTAGCTCTTCATCACTTTAAAGCAATCTAATTGTGGATGGACCTGTCATGTTTTTTTTTTTTTTTTAGTCAAATTCATGTACTTAAGCAATCTATTGGTGACCTTACAATTTTGACTTTTTTTTTTTTTTTTTAGTCAATTCAATGCTACTTAACAATTAATTGCATGTGACTACTGATTACTTTTTTTTTTTTTTTTACTAATTATGCTACTTAAGCAATCTAATTGTGCATGTGACCTGTAGAATTTTGTTTTTTTTTTTTTTTGTCAATATACTTAAGCAATCTATGCATTGACTTACATGAATTTGATTTTTTTTTTTTTTAGCCAATCATACTTAAGAATCTAATTGTCATGACTTACTGTTTGACTTTTTTTTTTTAGCCAATCATGCACTTAAAGCAAACTAATGTGGCATGTGACTGAGATTTTGACTTTTTTTTTTTTTATCAATCAATGCACTTAAAGCAAAATCTATGTGGCATACTGTACTAATTTTATTTTTTTTTTTTTTTTTTTTAGCTCATCATGCACTTAAGCAAATTTATTGTGGCATGTGACCTTACTAATTTTGATTTTTTTTTTTTTTTTAGCTCAATTCAATGCTATTTAACAAAATCTTATTGGGCATGTGACTTACATGATTGTTTTTTTTTTTTTTTAGCTCAAATCATGTACTTAAGCAATCTTAATTGGAGGACTGTACATATTGACTTTTTTTTTTTTTTTTTTTACTCAATCATGTACTTTAAGCAAAATCTATGGATGTGACCTACATGAATTGTTTTTTTTTTTTTTAGCTCAATCATGACTTAAGCAAAATCTTATTGCATGCCTGTACATAATTGATTTTTTTTTTTTTTTAGCTCAATCAATGCTTAAGCAACTATGTGATGTGACTGTACAGATTTGACTTTTTTTTTTTTAGCTCAAATTCAATGCTACTTAAGCAATTTATTTGATACT
>CM065723.1:26370078-26372578 GCA_033310375.1 Conus canariensis
CTGTTGACATGGAACAGTGTTAGCGTAGGACGCCCACAGGCGTGTCCTGTTGACATGGAACAGTGTTGGCATAGGACGCCCACAGGCGTGTCCTGTTGACATGGAACAGTGTTGGCGTAGGACGCCCACAGGCGTGTCCTGTTGACATGGAACAGTGTTGGCGTAGGACGCCCACAGGCGTGTCCTGTTGACATGGAACAGTGTTAGTGTAGGGGGCTCACAGGCGTGTCCTGTTGACATGGAACAGTGTTAGTGAAGGACGCCCACAGGCGTGTCCTGTTGACATGGAACAGTGTTAGTGTAGGACGCCCACAGGCGTGTCCTGTTGACATGGAACAGTGTTAGTGTAGGAGGCTCACAGGCGTGTCCTGTTGACATGGAACAGTGTTAGTGTAGGAGGCTCACAGGCGTGTTCCCCCCTGTTGACATGGAACAGTGTTAGTGTAGGACGCCCACAGGCGTGTCCTGTTGACATGGAACAGTGTTAGTGTAGGACGCCCACAGGCGTGTCCTGTTGACATGGAACAGTGTTGGCGTAGGACGCCCACAGGCGTGTCCTGTTGACATGGAACAGTGTTGGCGTAGGACGCCCACAGGCGTGTCCTGTTGATATGGAACAGTGTTGGCGTAGGACGCCCACAGGCGTGTCCTGTTGACATGGAACAGTGTGTTGGCGTAGGACGCCCACAGGTGTGTCCTGTTGACATGGAACAGTGTTAGTGTAGGGGCTCACAGGCGTGTCCTGTTGACATGGAACAGTGTTAGTGTAGGACGCCCACAGGCGTGTCCTGTTGACATGGAACAGTGTTGGCGTAGGACGCCCACAGGCGTGTCCTGTTGACATGAAACAGTGTTAGCATAGGACGCCCACAGGCGTGTCCTGTTGACATGGAACAGTGTTAGCGTAGGACGCCCACAGGCGTGTGTCCTGTTGACATGGAACAGTGTTAGCGTAGGACGCCCACAGGTGTGTCCTGTTGACATGGAACAGTGTTAGCGTAGGGGGCCCACAGGCGTGTGTCCTGTTGACATGGAACAGTGTTAGCGTAGGACGCCCACAGGCGTGTGTCCTGTTGACATGGAACAGTGTTAGCGTAGGACGCCCACAGGCGTGTCCTGTTGACATGGAACAGTGTTAGCGTAGGACGCCCACAGGCGTGTCCTGTTGACATGGAACAGTGTTAGTGTAGGGGGCTCACAGGCCTGTCCTGTTGACGTGGAACAGTGTTAGCGTAGGAGGCCCACAGGCGTGTCCTGTTGACTTGGAACAGTGTCCAGCGGATCAGCCAGAACAACAGAAACCAAGTCAGACCGCCGTGATGAGGCTGATGTATCACAGACTCTCAAGCCAGGCGTCAGTAGCCAATCACTTTGAAAGACCTCCCCTCTCCAGAGAGCAATGACCTCCATTCTGGTTGACCAGATCTTGGGTCTGCCCCTGGATCCAGATCCGAACCTTAACTTTGGAGGATTCCTCCTTGGGTACCATTTGTAATGTTTCCATCCGGTTTCGTGAACACTGGGTATGGAGTTCCTGCGTAATCTTGCCGAGAGACAGACAAGCAGGCAGGCAGAGAGGCAGAGGCAGACCGACAGGGAGACAGACATTTAGACAATCAAACAAACCAACAGACGCGGGGTGGCGGGTGGGGGGTGAGGGGGTGGGGGACGTAACTTCCTTTGCAGTGGTAATCAAAGTTGTTGTTTCCCTTGTTGGCCGAGGTTATCAAAGTTACCCCCCCCCCCCCCCCCCCCCCCTTGTTTAGTATTGATTGTTTACGTCTCTCAGCCTCCCTTCAGTGCTCTTTAAAGAATTGTTGTTTGTATATTTGTATATATTTCCCTGACTTATCATTCTTAGCTTCATTCGCCCACCCCCACCCCCACCCCTCACCCCATGCCTTTCTTTCTTCTTCAAATCTTTGCCAAGACATTGCTATAATGATGGAGGAATTGTTAGCCTGCACTTGTTTTCTCCCAATGCTGAATTGTTCAAAACATGATATATATAAATGTGTGTGTATGTGTGTGTGTGTGTGTGTGTGTGTGTGTGTGTGTGTGTGTGTGTGTGTGTGTGTGTGTGTGTCACGGCGCATCCGTTTGCGCTTTTCTGCCCTGCTACTCGTGCACGCGTGCGCGCGCGTGTGTGTATGTGTGTGTGTGTGTGTGTGTGTGTGTGTGTGTGTGTGTGTGTGTGTGTGTGTGTGTGTGTTTGAATACACGCGTACACACGCGCGTGCCTGGCGCGCGTGCTTGTTCTTGATGGAAGCTGTCAGCGCGAGATATCGTTTCCAGCCAAAGAGACGAAATGTTCCTGAAAGACTCTCTTCTCTAATTCCAGACTAGGGTTAGTAATAAGGCCCCCTTATCCTCCTCTTCTTCTTCTTCGCTCTCCTGTCCTCTTGACGTGAGCAGAAAGGACCTGATTGTCACAAGTGGCTTTTAGTAGGGATGGAGTCGGTCAAGTGATGGGTGTGTGTGTGTGTGTGTGTGTGTGTGT
>CM065723.1:26395078-26402578 GCA_033310375.1 Conus canariensis
ACCAGGAAAATGACCAGCCTGCTGCGCAGATACTCAAGAGCACCCACGGAAAGCGTCCAAGGAAAAAATGGGGTGGGGGGTCGGGGGGTGGGGGGGGTGGGTGGGGGTGGGGGGGGGGGTTTATGCTGGAGGAGGAAACGACGGAACGGGTCTGCGTGCAGAAGGAATGAATCAGATGAGTGGGGGGTGGGGGGGTGGGGGGTGGGGGGGTGGGTGGGAGAAGTCGGTGAATGTGGGCACACGAGGTGGAGGTGGGTGTGGGTGTGGGGTGACGAATGCTTTGCCTTCCGTGCAGCAGCGTTCTTAGAATCTGTATAAGATTTTTTTTTTTCATCTTAAATGCATAGATCTAGTAAATAGCATTTTTCTTAATCTGAAATGAGCAGTTAATAGTATTTTTTAAACGAGCAGTTAACGGTGTTTCTTTCCTTTATCTTAAATGGCCAGTTTATAGTATTTCTTTTTTTTTTTTATCTTAAATAAGCAGTTAATAGTATTTCCTTTTTTGTTTATCTTAAACGAGCAGTTAATAGTATTCTTTTCACGGATTTGTTTGCTTTTCTTAATCATCTTTTGTATGTAGTATATTCGGTTATTTACTTTTTGAATTATTTGTTCATTGAGTAACACCTTTCATTATATTTTGCTATGAACCACCCCCCCTCCGGCCCCCCCCCCCCCCCCCCCCCCCCCCCCCCCCCCCCGCACTCTCCAATTAGGCGTCTTTTCGATCTACCAAGAGAAAATAACTCTCATCATACTTCCTGCTCCCAAGCTGAACAGATACTGCCATCTACAGGTCGACTTGTCGTGAGACCTTTTCTTTATTTGTTTGTTCTTATCGTGCGCCGTGTTTATTATTCTATCTGAAGGAATCCTGCACGGTCGAAACGCGTTGCCTGTTTCATGTCCTTTGTTTGGTCCATTCGTATGCCTGCGTGGTAACATGTTGTCATTCTCTTGCTTTGGTCTCCGCCTGTTGTTATTATTCTTCGTTCAAACTCAAACATCCTAGTATAAAAGCCCCCCCCCCCCCCTCCTCCCCCCCCCCCCCCCCCCCCCATTTTTTTTTTACAAATGAAGAAACATAAGATATAAGGACAAAGCAAGCACAATAGACACTTGAATCTTCATACGAGCACGCGCAATAGATGCTTAAATTTCCACACAAGCAAGCGCAATGGACGCTTAAATGTTCATCATACAAGCAAGCGCAATAGACGCTCGAATGTTCATGCAAGCAAGTGCAATAGACGCTTGAATGCTCATACAAGCAAGCGCAATAGACGCTTGAGTTGTCCTACAAGCAAGCGCAGTGGACGCTTAAATTTTCAAACAAGCAAGTGCAATAGACGCCTGAATTTTCAGACAAGCAAGCGCAGTGGACGCTTAAATGTTCGTACAAAAAAGTGCAATAGACGCTTGAATTGTCCTGCAAGCAAGCGCAGTGGACGCTTAGATTTTCATACAAGCAAGCGCAATAGACGCTTAGATTTTCATACAAGCAAGCGCAATAGACACCTGAGTTTTCATACGTAACATTCAACATTGCCGAATTAGCTCAACACGGGACACTAGCACAACATCGTGTAGCACAGCGGAAAGAGCATATATATATATATATATATATATATATATATATATATATATATATATATAATATATATATATATATATATATATATATATATATATATATATATATATATATATATATTATAATATATATACACTACTCAAAACAATTGAAGTACCACTTAGGAAAACTGCTGTCATTCGAAAGAAAACAAAGCTGAACATAATTTAATGATTGAATATTTTATTTTTTTATTCCTCAATCCATTCAAATTTATTCAAACACCGTGACAAAAAATTATCTTTGTTTTAACACTTGATTAAAGAGGCATACCCCCAAAATGAAAAGTAACAAGAGTCTATGGTAGATGTCATGATGTTAATAACGGGTATGACCACCGTTCGCGTTCAAACAAGCGTCACATCGACGTCTCATGGAGTGCACCAGGCGGCGGAGAGTGTCCTGGGGGATCGCCTGCCACTCCTGCTCCAGCAACTGAAACAGCTGGTCCACGGTGTCTGCTGGAGGGTTGTGGGCCCGCACTCGCCTCCCCAGCACGTCCCACAGATGCTCTATGGGTTCAAAATCTGGTGACCTGGCAGCCAGTCCATTCTTGTCACCTGCTGCCCTTGTAGGAACTGATTCACGATGGCGGCGCGGTGGCACGGCGCGTTTGTCGTCCTGGAACTGGGCGCCCTGGCCAACTGCCCTCAGGGCGGGCATCACAAGGGGGCGGATGATGGTGTCGCGGTAGGTGGCACCGGTCAGGCGGCCTTCAACACGGTGTAGGGGGGTCCTGTGACGTAGGCTGAACCCACCCCACACCATCACGGACCCACCCCATAGCGGTCATGCTCCCTGACGGCAGCGTCAATGTAGCGTTCTCCAGGACGGTCGCCAGACGCGAACCCGCCGTCTCTTTGACAACCTGAGGGTGAACCTTGACTCGTTCTGTGAAGAGTACTGTTGCCCAATCAGCTCTTGTCCACCTTCTATTGACATGCTGCCCAGGCCCGACGATGAGCTCGATGCGCTGGGGTCAGTATGATCTCACTGCTGGGGACCTTGACCTCAAGTTGCGTCTATGCAGCCGGTTCCGAACTGTCGTTGGTACTGACTTTGACGTGCTGTACGTAGGTGACCGTTGAGCTGCAGTGTGGGGAGCACTACACGATATCCATCCACCGAGTGTGTGGGTCGAGCGAGGTATGCACTGACGTACTCTCAGACAGCGTGCGTGCGAGCGACATCCACTCAAATCACACCCTGTCTCCCCCCTCAGAGGCCCGCCAATCACTCCGCCACAATATCCTAACCTCAACCCCCGACGTCAACTCACCCCCGACACTCCCTCGACACCACCCTCCCAACATACCTCCTTATAGCACCACTAGCGTTTCCGCTTTCACAACCACATCCCCCCACCCCCCACCTCCGCGAGAACTCACTCTAACCGCGTATAAGCAACTGATGTTTAATCTGACACACACACACACAGTGGAGGCACACACAACTGTCGCGTCGAGTGCGCGTAGCTAGCGCGCGATACACAAACCTCTCCTCCCCACTTCAACCCCACACACACACACAATCAGGAGCCAAAAACACAATCTCTATCTGTGCGAGCAACGCACACCAAAGCAGGTGAGGTGTTCGAGCTCTCCGACGTCAAGGTAACACCTAATCACAACTGCGCATCTCCACCCACCAACACATCTCAGTACCATCGTACAAAGCCATTATTACATCCGCGCCACGAAACTACTCTCTCTTACACTCACACACACTCACTACGATCACACAAATGACCGTTACGTCCAAGATCCCTAACACGAGTACACCACTCTCGCGACAACAAATATACTAGCGCTTCGACAGATAAATGTACGTCTAGATTTAGCAATACACACATTCCCCCCATAGACCCAAATCACCACCGAGCAACACAATATGAGTATTTACATGTGATCTCACATATACAGTATTTTAGGTAGGTGAGTTTGCAAAGGTTAAGATTAATTTATAACGGTGTGATGTGTGTGGCCCATAAACGATCATCGCGCGAGGATCTCTCCACATATTAGGGCGGTGGTCACTATCCAAAAAATTCCTCCACATGCTTACAGGGGCGTGGGATAAATTACAGTGAGTAGAACCTTCTCTCAGCTCACACAGAAACTAACCAATAACAAAACAACAGTTTTTGATATAGTATGGTGGAGGCTGAGTGGTGGTGTGAGGGTTTGCAGGGAGAGAGGGGTGGAGGAGGGTTGTAATGTGTATATGACTATTACACTTACCTCACATCACTCAGCTAGTCCTTAACAGACGGAATCAGGGAGAGCGCTCATCTAGAGAGATCCGTCTGGTACACTCATGAAGATCCCTTACTTCGAGAAACAACAAATAGACACAGTGCGAGTGACATCAACACCACTAATCTGCTAACGAGGAAAGTTCTACGACGCGAGCGTCGAATTAGGTGCATTTATAACTCGGGAAATTGACGAATCGCGAAGCGCAATAAAGCCGAAGTCTCGCGACCACTCTTCTCGTACATGTGAGAGAGTAAGAAGTACACAATACGAGAGCGGACGAGGCGAGACTGAGTCAGCCTAGAATCTCTGCTAGCGACAGCGACGGCTCTAGATGTTTACCTACTCTATCAAAAATAGGACATATCGCGAAGACGTCCGCAACGCCGTCGACGAAGTAGAGTACTCCCCTATCGTGAGTGAGGGCGTGCAATGCCGAGAGCTCACCATCTGTGCGCTCGGCGAACTCTACGCGCTTGAGAGCACTCTCGTGGAAATGTGACCTTATGAGGAGCGTTGTCTCAACTCGTGCTCTAAGTACCAAAGTAGGGTCCCCGCGATCTCTATAGATGGGGTGGGGGGGGGGGGTGTGGTGGGGGGGTGGGGGGGGTGGGGGGGGGGGAAGGGGGGGGGGGGGGGTGGGGGGTGGGGGGAGGGAGTATATATGGGGGGGCCGGTGGTAGGGGGGGGGGGGGGGGGGGGGGGTGACACAGTGTGGGTTGGCGGGGTGGGGGGGGGGGGGGGTGTGGTGGTTGGGTGGGGTGGGAGTGGGGTGGGGGGGGGGGGGGGGGGGGGGGGGGGGGGGGGGGGGGGGGACACGGGGGGGGTGGGGGTGGGGTGTGGGGGTGTGAGTTGGGGGGGTGGGGGGGGGGTGGGGGGGGGGGGGGGGGGGGGGGGGGGGGGGGGGGGGGGGGGCGGGTGGTGTGGTGGGTGGGGGGGGGGGGGGGTGGGGGGGGGGGGGGGGGGGGGGGGGGGGGGGGGGGGGGGTGGGGGGTGTGGGGGGGGGGGGGGGGGGGGGGGGGGGGGGGGGGGGGGGGGGGGGGGGGGGGGGGGGGGGTGGGGTGGGGAGGGTGGGGGGGGGTGGGGGGTGGGTGGGGGGGGGGGGGGAGAGAGGAGAGAGAGGAGAGAGTTGGAGGGGAGGGAAAGAGAGAGTTGAGGGGAGGGGGGAGGGAACGAGAACAGCATGCGAATATAAGATAGTATTATAATAGATCTGGGGGGAAGATGCTACACACTTGACAAAGTACAAAATTACATCTTTACATTAGCGAGAATACGACGATAGAGAGATCTACAGACACACATTAGATACTCACTAGAATATATACACTCTGAGACACCATAGACAATAACAAAAAAAATTGGCGCTTGGGCTAGCATATATAGAGGAAGGTTGAACTCATGGCATAGAATGAGTACCCCAATTAGGGAAACTATTGATCTCAGAGCGAGGGAGACAAAATATAAATAAATAAGCGAAGATAGAAGTACGGACGACTCCTCATATAAGGATTAGAGAATAGAAATATGCAACTACATCTTCTCACACATAGCGCAGCTTTTACACTAAAAAGACTCATCTAAGTTTACATACCTTTCTTCTCTTACAATTCAACCTCAGGAAAAAGATATACAGAAACTACTCTACTAGAAACAGTAACAGTGTAGTATCCACACATTATAGCGGAGAGATTTGAGCGAGCCAATTCACAGAGCGTGCTTCATTATCGACAAGCAAAATAAAAGCGAAATATAGGTGGACGATATCGTATAGGACAATGAGAGATAGCGCAGTAGATACGCTCACACTTATAACTCCACTCGACTACTATCTCTACCATCTCGATCACGAATTCACATGTCACATAGACATACACAAAGATACACACATCAACAGTTTGCGAGAATCCATGTTGAGGTGAAGTGGAGAGTGTGTTGTGGTGTGGTGGGTGGTGAGGAGAAGGGGGGGGAGGGAGAGGTGGGGGTGTTCTCTCTCTGAGACTCTCACTATTGTTATCAACTACACCATCTCTCCAAAATTCTTCCTACTATCAGTACACGTATCGTGGTTAGAAGTATGTTAGTGGAGGTATATTTGATTGTGGTTGTTTTGGGGGGGGGGGGGGGTTGGGGGGGGTGGGGTGTTGGGTTGGGGTTGTTTAGGTGTGTGTTTTGTTTATGTTATATGGGGTGGGGGTATTATTTTTTGTTGTTAGTATTTTTTTGTTTTTTTTTTTTTTTTTGTTTATATTGTTGGGGAGTTTTTGTGGTGGGATGGGGGGATGTGGGGTGAGGATAGAAAATAATGGTGTGGTTGGGGTTTAAAGAAGGAAGGTTATATAATAAATAGAATGTAATTAAGGATTAATGTAATGAAAGGAGGGTAGGGAAGGGGATTTGGAAAGTGAGGAAGAGGGATGATATTGAGATTTGTATTGGAGGGGCGAATATGGGGGAAGAAGGTTGTGTCGATTCCACCGTGGCACGGTGGCGCGGCGCTCGCGGCGCGGCGCGGCGCGGCGCGGAGCGGCGCGGAGCGGAGCGGCCCTGCCACGCGTCGTGGGCTTTTTATTCAAGCTGTGGTTGGTTGGTGCATGGGAGATAACTTTGCTGCGTGAGGAGCCAAAGCTGAGCAGCCGCTGGCTGCACACCAAAAAGTAATGCGCCAAGATCTTGCTTAATTAATAAGGAGTCGGAGTATTTATAGACTGGCGCAATTAGATTGTTTTGAAAATGTTTACGTGTCTGAAAGTTAATTCTGCTCAATTTCTTTCATATGGCCATCAAGGTACAAGCCAGGTGGTTCCAAGCAGACAGATTAAAATCAAAAGGAATGGGACTTTTTGGGGGGGGGGGGGGGGGGGGGAGGGGGAGGGGGGGGGTTCCAGCTGGCGCAAAGATAGGGTCACGGGTGAGTGCAAAGGCCTGAAATGTGACGTCAACTAAGGGGAAGGTCATGAATTTGAAGATTGTTTTTGATTTCATCAGTGAAAATCCCCCCAAACAAAGGAAATAATTGGTGGGGAGTTGTTCTTTTGATCAATTATCAGTTAACATCATATGCTGACTCAAACTGATGGCAGGCCTCAAACCGCTGACATGGATGATAATGGTGTTTTAGTGCCAAATCTTCATTGTGGCGTGCGGCCTGCTACAAAATTGGCTTGTGTTTCAAACGTGAGGGATTGGGAGAAAAGGGGAGGGAGGGTGGAAGGGATGGAGGGAAAAGGAGTAGGGGTGGAGGGGTGTGTGTGTGTGTGTGTGGGGGGGGGGGGGTGAAAATGGAAATGACAAGCTGCGGGTCGATGATGAGGAAACCCACAGCATTTACTATGTTCCGCATTCTTTTCGCTCTCATCGAACAAACCACGGTCGTCGCCTCTAGCATCTTACAAAGCACTTTCGGTTTGCGTTTCAGCATCATGTCGTCCTGCTGGTATTATGTGAAATTTCAAGTAGTTTCCGTTCTCCCTTAATTAACCACTCCCCCCCCCCCCCCCCCCCCGCGTCCACTCTTCTTGGATGGTTGTCTCCCCGTTTGTCTAAAATCACCTTCAGTTTGTTCCTTCCTTCCTTCCTTCCTTCCTTCCTTCCGCTAACTCTGTGCAA
>CM065723.1:26412578-26435078 GCA_033310375.1 Conus canariensis
CTGTCCAGTGATGGTGATGACTGGTTCAACGTATGGCTTTCCCGGGGCTGGCTGGTGCATCGCTTCAGTCTTTTTCGTACTGATTGTCAAGCCGAAGTTGTAGCAAGCAGCAGAGAACTTGTCAACACTGTGTTGCATTGTGGCTTCTGAGACAGTGTTGAGGGCACAATCGTTCGCGAAGAGGAAGTCATTGACAGTGTCCGTCGAGACCTTGGTGTTTGCCTGAAGTCTCCTGAGATTGAAGACTGATCCATCTGTGCGGTACTTGATGACGATGCCTATCTCCGCGTCACTGAATGCGTCAGTCAACATAGCCGAGAACATGAGGGTGAACAGGGTGGGAGCAAGAACACAACCCTGCTTCACTCCATTTGAGACTGGGAACGGTTCAGATGTCTCGCCGTTGTCTTGGGCTCTGGCCAGCATGCTGTCGTGAAGTTAGCGTACGATGGCAATGAACTTTCTGGGGCATCCGTACTTCGCCATAATTCTCCAAAGCCCCTCCCTAAAGACAGTGTCAAAGGCTTTGGTCAGATCAACATAGGTGGGGTACAGGTCGACATCCTGTTCCTGACACTTTTCTTGAAGCTGTCTGGCGGCAAACACCATGTCGATGGTCCCACGTTCTTTCCGGAAGCCACAGTGACTCTCTGGTAGGAGACCTTGCTCAAGATGTGTGTTGAGCCGGTTGAGAAGAACTCTGGCCAGGATCTTGCCTGCGATGGATAGCAGGGAGATTCCACAATAGTTATCGCAGATCTGACGGTTTCCTTTGCGTTTATAGAAATGAACGATGGAGGCATCTTTAAGGTCTTGAGGAACTGTCTGGTGCTGCCATATGATCTGGAGTTGATGAAGTTTGTTCACCAGAGCCGCAGCACCCTCTTTGTAGACTTCAGCTGGTATTGCGTCTAAGCCAGGCGCTTTGCCACTGGATAACAGACGAATTGCTTTCTGAGTCTCCTCCAAAGTTGGTATGGCGCCCAGCGTCTCATCGATCGACATTTGGGGTAGTCGATCGATGGCTTCATTGTTGATGGTGGATGGGCAGTTCAATACGCTATCAAAGTGTTCAGCCCATCTTCTAGTATTTTCTCTTTATCTGTGATCAGTGTTGATCCATCTGCACTGAGAAGTGGAGATGAGCCCGAGGTGGTGGGGCCATAGACTTCTCTCAAGCCATTATAGAAGTTTTTCATGTCGTTCCTGTCTGCAAAGCCCTGAATCTCATCAGCTTTGTTGCTCAGCCAGGAGTCTTGCATCTGGCGCAGCTTTTGCTGGATGTTTCTGCGTACGTTTCTCAGCACGTCGTTCTTTGCTGTTGACTGTGGGTCGTCGATGTTCGCTTTGACAGCACGATGTTTTTCCTCTAGAAGCTGCTGGATTTCAGTGCAATTCTCATCGAACCAGTCCTTGTGCATCCTGGTTGTGGGTCCCAGACACTCCATAGCTGTGTTGTACACCGTCTCACGAAGTGCGACCCATGCTGCTTCCACATCGTGGTCATTCAGTATGGTGGACTCCAAGCGGGTTTCCAGGGTGTCAGCAAAGGACTGTTTGGTAACGATGACCTTGAGCTTGCTGACATTCACACGTTTTGGTGGTTTTATGCCTTGAGGACGTCTCTTGGGCTGGACATGAAGCCTGAGCTTGGAGATGATGAGGCGGTGATCTGTCCAGCACTCTGCGCCGCACATGACCTTCGTGACCCGCACGTCCCACATGTCCCTCTTCCTCACGATGACATAGTCAATAAGATGCAAATGTTTGGATCGCGGATGCATCCATGATGTCCTGTTGCGGGTAGGGAGGCGGAAGATGGTGTTCGTGATCAGGAGGTCATGCTCGACACATGTCTGAAGGAGAAGCAGACCGTTGCTATTGCAGCTGCCAACCCCATGCTTTCCAATCACGCCTTCCCAGGTGGTGCTGTCGCTGCCAACTCTCGCATTGAAGTCACAAGAATGATGAGCTTATCAGCGCTGGGAACAGTGGTAATGATGGCATTCAAGTCTTCATGAAACTTGTCTTTGACCTCATTTCGGTTGGTCATGGTGGGTGCATACGTGCTGACATAGTGGCAAACTTTAGTCCTCGTGAGAGAGGGAGCCTCAGCGTCATCAAGCGATCGTTCACTCCTTTAGGCGGGCCAACCAGCTTGCCGACAAGTGTTGACTTCACCGCAAAGCCAACCCCAGCCTTACGTCTCTCCTCAGGTCCACGCCCACTCCAAAAGAAGGTATAGCCTGCGCCTCATTCACAGTGTTCACCCTCCCCAGCCAGCCTGGTCTCGCTTAGGGCAGCGATGTCAATCTTATATCTGGCAAGTTCATTCGCAATGAGGGCTGTACGCCTCTGGGGTCTATCCGAGGCTTCCCTGTCAAGGAGCGTGCGGACGTTCCATGTGGCCAGGTTCAGAGGAGTAATCCTCGTTTTTCTGTCTTGCTTCGACCGCAATGATAGGGTCCCCGCCAGCCGCGGTATGCTGGATAGGGTGATGTGGAGCAGGCAATGTTTAGGGCACCTTTTCTAGCCTTCTCTCACCCCTTTGTAGTGACTCTTCCTAGGATACACATTGTGGTTTACGGGCGTTTATAGCCGCGCCAGGGACCACATTTGGGTTTACGGGCGTTTATAGCCGCGCCAGTGACCCAGACAGACAAACACAAACGAAAATTGGAAGAGTCACTAGAGGACAGAGAATAGGGCCAAATTTGGACTTTCAAAATGCCATGACAAAGAAGTACTAAACCACCGCAGGCATATTCTCAACTTTACACTTTTAGGATTAATATATATACTGTACACACTGAAAGCTCTCATAGTTTTATGGTGTTTATGCATAAGTGTGACTGTTGTTAAAATTATTTTTTATTCAAGCAGAATATTTTTTTAAAGGTTAACAACAACTGTACGTTAAAGTACTTTTTAGTTACTACTTTGTACAATATTCATATTAAAAGCTTTAGCAAATTAAACACAAAAACACAACTTTTAATAATCAAATCTCTCTCATTAATCTATAAATAGATAATTAATTCAGGGGAGACAATTACTTTTATGCATGATTAAAGGGAGACAAATCACTTTCATTATTATTATTATTTTTTCTTATTATGTTTTATTGCTTTTAAAAAATGGATTGCGACGAGTTATTAAAGTGTGAGGAGGCAGCAGACCTCTGTCATAAAGAAAGATTATACTCGCTGGCTGCGTGCGGGAAAACCAGGCAGTATCTAGGCACTGAACTAAGTATTGAACAGATTCAGCAATTGTCTACATCAGACGTTGAGAAGTATTACGCTAGGTACGAAGCACAGCTAGGATCAAAAATGGTTAGATCGGTGGGACAGACAATGATTAGTTTATATGCTAAGTTAGTAGGCAAGATAGCGCCGACTGATTCAGAAGAAGATTTAAAATATGACTTAACACAAGATCCGGTTTTAACCAAGTCCCTAGAATCTCTTGCATGTGACATGTATTATAGATTTGGGACGTTGCTATGTCCATTCATCATGGGATTAATTACTTTCAATCATATTAATTTTAATCATATTAATTTTAATCAGACTAAAAAAAATGAGCCAGCAGGAGAAGAATGTCCCACAGGAGCAGAATGCCCCACAAGTGAATTCTCCACAAGTGAATTTACAGGCGAGTGCCCCACAAGTGAATCCGCAAGTGAGTGTCCCGCAGGTGAGTAGTGTTACTAAAGCTAAAAGTGCTGGGCGTGTTGAGGCCGGCCGTAAACTAGCTGAATGGAACAGACTGCAAAAAGCAAACCAAGCAGCAAAACAAAAATTATTAGATAGTAATACAACAACAGCACCAGCACCGCCGCCGCCAACAACAACGCAATCAAACTATAAGATGTATTATTATGTGCTGGGGGGCATTGTTGTTGGTGGAGGGCTTTTAGCATACAAGCGCCTAAAGCCATACTTAGCAACAAAGTCACAAATCCCCACAAAAACAGTAAAAGAACCAGCTTCTGCAAAAAAAGTACAACCTCCTGCTGTAGACCCATTTTTAATAAATTAGTTTTTTTAAATGAGTTGTTAAGTACTGGCTAAGTACAAGCTAAGTACTGGTTAGGTCAGTTATAACAAGTTAAGTGCAAGTTAAGTGCAAGTTAAGTGCAGGTCATGTTAAGTACTAGTTAAGATCTTAAGTTAAGTACTAGTTAAGATCTTCAGTTAAGTACTAGTTAAGATCTTAAGTTAAGTACTAGTTAAGATCTTAAGTTAAGTCGGACAAGTCAGTTCTCCGGGGGCCTATTGCGTATGAAAACTCAGGATTAACGTAAGTTCGCTTGTTATTGTTAGAAACTAGTGACTTCTTATTAACAGCAGTTGTGTTTACTTGATGAAGAGTAGAGCGCAGATTAACATTTGTGTGATAAAATACTTCGCGTTCAAAGAGAGCCTGCTTGTAGTTGTTGTGGCTTATTTCTTTTTTTTACAACTTCTTTATCTATGCCCTTAGCTTTCTTTGTTACAGAAGTCTGGGTAGCAACGCTATACATCTTCGACCGCAGGCCAACATATTCTTGTATTACTGTCCCATTAAATTCATCCTTCATCTTTCCAATCACTTTCTTGTTCACGGTTGAGTGTAAAGGCGAATCTTTTGGGTAGTCGCATGTGTCGTACCATCCGTCAGCTCCTTTGGCTACCTCTATTTCCATGTCCTTATAGAAGTCTTCAGTTGGGATGTCCAGAATAAAACTATCAGTGTCTGTGTAAAGGACATTTGATTCTGGGTAAAGCGGCTTAAAGTAGTCGTATAGAAATTCAAGCATTAACAGCTTAGACAACTCTAGCACGGCAAATCCGATAAACACCGGCTTGTCCGACTTCACACTCAGTTTCTTCATCATAATGCCAACCAGGCTGTCGCTAAATATTCTAAAGTCTTGATAGTTAGGTTTAGAGGCCAGCTTAATTGCTTGTTTTTTGTTTGTAACTAATCTTACATCTTTACGATTGTGTACGTTCTCCATGGTTTTGCCAAAACAACTGTTGTTCATCAACTTAAAAAAGTCTTTTTCTGAGGCATCAGTGGCCTTAGTTCTAAGATCGGTGTTCTTCATGATGTATGGTCTCATGAAAGGCTCTTGGTCAAAGGTAATTATTCTGTGAACGGCGGTAAGTTTCAACCCGTGCCTTAAGTAAAATTGTAACAGCCTGTAATGACAGACATATTTAGTTTTGTTAAAGAGGTTAGGCACGAGTTTGGGCGGCTCGGTGGGACTCATCTTTAATCTTTCTGCGGCTAAGGGGAAATCATTATGGAGGTCATGCAACTCTGCGGGATAATCTAAGTCTACTTCTAAGATTAGTCCTATTGGATTATCGGGCGTAAGCTGTGATAGTATGCCCAACACGGCAGTAACCTCATGAGGCCCGTTTATCATTTCAAAGTTTCTTAATGGCAGTGCCTGGCTCATAGCCCATCCAAACAGATTGTTGGCATCAAAATACATCAGATAGTTGGATGGTTTAGTTGGATCATAGTCGTCTAGATACTTGTTGTTGGCTCTGCGGTAAGGATGACAGGTCATGCTAATGCCTCCTCTCAGCCCGCCCTCAATCATCTGGAGTGTATCTAGATCAGATATTAAGTCAATCTCGGCGTTTGTAGACTTCAAGAATGCATCCCAAGACAACCCCGGGGCAGAGATGTACTGTGATGAATCCAGGCCGTAATGTTTCATGCAAGTGGATCTGTAATTCTGAAAGACGTCTGCCAATAAACACACGTCGGCCAATAAATATTGATCGTGATAATCGCCCATCGTTTTGCAGTGTAATTCTGTCCAGGCTTTCTGCGCGTATTCATAGTCGGCGTCAGATGCCTCCACCTCTAAGACGACTGTAAAAGTCTTCCTTTGCTGGCAGCGCTGGCTCATCAAACTTATCCCACGAGTCCATGTATTCATAAGGATAGACGCCTTTACGGACTAAAGATGGGTCGAAATATTTTTTAGTGATTGGACAGTCTTGTAAAGATCCCGCCAATTTATCTAAACCCCCCATCAGATGCTGGGCAGAGTCATAAAAGGATAAACAGTCAATAGTAAAGGTCATGTACTTTTCTGATGACTGTGCAATACAGCTAACCCTCTTACATTCAGAAGTTACTGCTTGCATGATAAAGTGAGAATCATAGCCCCGCAAGTTATGAAAGAAGATTGGCAGTTTCCATGTCTTGGGGTCAACCTTAAGTTGAAGATTGCAGCTATTATGCGCTGCCCCTCTGAATTTTCCAGTAATGTGATCATGGTCCCTTACAGCATCGCCCGATAATTCTCTGTTGCATATCCAGCAGTGGGTGGATGATTCGTAGCGCCTTTGGTCTTCGAGGGTCATCTTAATGCCTGAAAGGTTCAGCCGATTGGAAAATTGATTGCGAAGATGTTTCATCTGCTTCAAAAATCGATTAGCTGCGTCGGGACCTCTGTAAATCTCCGGCTGTGTGTGTCCACCGTCTGACCTAACAACGACAAAAGCATAAGAACATATCTGATGGCGGGACAATAAGGTTGTTTTTTGTTGTGTCCGTTCTTGAGGGCCGTAGTACTGTGGCAAGATTGCTTCAAAGTCAGCATAGACTACGTATGGGCTCATTTGCATTTTTCGTACATTCTTAAACCTGACTCTAGACCCGGGCGGGGGCGCAATAATTTCGGTTTTACAGTCTTCAAAACTTTTACAATGTTTCTTATGTTTGTCAGCTGCCTGTATAGATGGAATTCTAACCAAACACCTTCTACAAAGCCCCTGTTTAGCAGGATCCTTTGTGGTATACGCCAGAAGTCTGCTCATTGTTCTAATTAATACATAGTGACTCTTGGAACCGTCTGTAAACAGAATCAAGTCTACATGATTGTCAAGTGATTCGCCTAAAGGGGGAGCTTCGGGAGAGACCCTTAGAGGGGCTAGATTGTCTACTGAATTCCATGTGTATACGCTTACAGTTATAGGCTTGTTTTGCTCTTCAAACTGAGATATACTTTCCATGCTTACTGGAAAGGTTATGTTATTTAAGTTCAGCTCATTTATATACTGCCTATAATTAGAAACTCTGTCTGGGTGCTTTTTAACAGGGTGTAAGTGCGCCAAAACACACCACATGAAACATAAGTTGTCTGAATTATGTATGTTTAGGACTGCTCGTTTAAGAACTAACTCTCTCGGGAGAGGGATGTAAGAATCGCCGACTATATGATAGTATTTGGTTTGTCTTAATTTGATTTCGAGGACTGTTCCTTTAGACCAACCGGAGCCGCGCAGTTTCGCTTCTTCAATCGCATGGTTAAACTGTGTAAGCATGTAATCAGCCCAGTCAGGTGTAAAGTTGCGATAGCTGATTACTTTTTTCTGTCTAGTTGAAACCCAGACTTGCATACTACTATCATCAGGGGTTATATATTCAATCTTAATGGCCAACAACACTTTTACTTGCGGGTTAATTTGAAGAGACTCTGGGATTTTAGAAATAGCATGTGTTACGCTTTTTTGAACGTTTGTGGGGTTAATAATGTCCATGTCTAATTCAATGAACATATCGCTTAATTGTTCATTGCCGTCAAATATCTCCTCCCACGTATGTAGTTTTTCAACCTCGGATTTACTTGTAGGGTTCATTTTTATCCCACAATATTTACGTAAATTAAAAAAAATAAAAGTAAGTAAAAGTAAGTAAACGCGTTTTTATTCTTCACCCAGGCGTTGCAATACTTCAAGACACCCTAATCTTACAAGAACGCCTGCCAATACTTTAGCTTTTTCTGAATCACTACAGTCAATGTTTAACTCTTTGATTGCTTCGTCAAATAGTTCACTATGATTTTTTATTAAATTGTTTACATCATTCTCAAACCCAGATTTACTAAAATCAATGTTTAACACTTTCATCGTTTCGTCAAATAGTTCATTACAATTTTCTATTAAAATCTTTAGATCAGATTCGCTGTGTTTGGCCGTCATTTTTAAATCTAAAATTAAATAAATAAAAAAAAATAAAACCATGAGTATAACGCTGGTTAATTATGCAGTGCCTATTGTTGGTGTTATAGTTTACTCAACCCTAGCAAAATGGTTGTTAAGAATAAAACCACCCAACAGGAAAGATAGAAGATACGCCGAAACTAGTTACAACCTTATTTTTAGCTCTAGCAACAAAAGATTATCTGATTAAAAAGCACATAGACAGTCTTTCATATTATGATTATTTTAATTATTTTTTTAGTTAATAAAAAATATGAGCACTGCAAAGATCATCAATACGATTTACCACTCTGCTGTAATCGGCGGCCTTAGTATAGGATATAGCATGTTAGCAAAAAACATGTTTAAAATGAGGCCAGCTGATCTAGGAAGGTTAGACATTGAGGATGTTGTTAAGGTTATAGCTGTACCAGCCGCCGTGGCGAAGTGGTCAGCGTCGCGGACTCCCGGCTGGGAGGTCGTGGGTTCGAATCCCATCAGAAGTCATGTGGGTTTTTCTGCCCCGACCGGCTCCTACCCAGAGTTGAGTTGCTGCGGACTCAGTTGGGAAGACTGGGGCCACACAGTCGAGTTTCATCCACTTAATGGATGCGTTTCTGAGAGTGTTGCTCAAATTTCCTGACCAACACTGCAGGTGCCTGTATCTCTCGGGCCTGGTTGACGCCGGGATATATTATGAAAGGAAGCGTAGAGTACAGCCCTGTCATGTAGTCTCAGACCGAAATGGAAATCCGCAGCATCATCTTAATCATCCTCATTCTCATCAATCAGCATAAAAAAAAAATGTCTCAAGTTCTGTGGCCCTTCATGCCCTGCTCTCATGGTGACCTCAATTTCGATGTCCTCTCCACGTCTGTGGCCTTGGTTTGGTTCCGTTGGGGTCACCGGTATCGGCGAGTCCATGGGGGCTGTCGTTGGACGGACGTGGTGGCGCCCTCCGGAGGGAGAGCTCACTCACGCCGGCTCCGCGACTAAGCAATTATTGTCGTCAGTAGGGGGCTTAGTAGGTGGTGTCCTGTGTATGTTAGATCAGAACAGGCGCCACTGAACACCACCGAAGTGACTCGGCAGCAGTGCAGTGTCTCCTCCGGTGGGTTGCCTCTTGACGACTTGACATTGACTGCTCCCTGTGGATTGCCGGTGCCGGGGCTGCGGCGGGGCCGACCAGGCTGTGGCTGTGGACGGGGTGTCGGAATGAGCGGCGTGGGTGCACTGCCTCTGAGGTGGCGCAGAGGTTGGGACAGCAAAAAAAAAAAAAAAAAAAAAAAAAAAAAGGTTATAGCTGTAATAACGGCGGGGATTGCCTCAAAAGACTTTCTTGTTGCACAGGGGATTATCCCAGAAAACATCAATGCATAGAAAGATTAATGCATAGAAAGATTAATGCATTTAGGCAGATTGATTTATAAAAAAAAGATTCATTCATTTATAAAAAAGATGTCTGGAATAATTCTGATGGTGGGTGGGGCTATTGTTAATGCATTGGCTTTCTCTGGCAGCAATTATATGTTTAGTAAATTGCGGTCTGATGAAGAGAGAGAACGTCATAACAAGGCAATGGAAGATTTAGCTAAGGCAAGAGACGCTTACGAGAAAAGGAGAATTGCTCACTTAGACTTTATTAATAAAAAGTTAAGAGAACAGGGGCATGCAGAGCACACATTTACAGACGTTGATGAAGCAATGAATGAATATTACTTAGTGACAGGAAAGAAGTTTCTAACATCGGCACCGCCAGAGCTGTCCGACTTTTATGAACCATCTGAGGATCAGAAAATGGTAGAAATAGGCTTTATTATAGGCGCTATGGGAGCAATCTTTCTTCTTGCGTATTCAATCTAAAAACATAGTTAAAAATGTAATAAAAACGGTCTCTTATGGACGATACAAAGTACAAAATATATTATTCTCCTGGAGGGTATTGGAAAGGAAAGGCCGCTATTGATAAACTGAGTAAAGCCGCTAGGGTGTCTGAATCAGAAGCGAAAGACTGGCTTTCAAAACAAGCGATCTGGCAAATATATCTGCCTGCCCCAAAAAGAATAATAAGGCCTCGATTTGTTAACTCAGTTCCTAATGACACCCACCAGATGGACTTGTACCTTCCACATGACAAAGTTAGAAGAAAAAAGTTTAAGTATGCCCTGACTGTTGTTGACATGGCTTCAAGGTATAAAGATGCTGAGCCTTTAACGGATAAAAGCTCAACTGCTGTGGCTGTGGCTTTACAACAAATATACATGCGAGGTCCATTAAAGTATCCTAGGTTGATCCAGGTTGATGATGGGAAAGAGTTTAAAGGAGCTGTAAACCAGTTGTTTTTAAGACATCGGGTTACAGTTAAGAGGGGATCCCAGGCAACCATCGCTCCCAGGCCCTAGTAGAAAACTTTAATAAGAATCTAGCTGAGCGTCTGTTTATCTATCAATATCATAGAGATCTTATGGACAGGACGCGCAACACAGAATGGGTTAGGAGATTGCCAGCAGTCTTACGCGCCATGAACAATGAAGAATTTAAAGCAACGGGTCTTAAGCCAGTGAACGCGATCAAATTAAAAAAAATTAGCATTACTGAAGACATTCAAGGTAATCAAAAACTCTTACCTTTTGGACTAAAAGTAAGATACTTGTATGCGCCTGGAGAGGCAGAGGGCGATGTTAGAATTAGAGCCACAGACCCCATATGGAGCGTAGACGTATATGAAGTTGAAAGAATTATGAAAACAGCCCCTCCCGTGTATTATTTAAGAGAGACTCTTTCTTCTAGCGGTGCTACTACGTCTAAAAAGCCCGTCCCTAAAAGATCGTTTGTTCGCGAAGAGTTGCAAGTTGTCCCGCCAAACACAGTGCCGATTAGTTAAAAAAAAATAGTATTTATTTTTTGTTAAACTTATGATTTATTTATTTATTTATTTTTTTAGTTCACATCTTATTTTTTTAGTTCACATCTTATTTTTTTAGTCTATTTTTGGGTTTAACTGATTGTTTGCTTGCTTTTCAATGTTCTGTTTGATTGTCTCAGCGTCTACTTGTTGCGAAGTAAAAGTCTTTCTCCACTCCTTTTGAAGTTCAGTTTTTTGTCGCCTGTAATCCTCACCATCAGCCATAAGATGCTCAAATTCTTCAGCTGTAATGTTTTCATCCTGCAATGCTTTGCTTATTCTCAGTCTTAATGAACAAAGTTTTGCTGATGCTAGGGCCACAATGGCAGTGTGCTTTTGTAGTTTAGGCGTTAATTTTTTTAAAACAGCACTCACAATCATAGACATAGCACCTAAACCCAAACCAATGCTCCCTAATGCTAAAGAGGCTGGCGCTCCGGTCCCAGTAGCTAAAAGAGCAACGGCGGACCCAGCACTTACGCTCGCTACAGCTGATGAGCCGGTGATTATATAAGAAAGAGTATTTAAAACTTTAGCATATTTCTTTCTAGTAACCCTATACTTATTCAAGTCACTTTCTATTTCTTCTTGAAGTTCAGTTATTTGCTCTAACCTAAACTTTTGAGCCTGATCATCCATTTTTAATTAAGATTAATTTTTTAATTAAGATTAATCTTGTACATATTTTCTTATTAACCCTTCTGGCAGCACTTCATCAACAGAGTAAAACGCAATAAAATCAACATACTTAATGAAAATAAAATCGAGTACTGTTAGTTTGTCTTTGTCAACCATCACAGTGACTTTGTCAGATGATACAGAAGTGTTTATTTCATCCCCGTTTTTAGTAATAGCAATAACAAGCCTAAGAGGCCCGCCCAAGTTTTCAGACTTTATTTGTACACCTCTGATTAACGTATGCTCTGGCAAACTAGGATCAGACTCCCTTGGAGTAATAAATAAGCGAAAAAGCATCGTCATTTTTCTAGGCAGTGATTCTAGTTTTGGGTTAAACTCTAAGCCGACAGTGTCACCCCCCACTTCAGCTAAGGACTTCTTTCTCCGCAGCATATATACAGAGCCCTGCCTGGTTATTTCAATCTGCTTTTTCTGTTGTGTTCCTGGGACTAGGCTAGCAAGAAGGCGTCCTTCATTCAAAGCTTTTCTAAAATTGTATTTCTTATCAAAGTATACATGGGGGCTTCGTAGTTCAAACTTTAAATCCCAGTTAATGTCAGGAAGCAACGCCCATGCATTCTCTCGTTTATGAAGTTTGTATTCGTGTTTGCCAAAATCGTTTGCCCTTAGATTTCTTATCTCTTCCAGGGTAGGATATTGCTGTCGTTTTTTATCTTCAATTTCTATTCGTTTGTAAACACCATCGTCGGTGTACTCAAATCCATAAACATTTCCTGTCACTCCTATTAGATCAAAGTCAGTTGTATCTGCTAGATCTTTTAGCTCTACTGCAACGCATTTAGGAGCTAACTCTGCTTTTGATTCAGGTCCTCGAGACATTCTTTTTAATATAAACAATTTATTATAAACAAATTGTTATAAACAATCTGTAATGAGCAATCTATAATGAGCAATCTGTAATGAGCAATCTGTAATAAATAATCTATAGTAAATAATCTATAGTAAGCAATCTATAATAAGCAAACGTATTGAACTGGTGGGTCAGTCCGTAAGCATAGTTTAGCGTGCTTAGATTTTTCTAGCTGCTCTTTTATTTTTTTTAGTTCATCCCTGTCCCTGATTATATAGTTTTCACTTAAACATTCTTCAAAACTGTCCCTGTCCTTAGTATAGAATAAGATGACTGATTTTAACTGCGATCTAAAGTCTTTTAAGACAGCATTGTATTTTTGAGTTAAGAGCCAAACAGAAACTAATGCGTGTCTTCCGCTAAAGGCTAGCTTAGACAGAGTCCTTCTTTTTTTTACAATGTCTTGTTCGGCTGAACAGTCATCAATAATAAACAGCGTTTCGGTTCCCTCAAATAGCCTATAGTAATGTTCTAAACAGTCGCTTAGCTTGTCAGTAGGATCAACTAAAAATATATTCTCGTCTGTCCAAACAAACTGCCTTTCTTTGTAAGACTTGTTGTGCTTAATGGTTGTGCAGAATATAACAATGTACTCGTAATGAAACCTGTAGACTGTTTGTAACAAATCAAGCACGAAGACAGTTTTCCCACATCCAGTAATCCCACAAATAAGCGAACAGTGCGGGTCTTTGGGCAAAAAGTTCAAACTATCCATCTGTTTTAATAGGCTATTTCTTTCAGTCTATTTTCTTCAATGTTCAGCTGGGCGTCATAAACCACAAAAACGTGCATTTGTATCTGACCATTCTCCTCCTCTTCCTTATTAATCTGTATGAGTATGCCATCTGACCCTACCCTTCTTCCACTCCCGTGCAGTCTGTTGTCATACGTGGATCTAAAATCCAGCCATAGTCCATATTTGTCTGTTAGATAATCTTCGAGTCTTACATCGTGAAGGTGAAGTTTTTTACACACATGATCGGCTGTGGGGCTTGTCTGTCTGCCTCCAGCAAACAGTTTTCTTATTTCATCAAAGTGTTGGTCGGGTAAAAGTCCAGCTGAATACAACTGAAAAGGCTTGCCATCTACTGTGCAAGACAGTTGCTCAAGTTTTGGGTTGTAAAACACCTCAGATTCTCTCTGAAAAGGAGCTGAGGGTTCAGTAAATAGCAAGAGAACCCCCTTTAGGGACCTTAAAGAATTGCTTATAGCTATTTCCCAGACGGTGTCTTGCTTGTTTTTAATCGCTAGACTGTGGTGTAAAACTCTTTCAAAGTAAACAACCGCCCTACTTTTATACTGGTTTAAGATTATTCTAGCCAGTTCGGGGTTAGTAACAACGTCAAAATTAAGAGAGATGTTACTAACAGTGTATTTGGCTAAGGGATCATCTGATAGAATAACAGACCCGCTGTCATTGAATGACAGTTCGTAAGTAAGTTTGTCTCTTAGTGCGCCTTGGTAATATGGCTGATGGGTTTTTTAACAGTTCAAAATCTAGAGGGATGCAAAATCTGTTCTTAAATGCTCGCGCTATTGCCTGATCTCCCTCGTCTTCCTTTGCATCTGCAGCATTAAGCCTGTGCTTAAGACCGTTTGAGCTCTGGATTCCCTGAAAGATTTTGTCTTTTCTTTCTGTTCTGGGCAGCCACAGGTCCGAATAGAGATTAAAAATGTCTGCGCTACTCAGTGAGAAGACTTCTCTACCTTCCAGTTTAATTACCATATTTTTAATGATGGCCCTGCCCAGGTTAGCAACGACAGTAGCATTAGGATCCACTGACTCAATATCTATTTTGAATGACAGCCTGGCAGTGCCTGGCATTATAACATCGTCAGGCCCAAGGTCACTAAATCTTACTGTTAACATTTCATTAGGCTCAATTGTTGATGGATTATTTACAACCCGCACAGTCTGTCTTATGCCTTTTATGCCGTGGGGCTCTTTCGCTTTTCTGAATGGATCGAGGTCGCAGCCGTATGGGTTCATTTTTTATAAAACAAAAAATAATGAATATATAAATATGGCTGATGAAGATTTTGACGCGGTTGATCCTATTGAAGAAGAAGATGAAGAAAGAGAGCCGAGTCCTTCATTGCAAGAAGAACTTGAAGGAGCAGGATTAAGCCAAATACGATTGTTAGATAGAATTGAATCGTTATATGGCAGTATAGGGCGAGAGCAGCCAGAAGCGCTTAATGTTTCTAATTTTTTAACAGATGAAAATAATCATTTGTTTGTAAGAACTAGTAAAGGAAAGCTTGTACGGCTTACTACAAAACCAGACCCAACCCAGTTTTTAAGCGGGAGCACAATTCTTAGAGAGCTCCCTATTTCTGACCAAAGGCAGTTAAACTTTATTGGCAATCTAAGGCCTGAGGCTGTTAGCGCTTTACAGAACTTTGGGCAAAGGCTGCCAACACGATCTGAAATGCAAAACATACCTCTTCAAGAATTAAATCGAACAGCAGATGAACTAATAGCAGAAATTGAGACGAGTTTTAATGAGGAGACACAATTAAAAACAATTGATGATTCTCCATTGCCTATGCGTGAAATCATGGGTCTTAATACTGCTCTAAAGACTATAAGGGGTGAACTAACAAACAATTTGGCAAAACTTGGTGAGCTAGATAGAGAGATAGAAGAAAGAAATAAACTGGCTGATGCAGATGATAACAATTTAGAGCCGGAAGAAAAGGCTAAAATACAGGCGAAAATACAGGATTTAATGCTAGAAAGAGCGGCCAGGTTAGAAGCGCTGTCTACTAACAGAGAAAAAATAGCGTCTCAAACAAACAGAATCAGAGAAACTATAAACAGACTCCTTCATGAAAATACTACGTTAGCAGAAAGAATAAGAATTCTGTTCAGAGAGCAGGGAATTACAATAGTTAGTATATTGACGGCTGTTGGGTTTGCTATCTCTACACTGGTTTATGCATTAACTGGCGGTGCGCCAACAGGGTCAGTAGCGCCTCCAACGCCTCAGGCTGGTAAAAGCTGGATTAGAAAACAATTGCACCATCTGGCAAACCTATTAAAGAAGTTAGCTGTCAAAGCGCTTGATGCTCTGCCTGGCATAATAGGCAGTGTTGTTAGTTGGGTTTTGTCTACCATAGGCAAAGTGGCTGGTTATATGGCCGACCATCTGTGGACGTTAGGGGTGCTGGCTGCTGGTTTAATTTTTAGTGAAATAAAGTATGGCTAATCCAGTAAAAGTTAAAAACACAACAAGGGCTGTCTTTTCGCTAGTGTGTCTGTCGGGGTGAGGTACATCAACGGGCGGGGGGTCGCTTTCTGGGCTGCTTATAACTGGTGGCGGTGGGTCGCTTTCTGGCTGTGGGCTGCTTATAACTAGTGGGGGGTCGCTTTCTGCAGGTTCTGGGCTAGATACTTTTTTTAAAATGGCTGGTGCGGGCCTTGTGTTTAAGCCTTGATTGTGTCCTAAGTTTTGGTCGTCTCCGGCTATGAGAATTTCATTATTATAATTCTGTATCATGCCAATCTGCAGTCTAAGGTCAGAAGGCAGCATGTATAATCCATGACCCACAACAAAGTCAACCTTTGACCTAGCATGTGCAAGAACGTTTTGGTACCTTTGTATGCTGGAAGGCAAATCAACAGCAGAGTTAATAACATCTTCTAAATTGGCTAGAAATTGTTTTCTGGCGTCAAAGCCTGTAGATTGATCCACTATGCTAGACTTGGTCTGTGCTTGCGCTCCTAATAGACACCAAACGTATGTTCGTATGGAGTCATTAAGTCTTTGCACTCCTGGCATTGTTAGGCCTTTACTTTTATCTAAGATAAATGTTGCCCAAGCATTGGGGTGTTTTTGTTCTATTGATCCCAATCTAACTTGGGAGTTTGACTTAAAAGAGGTGTGGCCAGGCCAGTAGTCAAAATTATACTCTCTACGCTGACCCCACAAATACAATGTGCCCAACCCGTGATAGCGGTCTAACTTTTGTCTAAAGTTATTTGAAGGGTTAATGGTGAATTCGTTGCAGATTCTTTCATATGCATTATTGTCCATTGGGCTGAGAAATGGATTAAACGCGTTGTCGTTGGGGAGGCGCACCTGTAGTTCAGTTAGTATGCGTCTATACTGATAATAAACATGAAAGTTATATACTGACCTTACTAAGAGGTTGGGGTGGTTTAAATGGTTTGTATATGAAACACCGCAGCCAGTGGTTGAGCAGTAAACTGCAAAATTTAACTGATTCTGGTAAAAAGCCATAGGGTTGGATGACCATGCTGATGGCACTCTATCACTCTTTATTGGAGGATTTAAATATCTAGTTAGTGGGTTTACAAGCCTGACTAGAAAGCCATATGATTCATCCACTGCGATGGTTAGGCTACTAAAGTCCAAAGATTTGGGCTCATAAACCCCCCCTACATCGTAAGTAGCACTTTCATTATATTTAAAAGGTTCCATTTTTAAATAGATTTTTTTTTTAAGGATTTAAAAAGGATGTTCCTTTATATAACCAAGCAAAACACAAGTGTGTTCTTAAAGTATCCAATTAACAATAGGCGTGATAATAGTAGGGTTGCTCTTAGAAAAATTGGTTTTAAAGTTAAGTGGTTTAATATATCTGAAGAAGCTCAGAATAACTGGATTAATATTAGTAATGAAGAGGGCAATCAAATAACTCATGAAAAAATACTAGAAGGCTATTACAGCTTTTGTTCTTTAAAAGAAGTATTTATCGAATTAGGCATATTGCTAAAAATTAACGAAGCAAACCTCAGAATTACTATGCATTTTCCACTAGAAGAAAAAAGAGAATACACTTTTCCTAAAGGCCTTGCGCGAATCTTGGGTTTCCACAGTACTAGCAGATCTTATAAATTTAGTACAAGAGAAAACATCTATCAATTTGAAGGTAATGAACCATGTGATTTTCTCGTTAACCCGATGTTGTATGTCCATTTACGGGAGTTAAAAACAAGTACTAATTTATTTGATGGCAATCCATCTACAGTTCTAGGAGTACTGCCATCAATTAAGGCGGGGTTTTGCGATTATCAGTTAAGCACATTTGGTAAAGACAGCCGGTTTAAAGAATTAGTTGAGGGGTCTATAAATTCAGTGTGTGTAAAAATAACTAACCAAGATGGAAGGCCGGTTGTTTGCTCTGATTTGTTAGTGGTGCTTGAGATAGAAGATTAATCAGAAGAGAAGAGAGAATGTCAATATCTAGACTCTATATCGCCCATTTTTTGTTTTGCACGTAAGCCCCCCATTTTAAAATAACGATTACGTCAATTTTGGAGGTTTTTGCATGTTAATTTTGATTGTAAAAAAGGTGCCAATTTTGGCAAAAAGTAGCATGAGATGGACGAGATTTGTTTGTGAAAAGGGGGGTTTTCGTGCAAAATAAGATGGGTGGAATAGAGTATAGATATTGACATTCTCTACCTGTGCCAGGCAACAACTACATACAGCACCACGAGCAAGCAGAGCGAAACAAAGCAGAGCAAGCAGACCAAGCAAGCATGGACAACATGCAGCCATCACCACAACACAAAGCAAAGACACAAAGCCCCGGGTGGCACAAGGGGGAAAAAGAATCCTATAGATATCTCCACTGCCCGTACCACCATCGCTTTTCACTTCCTGGGATTTTTCATCCCTGTAACACCCCCCCCCCCCCCCCCCAAAAAAAAAAAAAAAAATTGTTCTCACCAACTAACTAACTAATTAAATAGCTAAGTAACTACATACCTGCCTAAATACATGACTGACTAACTAACTGTTCTTCACACATGTTTTTTTCATTCTTCACATTTTTTCCTTTTCTCTGCCGGGATTCGAACCCGCAGCTTTTGGATGGGTGGGCGTTTAAAGGCATACCTTTTCAGACGGATGTCTTACCCCACTGCTAACAGACACCTACTCTACATTGAGAAATTTATGCCTTATGAAGTTCACTTTTGTTCCTCCCTAACCAGCAGCTAGTTCAAATGTTCAGTTGTTTACACAAGTCTGTTCGTATGCCTGTTACGAGTCTCCCGGCATCTTTAGAAAGTATGCTGAACTCAGCACCGCAGAACACGAGCTATCCCCGTTCAAAACTGAAGGCAAAGGAAACCACATCGTCGTCGTCCTGAGGTTCAATACTATAACCGATTATTGCCTGTCACGTTACAACCACAGCGTCCATGCTGTGTATCGCAGAAAGTGCCCCCTCCAGCTAAACAGGGGTAACACTGTGAAACACAGAAGAAGCCAAGAATAGGCAAGGCAGCCTTTTTTTTTTATCTCCATCTGGTATATTTTTGCCAACTCTGCCCAGTTTGTTCTATGGTGCTGATGTTGACAGTGAAAACATTGTTTATACTGATAAACATGTAGCTGACAATGATCATCATTTGCTTGCTTCTGTTTCCCAGTCTTTGTATGACACTCAAAACAATGAACGGCAGATCAACATGAAACTGTGTGGCGCCAATACACAGGTGGTGATAGTGTGCGATGACTCTGAGAAAAAGTGCGTAGCAGAAACAGATTTGCATATGACTGTTAGTGTAAAAAATACTGAAGGCTAGGAACAGGAAAACAATGCAACCGAACGTGATTCAAAATCGATGCATTTACCCAACACAGAGCACAAAACTAATGTTACAACATCAAGCACATGTGGCACAGACAGCGCCTAGCTCACTACAGAAGCTAATGTGCAGCAGCACACAGAATCGTGTCAACAAAACATTCACACACAAATAATGGCAACTATTGAGGAAAGAGGGAAGAGCTTGGTCTGTCTCACCCGTGTTTGTGGCCAAGTTCAACACATCACTTCTACCTGGAGCAAAGACGTTGCGAAAGGAAATCCCCACTAGGACCCATCGTGACTGTTGTGTTGTAAAGTTGTGAAGTGGACTATTACTATGTGTGATTGACAGTCCAAGGGTTCGTTACAAATATGTTTAATGCCACGATGTGGGATCCATGTCACGATGATCGTTTGTAAAGGCCAGTTGTACAACGCTGTTTCCACATAAGTTTCGTATATTTTGCCTCCCTCCTCACTCCATTTCCCCCCAGCCCTCACCCCTACCCCGTTCCCCCCATCCCATTCCTCCATAGTCCGTTTCTGTGAATGGGCCTTAATAGCCTAAACCACGTTAAAGTATCGGTATTCGTATATCTACTCTCTCTCTCTCTCCTCTCTCTCTCTCTCTCTCTCTCTCTCTCTCTCTCTGTGTAAAGTCACAAATTGAATACGTATGTAAATTAATACCTACATACCTAAATAAATACCTTAATAAATAAACAAATAATAAATAAACAAATAAATATACAAGAAAAAGATAAATAAGTAAATAAGTATATAAATAAATAAATAAATAAATAAATGAGAAAAAGGAAGGAATATTTCATATACCATGAAGATTTTGGTAGATTATTAAAACTTCATTGAGGATAACATAGACGTTGTCACAATTATACCACTAGAGCAAATGATGAAAAAAAGAAAAGAAGAAAGAAAGGATGGAAGGAAGGAAGGAAGAAAGAAAGAAAAGAAGGAAAGAAGGAAGGAAAGAAGGAAGGAATGAAGGAATGAAGGAAGGAAAAGAACCAAAAAAGCAAGAGAGAGAAACAAAATGGAAAACAAAACCCCAAAGTCTGCGCGGTGGGTAAGCGAAAAAAAACCAGTTAGTTGGTTACTTAATTAGTTAGTTAGTTCCATTATTCTCAATTTATAATCATCTTCTCATAATATCTTCATGGTACATCAATCCTCCCTGTCTTACATTTCGTTCTATCTGCATGAGAATAATCTGGTGTTTCGTTTCTGTATTAAACCAGAATCATGGTGAGTTTGTGTATTTCGCTGCTTGTAAAGTAACACACCAAATGTCTATCTGCATGTCAATAGTGCGCAGCGCTTCACTTTGCACACACTGCAAAAATTAAACGTACGGAGTAAGAACATCCAATACCGCATAATTCCATTGTAGGTGATTTCATTTGATGTTAGAACGCGTTGATCCAAGAAAAGAGGGAAAGGATGTTGTTGGGTTTTTTTTTTGTTTTAATCATAAAGAGCTATTTTAGGTTCAGCCCATCTATTTTCATGACCCAGATAACCATAAGAGGGGTCCGTGATAACATGATTTGAGCGAAAGGGGCCCACGGTCAAAAGATAATAAGAACATTTGTATCCGGAGCATGACTGTCAAGTGCGTGAAACCTCTCACAAAAGGCATTAAACGCTTAGAGGCAAAAGGGACGTTGTACGTAGTATACAAATAGGTAATAGAACCATTAACAAGTGTGCCTTACCCATCGCACACGGTCGAACCGTGTCAAGGAGGACGAAGCGGTCAGGTGACAGATGGCACCTAAGGTAGTAAGGAGTTCGGACCTGCCCGACAGCGAAAGGGGGAGGGACGTAACCACTAGGACCTTGGTGCACCAAGTGAGTGCTAAATACTCAGTCAGATGAGGTTCTTTTGTAAACAGCAGTGAAGAGCAGGAGTCTTGGACTCGTTCGGATGGTATTGCCGTGGGTCACTGGGTTGGTTCTATTGTCAGGCTGGTTGAACGCGCGTGGATGTTGTTATCGTAGCCCTCTTTAAGATAATTACTGTGTTAAAGTGGCCTCCGAAGTCGGCGGGGAATTTTCGATGTCCATCTGGTGCCAAGTGTTTGTTTGCTAATCAATTAGGTAGGGATGTGTGTAAATGCAGATGTGTGGAGAATGTAGCGAATGGAGAATTCAGAGTACTTGTGAACTAGGGGTTTGAGAAGCAGCATGGACAAAGGCATGGCCCGAAGGGAATCCTTTGTTTCCATTCCTATATAAACTAAGGGAGAACAACGTGAAGAGAAGAACACCAGGAGAGAGAGAGAGAAGGCAGAGGAGAGAGAGAGAGGAGAGAAGGTGGGCAGGACAGAGAACGGGTCGAGAGGAACGTGGTCCGGGAGATAGAAGAGACAGCAAAGTCTTAGGGAAAGACACGCTGGAAGAGAAGAAAACTAAGTTTGAAGCCCAGAGGTGGGTGAAGACAGACAAACTGAAATTGAACCCAGAGGTGGGTGAAAGAGACGAAGAAGAAGAGTTCTACGTCGAGATCCCAGAGACGACCACGAAGACCCAGTCCTGAAACCTGGAGCCAGTCAACCAAGGGCCTCACCATCAAGCAGTGCTGAAGAAGACGTGAAGAGACTTTTCAAGAACTGTGGTGTGGTGTGAAAGCGTGGTTGTGTGTGTGAAAACCTGGCCAGGTAAGAAGTCATTTTTATTATAACCCGGGATTAGGAAGTATTGATCTTTTATGTGTTGATTTGTTCATTTTGTGTAATTGGATTTTTCATGTTTGATTATAAGTAGCATAGAAATTGTATTTCTTGTGCTCAATCGTGTTAGAAGAGAAACGAATGCGTGACATCCCATTCCCAGAGAGAGGTGAATGTTTGGTGGGCGCATGAGTGTGCATATGCGTGTATGAGTGCAAAGATAACCTTGGTGTGTTAAGCCTGACCAATAATACATCAACTTAGTGCACTTAAGCAATACCATCACGATTTCCCCCGTCCTGGACAAAGTGGCGAGCCTGCCAGGATTGCATGGCCCAAATTAGTTTCAGGAGGGAAACAAAGTGAGTACTAGAGTAGTACTGGGGCGAAGCGTCCACTAAAGGCAATTTTAATTAGCTCTTCTAATTAGTTCCTTTAGTTCTTTGAGTGTTGAGTATTGACTTGTGTGTAGGGTGGTTGTATTAATCAAAGGTCGTTTAGAGAAACGAAGAACGAGGTTCTAGTCTTAACTCTCACAGAAGCTGTGGTTTAAGATTAAGGCTCCTTTGTGTTAGGAACACTACCACTGGTTGGTGTACTCGTACCGTTTAGTAGATAAACTGTGTATCAACTTTTTCCGGGTTTATAAGCGTAACTGTTTTAGAGGTGCTAAAACATATCAGAAAACAAAATGGCTGAAGAAAGTCTTACCCCCATCGAGAAACTGATGAGTTTAGGGGAGAAACTAGTATATACAGGAGATGAACTGCGTAAGTTCATAGAGACTCA
>CM065723.1:26440078-26450078 GCA_033310375.1 Conus canariensis
CCCATGACGACCAGATCGCTAACTTTCTGCAAGATGGACAACACCCCCCCCCCCCCACCACCACCACACATCTCCCCAATGTCTCCCGCATCCCATGACGACCAGATCGCTAACTTTCTGCAAGACGGACACCTTCCCCCCCGCCCCCCCCACCACCACATCTCCCCAATCTCTCCCGCATCCCATAACGACCAGATCGCTAACTTTCTGCAATACGGACAACACCTTCCCCCCCGGGCCCCCCCCCTCCCCCCCACCACCACCACCACCACATCTCCCCAATCTCTCCCGCATCCCATGACGACCAGATCGCTAACTTTCTGCAAGACGGACAACACCTTCCCCCCCCCCCCCACCCCCCCCCCACCACCACCACATCTCCCCAATCTCTCCCGCATCCCATGACGACCAGATCGCTAACTTTAGTTTAGTAGATAAACTGTGTATCAACTTTTTCCGGGTTTATAAGCGTAACTGTTTTAGAGGTGCTAAAACATATCAGAAAACAAAATGGCTGAAGAAAGTCTTACCCCCATCGAGAAACTGATGAGTTTAGGGGAGAAACTAGGATATACAGGAGATGAACTGCGTAAGTTCATAGAGACTCAGCAGAAGACTGAGAGAGATGAAAGGGCTGAAAGAAGGAAATTTGAAAAGGAACAGCTAGCGGCTGTCAAAAGAAATCTAGAAGCAGAAACCGCTGCGTCGAAGGCTAGAGCAGATGCAGAGAATGCAGCGGCCAAAGCGAGAGCAGATGCAGCAGATGCAGAGAGTGCAGGGTGCCAGAGCGAGAGCAGAAGCGGAATCAGAGATTTTAGCCAAACAAATTGAGTTTGAAAGAATAAAGTCTGAAAATCGTAGTGAAATAGACGCCAGTTCTGAGTCAGTAGGCCGCAGACTAAGTTGCGCATCTAGACTTAAACTCCCACTGTTCAGAGAAGAAACTGATTCGATCGATGCCTATATCAGTCGGTTTGAATCGGTTGCCGAGCACGAGGGCTGGCCCGAAGATGACTGGGCAATAAACCTGTCTGCCTTGTTGACAGGTCGTGCGTTACACACTGTTTCCACCTTACCCAAAGGTGATCAGAGGGATTTCGACAAGGTGAAACAAGCAGTACTAAAGGCATATGATTTGATGAAGAAGGTTTTAGACGTAAGTTTCGCGAGGCGAGAATCGAACAGGGTGAGACATACACACAGTTCGGAGTTAGACTGGATCACTATTTCAACAAGTGGGTAGAACTTAGTGGAGTAGACAGTGATTTTGAAGGCCTCAAGACACTGGTGATGAAGGAACAGATACTTGATGGTTGTGGGACAGGCCTCACAATCCACATTAAGGAAAAAGGTGCAACCACAATAGCTGAGGTACTTCAGACGGCAGAGACTTACCGGGAAGCGAGGCGTGATTTGCCTGAACAAGAGGAAAGCCCGGAAGCATATTCAGAGGATAGCAGGCTAGCACATGACTCACACGATGAGTCAGCAGTACACACCCGTAGGCCCACGGCGTCACGTGAGCAAACAAGAGTGAAGGCCCACGTGGATAAGGCCGTAGATAGATGTACCTGCTTCTTGTGCGATAAGACAGGACACTTGGCTAGAGACTGCCGATTTAGACCTCAGAAAGCTGCAGCAATGAGGGTCAGGCCAAGTGAAAGGCAGGCAGCAAAAGATGAAAAAGATGACAGTGTTATTTTGTCTGGACTGTGCTGTGTGTTCACAGATTCAGGCGATAACATGGATGTGCACAAAGGCAGAGTAGGGGACAATGTGGTTAATGTCATTAGAGACTCTGGGTGCACTGGCGTAATGGTGAAGGAGTCCCTGGTTAAGAAGGGACAATTCACAGGTAAAACACAGAGGTGTAGACAAATAGATGGAACAGTGGCAGAATTCAAAACGGCCCTGGTGGTTATGAAACACCATTCTATAGTGGAGTCGTACAGGCTTTGGCTGTTCCAAAGCCGCCGTATGATCTGGTAATTGGAAACATTCCAGGAGCACGTGGGTATGGAGACCCAGACCGTGATTTCTGTGTTGAATCAGGGAAAAGATTTCTGGGGAGAGAAAGGCCCCAGGCAGTCACACACTCCAGAAAGCATTGGAGCGTGTCCGGTGAGACTAACCCCACTCACTTACGGGAGGAACAAAAGGGCGATTACTCTCTTAGTAAACTGTTTGGTTTCGCTCACACAAGGCAGAAGAAACGTGTTAAGGAGGGTACCATCGGTTTTGAGATAAAGGATGGGGTATTGTACCGAACTTTCACTCACATGAGTTCGGGGAAAACGAAGAAGCAGGTTGTCGTTCCTAGGCAGCGCAGAAAGGCGGTGATGTCCGAAAGACATGTGACGTCAGCCTCGGGCCATCTCGGTAGGAAGGCCACACAAAAGGTTGTGACGCGGGAGTACTACTGGCCCGGTATCCTAGGCGATATCAGGCACTTCTGCAGACAGTGCAACACGTGTCGCGGTGTTTGGCATGGTGTGTTAGGGAGCGAAGAAAGTGTGACGGGGCCGTAGACCAAATTAAAATGGTCGGGCGAAAAGTCAGGTATTGGGTGCGTGTGTCTTTCGCAGTGTCGTGTATGCATGATGTGGCTGGTTGCGAGCCACGTGTATGAAGAGAAAGGGAGAGAATTTCCGTAGAAACATAATGTTTATCATTATATGGCCACACGACTTAGAGCTGGTGGAAATTTCAGACTGTGTTGATATTTGCTTGGTTAGTGTGTATGGTATTGATTTTTCTCTAATTTGTGTTGCAAGATAAATCTTGCGTCCGTACTCTAGTGTAAGTAGGCTTATTAGAGGCTTAGAATAGCGTTGGTTTAAATGAGAGAATTGTGAGAGTTTCAGCTCCTTTAAGGTGTTTTAGCCAATGCAGGGCATTGTCTTGAAGTGGGGGGAATTTGTCAAGTGCGTGAAACCTCTCACAAAAGGCATTAAACGCTTAGAGGCAAAAGGGACGTTGTACGTAGTATACAAATAGGTAATAGAACCATTAACAAGTGTGCCTTACCCATCGCACACGGTCGAACCGTGTCAAGGAGGACGAAGCGGTCAGGTGACAGATGGCACCTAAGGTAGTAAGGAGTTCGGACCTGCCCGACAGCGAAAGGGGGGAGGGACGTAACCACTAGGACCTTGGTGCACCAAGTGAGTGCTAAATACTCAGTCAGATGAGGTTCTTTTGTAAACAGTCAGTGAAGAGCAGGAGTCTTGGACTCGTTCGGATGGTATTGCCGTGGGTCACTGGGTTGGTTCTATTGTCAGGCTGGTTGAACGCGCGTGGATGTTGTTATCGTAGCCCTCTTTAAGATAATTACTGTGTTAAAGTGGCCTCCGAAGTCGGCGGGGAATTTTCGATGTCCATCTGGTGCCAAGTGTTTGTTTGCTAATCAATTAGGTAGGGATGTGTGTAAATGCAGATGTGTGGAGAATGTAGCGAATGGAGAATTCAGAGTACTTGTGAACTAGGGGTTTGAGAAGCAGCATGGACAAAGGCATGGCCCGAAGGGGAATCCTTTGTTTCCATTCCTATATAAACTGAGGGAGAACAACGTGAAGAGAAGAACACCAGGAGAGAGAGAGAGAAGGCAGAGGAGAGAGAGAGAAGGCAGAGGAGAGAGAGAGAGGAGAAAAGGTGGGCAGGACAGAGAACGGGTCGAGAGGAACGTGGTCCGGGAGATAGAAGAGACAGCAAAGTCTTAGGGAAAGACACGCTGGAAGAGAAGAAAACTAAGTTTGAAGCCCAGAGGTGGGTGAAGACAGACAAACTGAAATTGAACCCAGAGGTGGGTGAAAGAGACGAAGAAGAAGAGTTCTACGTCGAGATCCCAGAGACGACCACGAAGACCCAGTCCTGAAACCTGGAGCCAGTCAACCAAGGGCCTCACCATCAAGCAGTGCTGAAGAAGACGTGAAGAGACTTTTCAAGAACTGTGGTGTGGTGTGAAAGCGTGGTTGTGTGTGTGAAAACCTGGCCAGGTAAGAAGTCATTTTTATTATAACCCGGGATTAGGAAGTATTGATCTTTTATGTGTTGATTTGTTCATTTTGTGTAATTGGATTTTTCATGTTTGATTATAAGTAGCATAGAAATTGTATTTCTTGTGCTCAATCGTGTTAGAAGAGAAACGAATGCGTGACATCCCATTCCCAGAGAGAGGTGAATGTTTGGTGGGCGCATGAGTGTGCATATGCGTGTATGAGTGTAAAGATAACCTTGGTGTGTTAAGCCTGACCAATAATACATCAACTTAGTGCACTTAAGCAATACCATCACGATTTCCCCCGTCCTGGACAATGACAGTCATGAATTTGATTCAACCGTAGGGACGGATTTTGTTCGGCTTGATGACCCTCTCTGTCCACCCAGCACCAAATATAGGTACCTGATTCAATCCAGGAATGGTTAAAAGCGGCAGAAGGAGAGAGAGAGGCTCCGTCATCCATCATGCCGTGCCCCAGACACGGTAAACCTCTGACAGTTCGTTGCCCTCACCGCCACCATTAGGGCATGAGACATTAACATCTTTTTAAACATTTTAAATCGTTGAGGCTACCTATCACAGGGATGCTGATAATTATAGACTCACCACACCAGCTGACCTGATTCAGGAATTACAGAAGAGTTCCTTTGGTGGGATGTCTCACACAGCATGCTGTTGACAGGCGTCATAAGCCATAGTTTCATACGGTCTGCGATGAAGGTCATCCCTTGGTCAGTTCGATGAGACACATACTCACAGGACTCGACTTCTGACCAGGCCTGTTGGCTAGAAGTTCTTGACCCTATTGTTCTATAGCCAGCGAGTTTTAAGCTGACAATATTCCCCTGTGTCATGGAGATGTGTACAAGTCAGGAATGCTAGCCGGTGATAATTCCCCTGTGTCATGGAGGTGTGTACAAGTCAGGAATGCTAGCTGGTGATGATTCCCCTGTGTCATGGAGATGTGTACACGTCAGGAATGCTAGCTGGTGATGATTCCCCTGTGTCATAGAGGTGTGTACAAGTCAGGAATGCTAGCTGGTGATAATTGCCCTGTGTCATGGAGATGTGTACAAGTCAGGAATACTAGCTGATGATGATTCCCCTGTGTCATAGAGGTGTGTACAAGTCAGGAATGCTAGCTGGTGATGATTCCCCTGTGTCATGGAGATGTGCACAAGTCAGGAATGCTAGCTGGTGATAATTGCCCTGTGTCATGGAGGTGTGTACAAGTCAGGAATGCTAGCTGGTGATAATTGCCCTGTGTCATGGAGATGTGTACAAGTCAGGAATGCTAGCTGGTGATAATTCCCCTGTGTCATGGAGGTGTGTACAAGTCAGGAATGCTAGCTGGTGATGATTACCCTGTGTCATGGAGTGTGTACAAGTCAGGAATGCTAGCTGGTGATGATTACCCTGTGTCATGGAGGTGTGTACAAGTCAGGAATGCTAGCTGGTGATAATTCCCCTGTGTCATGGAGGTGTGTACACGTCAGGAATGCTAGCTGGTGATGATTCCCCTGTGTCATGGAGATGTGTACACGTCAGGAATGCTAGCTGATGATGATTCCCCTGTGTCATGGAGATGTGTACAAGTCAGGAATGCTGGCTGGTGATGATTACCCTGTGTCATGGAGATGTGTACAAGTCAGGAATGCTAGCTGGTGATGATTACCCTGTGTCATGGAGGTGTGTACAAGTCAGGAATGCTAGCTGGTGATGATTACCCTGTGTCATGGAGGTGTGTACAAGTCAGGAATGCTGGCTGGTGATGATTCCCCTGTGTCATGGAGATGTGTACAAGTCAGGAATGCTAGCTGGTGATGATTACCCTGTGTCATGGAGGTGTGTACAAGTCAGGAATGCTAGCTGGTGATGATTCCCCTGTGTCATGGAGATGTGTACACGTCAGGAATGCTAGCTGATGATGATTCCCCTGTGTCATGGAGATGTGTACAAGTCAGGAATGCTGGCTGGTGATGATTTCCCTGTGTCATGGAGATGTGTACAAGTCAGGAATGCTAGCTGGTGATGATTCCCCTGTGTCATGGAGATGTGCACAAGTCAGGAATGCTCGCTGATGATGATTCCCCTGTGTCATAGAGGTGTGCACAAGTCAGGAATGCTAGCTGGTGATAATTCCCCTGTGTCATAGAGGTGTGCACAAGTCAGGAATGCTAGCTGGTGATGATTCCCCTGTGTCATAGAGGTGTGTACAAGTCAGGAATGCTAGCTGGTGATAATTCCCCTGTGTCATGGAGGTGTGTACAAGTCAGGAATGCTAGCTGGTGATAATTCCCCTGTGTCATGGAGGTGTGTACAAGTCAGGAATGCTAGCTGGTGATAATTGCCCTGTGTCATGGAGATGTGCACAAGTCAGGAATGCTAGCTGGTGATAATTCCCCTGTGTCATGGAGATGTGTACAAGTCAGGAATGCTAGCTGGTGATAATTCCCCTGTGTCATGGAGGTGTGTACAAGTCAGGAATGCTAGCTGGTGATAATTGCCCTGTGTCATGGAGATGTGTACAAGTCAGGAATGCTAGCTGGTGATAATTCCCCTGTGTCATGGAGGTGTGTACAAGTCAGGAATGCTAGCTGGTGATGATTCCCCTGTGTCATGGAGATGTGTACAAGTCAGGCATGCTGGCTGGTGATAATTCCCCTGTGTCATGGAGATGTGTACAAGTCAGGAATGCTAGCTGGTGATGATTACCCTGTGTCATGGAGGTGTGTACAAGTCAGGAATGCTAGCTGGTGATGATTACCCTGTGTCATGGAGGTGTGTACAAGTCAGGAATGCTGGCTGGTGATGATTCCCCTGTGTCATGAGTGTGTACAAGTCAGGAATGCTAGCTGGTGATAATTCCCCTGTGTCATGGAGGTGTGTACAAGTCAGGAATGCTAGCTGGTGATAATTCCCCTGTGTCATGGAGGTGTGTACAAGTCAGGAATGCTAGCTGGTGATAATTCCCCTGTGTCATGGAGGTGTGTACAAGTCAGGAATGCTAGCTGGTGATAATTCCCTGTGTCATGGAGGTGTGTACAAGTCAGGAATGCTAGCTGGTGATAATTCCCCTGTGTCATGGTAGGTGTGTACAAGTCAGGAATGCTAGCTGGTGATAATTGCCCTGTGTCATGGAGATGTGCACAAGTCAGGAATGCTAGCTGGTGATAATTCCCCTGTGTCATGGAGATGTGTACAAGTCAGGAATGCTAGCTGGTGATAATTGCCCTGTGTCATGGAGGTGTGTACAAGTCAGGAATGCTAGCTGGTGATAATTCCCTGTGTCATGGAGATGTGTACAAGTCAGGAATGCTAGCTGGTGATAATTCCCCTGTGTCATGGAGGTGTGTACAAGTCAGGAATGCTAGCTGGTGATAATTCCCCTGTGTCATGGAGGTGTGTACAAGTCAGGAATGCTAGCTGGTGATAATTCCCTGTGTCATGGAGATGTGACAAGTCAGGAATGCTAGCTGGTGATAATTCCCCTGTGTCATGGAGTGTGTACAAGTCAGGAATGCTAGCTGGTGATAATTGCCCTGTGTCATGGAGTGTACAAGTCAGGAATGCTAGCTGGTGATAATTGCCCTGTGTCATGGAGGTGTGTACAAGTCAGGAATGCTAGCTGGTGATGATTCCCCTGTGTCATGGAGATGTGTACAAGTCAGGAATGCTGCTGGTGATGATTCCCCTGTGTCATGGAGTGTGTACAAGTCAGGAATGCTAGCTGGTGATGATTACCCTGTGTCATGGAGGTGTGTACAAGTCAGGAATGCTAGCTGGTGATGATTACCCTGTGTCATGGAGAGTGTGTACAAGTCAGGAATGCTAGCTGGTGTGATTCCCCTGTGTCATGGAGATGTGTACAAGTCAGGAATGCTAGCTGGTGATGATTACCCTGTGTCATGAGGTGTGTACAAGTCAGGAATGCTAGCGGTGATGAATTCCCTGTGTCCATGGAGATGTGTACAGTCAGGAATGCTAGCTGGTGATGATTCCCCTGTGTCATGCAGATGTGTGTACAAGTCAGGAATGCTAGCTGGTGATATTCCCCTGTGTCATGGAGTGTGTACAAGTCAGGAATGCTAGCTGGTGATGATTCCCCTGTGTCATGGAGATGTGCACAAGTCAGGAATGCTAGCTGGTGATAATTCCCCTGTGTCATAGAGGTGTGACAAGTCAGGAATGCTAGCTGGTGATGATTCCCCTGTGTCATAGAGGTGTGTACAAGTCAGGAATGCTAGCTGGTGATAATTCCCCTGTGTCATGGAGGTGTGTACAAGTCAGGAATGCTAGCTGGTGATAATTCCCCTGTGTCTAGAGGTGTGTACAAGTCAGGAATGCTAGCTGGTGATAATTCCCCTGTGTCATGAGAGGTGTGTACAAGTCAGGAATGCTAGCTGGTGATAATTGCCCTGTGTCATGGAGGTGTGTACAAGTCAGGAATGCTAGCTGGTGATGAATTCCCGTCTGTGTCATGGAGTGTGTATCAAGTCAGGAATGCTAGCTGGTGATAATTCCCTGTGTCATGGAGGTGTGTACAAGTCAGGAATGCTAGCTGGTGATAATTGCCCTGTGTCATGGAGGTGTGTACAAGTCAGGAATGCTAGCTGGTGATAATTCCCTGTGTCATGGAGGTGTGTACAAGTCAGGAATGCTAGCTGGTGATAATTCCCTGTGTCATGGAGATGTGTACAAGTCAGGAATGCTAGCTGGTGATAATTCCCCTGTGTCATGGAGATGTGTACAAGTCAGGAATGCTAGCTGGTGATAATTCCCCTGTGTCATGGAGATGTGTACAAGTCAGGGAATGCTAGCTGGTGATAATTCCCCTGTGTCATGGAGTGTGTACAAGTCAGGAATGCTAGCTGGTGATAATTCCCCTGTGTCATGGAGTGTGTACAAGTCAGGAATGCTAGCTGGTGATAATTCCCCTGTGTCATGGAGGTGTGTACAAGTCAGGAATGCTAGCTGGTGATAATTCCCCTGTGTCATGGAGTGTGTACAAGTCAGGAATGCTAGCTGGTGATAATGTACTCGGATGTACTGGATGGTTGGTGTGTACAAGTCAGGAATGCTAGCTGGTGATAATTCCCCTGTGTCATGGAGGTGTGTACAAGTCAGGAATGCTAGCTGGTGATAATTCCCTGTGTCATGGAGATGTGTACAAGTCAGGAATGCTAGCTGGTGATAATTCCCCTGTGTCATGGAGGTGTGTACAAGTCAGGAATGCTAGCTGGTGATAATTCCCCTGTGTCATGGAGATGTGTACAAGTCAGGAATGCTAGCTGGTGATATTCCCCTGTGTCATGGAGATGTGTACACGTCAGGAATGCTAGCTGGTGATAATTCCCCTGTGTCATGGAGGTGTGTACAAGTCAGGAATGCTAGCTGGTGATAATTCCCCTGTGTCATGGAGGTGTGTACAAGTCAGGAATGCTAGCTGGTGATGATTTCCCTGTGTCATGGAGATGTGTACAAGTCAGGAATGCTGCTGGTGATGATTCCCTGTGTCATGAGGTGTGTACAAGTCAGGAATGCTAGCTGGTGATGATTCCCCTGTGTCATAGGAGGTGTGTACAAGTCAGGAATGCTAGGCTGGTGATGATTCCCCTGTGTCATGGAGATGTGTACAAGTCAGGAATGCTAGCTGGTGATGATTCCCCTGTGTCATAGAGGTGTGCACAAGTCAGGAATGCTAGCTGGTGATGATTCCCCTGTGTCATAGAGGTGTGTACAAGTCAGGAATGCTGGCTGATGATGATTCCCCTGTGTCATGGAGATGTGTACAAGTCAGGAATGCTAGCTGGTGATGATTCCCCTGTGTCATAGAGGTGTGCACAAGTCAGGAATTGCTTGAGATTCCCCCCACGTGGGTGAAGTGAAGGAGAGAGGTAAAGCAATTGTTATGTCAGATTTGTGTCATACAAGTGACAAGAGAACCCTCAGCCAGATCCGAATTAGACGTAGTAGTAACAGAATGTAGTCTGTAGTTGT
>CM065723.1:26462578-26486569 GCA_033310375.1 Conus canariensis
GTCAACACGCAGTGACACCTGCTCGATGAAACTGAAACTGAAACCAGAAACCAGCAGCATGGAGTCTGATTTGGATAGTGTGCTTCAGCAAAGTTCCTGTGGCATTCCTGAGGTCAGAATAAAGTTGCGTAGCGTTCTGGAAGCCATTTCTGCACGACTGGAACATCCCCAGACGATCATCTGCAGCTTCTCCTGCAGCTCCTTCTCTGCCTTCAGTATGTCGTCACACTGCTGAACCCAAGGCCTGATACGTAGCCCATGCTCTTCGACACTTGGAGTGCTGTTGCCACGTGGGACTCTGTGCATCATCCACCTTCCATCGTTCCAGTGCAAAGAGACAGCTGACTGATTTGTCAAATGACGCCTCTGTCTATGTTGTACGATGTTGACATATGAGACAAGACTGACAAGTGCGCTGGAAAAAAAAATAATGTGAAATGCCAGCCTATATGCGAGTCAGTGGAAAGGTGTTGCAATAAACGCGGGAATTGAAGGCCTGTCAGAATTTCTCTTTCAGTTTCCAACATGTGTCTTCGTCCAGCTCAGGTTAGAAGAAGAAGAAGAGGAGGAGCAGGAGGAGGAGGAGGAGGAAGAAGAAGAAGAAGAGGAGGAGGAGGAGGAGGAGGAAGAAGAAGAAGAAGAAGAAGAAGAAGAAGAGGAGGAGGAGGAGGAGAAGAAGAAGAAGAAGAAGAAGAAGAAGAAGGAGGAGGAGGAGGAGCAGGAGGAGGAGGAGGAGGAGGAGGAATAATAAGAAGGGAGGAAGAGAAGAAGAAGAAGAGCAACAAGAACAAGAACAAAAAGAACAAGAAGAACAACAACAACAACACAACAACAACAATAACAACAACAACAAGAAACCGCGACGTGAACATGTTTACAATACAGTTCAGTTCCTTTTTGGTACATATTATGAACAGAACACCATGCCCCGACTCACTCTTTAAGAAGTCTCCTCAGCAAAGATAGACAGGCAGACAGAGACAGACAGATAGACCTACAGACAGACAGTCAGACAGACAGGCAAATAGATAGATAGACAGACAGATAGATAAGGCAGACTGACAGAGAGACAGGTAGATGGACCGGAACCGCTAGCCTTTAAAACCACATCGAACAAGATAAAAGTGTTCCACAACTCTCGACATTTACTGTCTTAATCAGTGGAATTTAAACTCTCTGTCTCTGTCTCTCTGTCTCTATGTCTCTGTCTCTCTGTCTCTGTCTCTGTCTCTGTCTGTCTCTCTCTCTCTCTCTCTCTCTCTCTCTCTCTCTCTCTCTCTTGTTTGTTTGTTTGTTTCTTTTCGTTGTTGTTGCTTTTTGTTTTTTGTTTGTTTGTTTGTTTTTGAGGGCATAGTGTAAAGAAGCTCTCAGTTATCTATTCACCCTCATTCAAATATTCGTATTCGTATTCTCTCTCCCCCCCCCTCCCCCCACCCCCCCCCTCTCTCTCTCTCTCTCTCTCTCTCAATCAATCAATCAACCAATCAAAATTAATAAATAAAAGTAAACAATTCAGAATTGAAGTTTGTGTAGTGTGCAAAACGAACACTGGTGGCTACATTGTGCTTTCAGTCTTGGACGTTCATGTCAAACAGTCGCTGTTTCAAGCCCTGCAAGCTGGGTCACATCTACTAACTCCTCTGTTCAAGCCGTATCAATCTGAAACCAGCTCTGTCCTCTGTTCAAGCCGTATCAATCTGAAACCAGCTCTGTTCTCTGCTCAAGCCGTATCAATCTGAAGCCAGCTCTGTTCAATTGAAACTTCGGTACAGTTCACCCAGTTTCCAATGCCGTTTATTTCTAAATTCGTTAGAACTGAGGACAGTTGCTTAGGTTGGCACTTGTCACAACATTCTAAACAAAATTTTGACAGCTTTCATGAATTCTTTGATAATGAGAGGTTGTTTGTCGAGTTCACCATAGACCACTTGGTGAGGTGTGTGTAGAGAGAATTTGAGAATGTTTTCCAGATAAATGATTTTTTTATATCATCCTCGATCAAGACACACCATGCCTCAACGGTGTAGTGCACAATTGGTTGAATCAGGATATAAACCATTTTATTTATATGTTTTTCTCGTCATATGGACAAGAGAACTGTGAGCTTTCACGGTCTCAAAGAGGGACTTTTTACCATTAACCACAAGCTGCTTTAACAAATATTCATAGAGTTGGTAGACGTAAAACCAACAGACACATCACTGATTACAACTTCAGTTTTTGTGTTATTGATCGACCAGTCCTCGCGCCTTCCAAGAAACCCTCACTTTCTGAAAACCATAACCTTGCTTTTGTCAGTTTTTACAGCTAATTCGAGTTCAATACACATCACGTGCACAGTTAAACTGGCGCTGTAAACCGCTTAGCGAGCATGACAACAGTACTAGGTTATACCGGGTCATACCAGGTCATCGGCAAAGTGCGAAATAGAAGGTTCAACAAGATCTGGCAGTAGCAGAACCCCATATTTACCAAATGCAGAAATGTGTTCTGCAAGCTCACTAATGGTGATAGCTAAGAAAATAAGGCAATAAAACGCTACCTTGGCGTCGGCTTTGAGGGCAGAGAGAGAGAGAGGGGGGGGGGAGGGGGGCATTAACCGGGCGATGCTGAGAGAGAGAGAGAGAGAGAGAGAGAGAGAGAGAGAGAGAGAGAGAGAGAGAGGACTCTTGATGCAGATCATTGATTAAAACCTCTCATATTTGCACGTAGTAATTCAAATCTGTAGTGTTATGAAACGCATTCCCATCGTCAATTAGAAGAAGTATACGGCCTCCGGAATCGATAGCCTCTAAGAGTGAACTGCTAAATACGTGCTGGATCCATCAAGTCTGAAGTTGATCTAAACCCACGTTCAGGGTGCCCGATCTCACCCACCCACCCACCCGGCCACCCCGCGTTCTGTCCAGCACAGTTCTTATTCCCACCACTCTCCAGCTCTCAACAAGGTGGAGGGAGAACGCCGGCTTGATTGGCCCTCGGCAAGGCGAACACTTCGCTCGAGATGCATCCCACGAACCTATGTGATCTAAATGAGGAGGCAAAGCGAAGCGCTCCTCGAAACTTTTCGACTTGTTAACAACCCTCGTTTTCAAAACGAGAGTGCGTGAGTCTCGCGGGATCGCGTGATTAAACATGGCGCCGAGGACGGCGTGGCACGGCAGGGTGGGGGTGGTGGCGGCGCTTAACAGCGAGCAACAGAGGGCAAGGGAAGACAAATTAGACGGTCAACAACACACGAGGCTGGCTGCCTCCCAGCCCAAAGCAGACCGCCCGGCAATGGCTTGTATTGCAGGGACTTCCGCACACGCTGTCAACGCTCGGCCTCCCAGGGGACAAGCAAGAGGCATAAGCTCCCGCTTAGATGTTCGGTACACAAACGCTAACGGGTCCCTAACTGTCGAATGATCGCTCTTCGCCCGTTTACTTAACACGAGGCCCGAACAATATGGCGCGACGGTGACAATGTTATTTCTGTGATTTGATAAAACGAGAGTCCTGAGGGGCAACACGCACGCAGATGTCATGAATCACGAGTCGCTGCACACCAGTCGATGTTCGTCTCTCCCGGACTGGCTCCCCGTCCCTCCCTCCTCCTTCCTCCTTCCCTCCCTTCTCTCTCTCTCTCTCTCTCTCTCTCTCTCTCTCTCTCTCTCTCTCTTGCTCGCTCACTCTCTCTCTTCCTCTCTTTTTTGTGGATATTGAAGCTTTCCTCTCTCTCTCTCTCTCTCTCTCTCTCTCTCTCTCTCTCTTCTCTCTCTCTTCCTTCTTCTTCTTCTTCTTCTCTTCTTCTCTCTTCTCTTCTTCTCTTTCTTTCTCTTGTGGATGCTAAACTCTCTCTCTCTCTCTCTCTCCTCTCTCTCTCTCCTCTCTCCTCTCCTCTCTCCTCTCTCTCTCGCTTGCTCGCTCACTCTCTTCTCTCTTTCTATTGTGGATACTAAATTTTCTGTGTGTGTGTGTCTCTCTCTCTCTCTCCTCTCTCTCTCTCTCTCTCCTCTCTTTGTCTCTCTCTCTCGCTCGCTCACTCTGTCTTTTTCTCTCTCTTCCTTTCTCTTGCGGATGCTAAATTCTCTCCCTCTCTCTCTCTCTCTCTCTCTCTCTCGCTCGCTCGCTCGCTCGCTCGCTCGCTTGCTCGCTTACTCTCTCTCTCTCTTCTTCTTCTCTCTCTCTTTTTTCTCTTGTGGATACTAAATTCTCTCTTTCTCTGTCTGTCTGTCTGTCTGTCTGTCTGTCTGTCTCTCTCTCTCTCTCTTTCTCTTGTGGATGCTAAATTCTCTCTCTCTCTCTCTCTCTCTCTCTCTCTTGCTCGCTCACTTTCTCTCTTCTTCTCTCTCTTTCTCTTGTGGATGTTAAATTCTCTCTCTCTCTCTCTCTCTCTCTCTCTCTCTCTCTCTCTCTCCCCTCCCTCCTCTCTCTCTCTCTCTCTCACTTGCTCGCTCACTTTCCCTCTTCTTCTCTCTCTTTCTCTTGTGGATATTAAATTTCTCTCTCTCTCTCTCTCTCTCTCTCTCTCTCTCTCTCTCTCTCTCTCTCCTCTGCAGCCTGGTGAGCCTCTCTTTCTAACTCTCTAACTGCAGCGCCAGGAGGAAGGAGAGGAGGGTTGGAGAGAGTTCATTATACTTCGTTTCGATGCCCTTTGCAAATTGCTGCCAGAGCGGGCCAGGGCGGGAGAGCCCAGCGGAGCGTGCCCGACAAAAATCCCCCGGACTTCAAAAAGGGATTGAAAAGGTGGGCGTCGTTCCCATTTGGGCCCGGAAATGCGATGGACCTGCGTCAGCCAACGGGTCGATGGTTATCACCAGGTGCAAATATTTTCACTCTGAATGAGAAGGGTGGGGGTGGGGGTGGAGGGGTGGGGTGGGGGTGGAGGGGTGGGTGGGTCTGATTTCCACTCGATCGTCTCCCCTGTCTCTTTTTCTCTTTTCTTTTTCTGCCTCTTTTTCTCTTCTTCCCCCCCCCCCCCCCCCGCCCCCTCTTCTCTGTAGTTTGTAATCGGTTTGTGCTGAAACTGATCCAGCGGATTCTCTCTCTCTCTCTCTCTCTCTCTCTCTCCTCTCTCTCTCTCTCTCTCTCTCTCTCTCTCTCTCTCTCTCTCTCTCTCTCTCGGTCTTCGTTTCATTTCTGGTTCCCAGAGACTGAGGTGTTTTTTTTCCCTGATTTTTTTTTTATTTTTTAGAGGGTAACGGGGTTGGCACATACCCTTCCACAGGATCTGATTCTATCTGTCAGCTGTGAAATGGACCCCTCGTGAAACGGAGTATCAACAAACACAACGCGCAGTGTCACGAGTGCTTGTGAGCCAGGAAGGTTGACAGGGAGGTAGGGGGGGGGAGTGTCGGGGAGGGGGGGGGGTCGGGAGGTGGTAGGGGAGGTGGGGTCTCCTGACGCTCCATCTGCTCATCGCCAAGTCCTGATGAGAGCTGCAAGCTGGGAGTCAGAACTGGAGAGAGAGAGAGAGAGAGAGAGAGAGAGAGAGAGAGAGAGAGTGTGTGTGTGTGTGGTGTGTGTGTGTGTGTGTGTGTGTATGCGTGCGTGTGTGTGCGTGTGGGGGGGGGTGTGCGCGCGTGCGCATGCGCGGGACGGCGCCAAGCTTAAAGCGCGATAGGATCATCATCATCATCATCACCGTGGACATCTCCGTGAATCGAGTATCACGCGCAGAATGGGTTAAATTGAAATGACTGTCAGACCAAGACAACTCGGTGTATTGCAGTGGGGGATTAGGGGGGGGGGGGGGGGGGGCGTGAACTGAACAGACAGTTCGGTCAAAAAGGCAGAAAAAAAATCATTATTATCCAGATTACTTATAAAGCGCCTATCCCCGGTTAGAGACCAAGCACTTCACAATCCACGCTCTCGTTTACACAACGGGCTGCCTTCCTGGGTAGAGTCGACTGAACAGCTGCCTGCTAGGCGCTATACATACTGTCGTTTCCCGTGTCATTCAGTCGAATATCAGTCACTCGGTTTTCCCTTCATTCTTTCATTCTTTCGGTGCCTGCAATGTGTATACGTGTCATTCATACCGACGGCCTAAATTGGCCTTCTCTTCCGAAAGTTAGTGATGGGGATTTGACGTGTGTGCAAGATGTTGTGCATGCGTTCACACACGGAAGCTCGGTTTACAGTCTCATGCGGAGGACTTTTTTGGGAATTGTTGCCGGAACGAATGTTAACTTCGTAGGGAAAATCTCCCTCTACCAAAACGGCCCGATGAAGATTCGAACCCGCAACCCCCAGGATCGCCAGGCTGACGAGTCTGGCGCTCTACCAGCTGAGTAATTCTGCCCCCCCCCCCCCCCCCCCCATCTGACAATTGAGCGATTCCGTTGCCCGTTCGAGAATCATATTTCATATCTGAAAAAAAAAAGAAAAGAAAAAGACAACAACAAAAAAGAAATAAAAAGAAGAACGAAACTACCTCAGGGAAATGAATTTCTACGCTAAGACAGAGAAAGAAGATCGACTTCAGTAGTACGATTTTTCTTAAATTGTCTTATTCCCCCTCCCCCTCCCCCCCCCCCCCCCCCCCTTTAACAAAAATGCGATTTTTTTTTTTCTTTTTTGTTCTTTCTTTTGTCGTGTATTCAATAACGCGCAACTTGCTTCTCCATTTGTGTGGGGGGAACACTCAGCCATTTTCATTGCAAACCGCGTATTTTTTTATTTTTTATTTTTTTTTTTCACCTCCCATTTCACCGTAACGGGTTAAGCGTACCCTTGATGACGATTCAGATTAACATCGTGTTAAACAATTCGATCGACCTAATAATGGCCCATTCTTAATGACCTACTCCGCTTCAATCTGGCTGCTCATTGATATTCATGGAATTAGCGCCTGCAGGCAGGGGAAGTCAAACAGCGGCAAACAGTAGCCTACCTACGTTGCCGCCACGCTGGTTCCAGCCCATTGAACGGCTCTGGAACCTTGCAATTCACCTTCATTTGCTTCGGCGTGGTGCCCTTGTTACAAATGGCCATTCCGTATAATGCTGTTTGGTCAAAGAATTACTCTCTCTCTTCTCTTCTCTTCTTTCTCTCTCTCTCTCTCTCTCTCTCTCTCCTCCCTCTCTCTCTCTCTCTCCTCTCTCTCTCTCTCCTCTCTCTCTCCCTCTCTCTCTTTCTCTCTCTCTCACTGTCTCTCTCTCTCTCTCTTTCTCTCTCTCTCTCAACTCTCTCTCTCTCTCTCTCTCTCTCTCTCTCTCTCTCTCTCTCTCCTCTCTCTCTTCTCTCTCTCCTTATCAAAAAGAAAGAAAGAAAGAACCACCTTCACAAAACAAGAGACAAGGTGAAATTCAGTTAAATCTAACTTTGATTGATGGTCGAGCGATTGTGTGTTGCTCTCTCTCTCTCTCTCTCTCTCTCTCTCTCTCTCTCTCTCTCTCTCTCTCTCTCTCTCTCTCCGGTGCATCGAGGACAGTGTTGGGGGGGGGGGGGGGCGGGGGGGGGGGGGGGAGGGGGGGAGGGGACGACTTTATTGTGGCATGCTTGATTCCTCTGCTGTGTGTCGTCAGTTCCATTCCATCGATGTATTAGCAAACTTTGGCAGCATCACAGCTCTTCATCTTCTCCACGCTCCATCCTTCCCCCCTCCCCCTCCCCCTCCACCGCCCTGCTTTCTCTCTCTCTCTCTCTCTCTCTCTCTCTCTCTCTCTCTCTCTCACTGTCTCTCTCTCTCTCACTGTCTCTCCCTCTCTCTCTCTCTCTCTCTCTCTCTCTCTCTCTCTCTGTATGTTTTCAAAATGGCATTATTATATAGATCATGGTACTGATATTCCTTGGTGGTGGTGGTGATGATGATGATGATGATGATGGTGATGATGATGATGATGATGATGATGATGATGATGATGATGATGATGATGATGATGGTGACGATGATGACAATACCGTAGAAATCTTAAACTTCTCTGTTTCAAACAAAGCCATCCAGAGCATCACGAAAACCCTGACCATCACTGATTGAAGACACAGTAGTCTGTTTGTGCGCAGCAAGCCAACCTGCTTTCCTAAAGACAGACATTGCACAGCCATTTCACTGCTCTCTCTCTCTCTCTCTCTCTCTCTCCTCTCCTCTCTCTCTCTCCTCTCTCTCTCTCTCTCTCTGTCTTCTCTCTGTTCAAAATGGTATTGTTCCAAGCATGATGGTACTGATGCTCCATAGTGATGGTGGTTGTGATGATGATGATGATGATGATGATGATGACGACGACGACGATGATAACAATACCGTAGAAACGTTAAATGTCTCGTTTCAAGCACAACCGTCCAGAGCATCATGAATACCCTGACCACCACTGATTTGAAGACACAGTAGTCTGTGAGGAGCAAGCCAACCTGTTTTCCTGATGCATGTGGATTCAATCGTTGTTACTATTAATACCTGTCTTTTGTGGTTGCGTAAGAAGCCGCGAGACGTTTTCTTCCACGAAAACAGACGACCGATTTTCTTTCTTTCTTTCTTTCTTGACTTTTTATTTTCCCCTCGTCGTTCTTCTTGATTGAGGCCGTGCAGACAAGCAATTAAAGCAGTTTTAATTCACGAATGCTTGTAATTACATTTAATCGTATTAATCCTCCCTTCACTTCCCCCCCTCCCTCCCCCCCCTCCCCCCCCCCCTCCCCACACACACACATTTTGAAGTAAAGATTTGGTTGCTGCCTCTTCGTTAAGCCAAACTCACGTGCCAATGTGGCAATTACCAGTTGGGGTTGTTGGCTGACTGCTGCTGGTGAAAAGCAAGTGGCTGCACACCCAAAATTAATGCGTCAAGGCCTTGCTTTATTAAGGAGTCAAGTATTTATAGACCGGCGCGATCAGTTTGTGTTGAGAATTTTCATTTGTGTCTGAAAGTTGATTCTCCTCATTTTCTTTCATATGGCCATCAAGGTACCAGCCAGGTGGTTCCAAGCAGACAGATTAAAGTCAAAATAATGGGACTATTTGGGGGATTCCAGCTGGCGCAAAAATAGGGTCACGGGTGAGTGCAGAGGCCTGAAAGGTGACGTCAGCTGAGGAGAAGGTCATGTATTTGAAAGATTGTTTGTGATTTCATGGGTGAAAATCCCCCAAAACAAAAGAATTGGTCGGTGGGGGATTGTTCTTTTGATCAATTATCAGTTTAACATCCAATGCTGGCTCAAATTTATGGTAGGCCTCAAAAAGCTCACATGGATGATGTAGTGTTTTTGTGCTAATTCTTAATTGTGGCGTGTGGCCTGTCTGTTCTGTGTTCAAGCTTGCGGAGTGGGGGGGGTGTCTTGCCCACACTTCTTCTCTGATCTGATCTAAACAAAAGGTACAATGGCTGGTTACAACATCCTGCAATTGAGGGGTGGGGGTGGCGGGATGGGGATGAGTTTTCTGTTTGTTTGCTTGTTTGTTTGTAATCTACAAACATCGTATCCTTAATCAGCCAAGTCGGTAGGTATGAGTGAAGCGAGATATTTCTATGCTAATGGAGCCTACCACCAACGAAATACAGTATTATTAGACACTACAATTGACCCAACTTCCACTCTGGAATGGACATATCTCTTCATCCTCTAAATCCTCCTCATCCTCCTCTCTGCGACCAAGTTGTGCTTTTCGACCAAGTCACCACCTCTTTCCTAGCCCCTTTCCCCCCTCCCCTCCACAAACTCCCCCCCTCCCCCTCCCCCCCTCCCCGTGTCCCCGTTGACGCCTCCGTACACACACACACACACACACACACACACACACACACACACACACACACCACACACACACCACACACACACACACACACACACACACACACACACACTCACACACACACACACACACACACACACACACACACACACTCACACACACACACACACACACACACACACACACACACACACACACACACACACACTTATTTCTATTGACCGTCCCTTGTTTTATCTGACCGCAGCAGTCTTTGTTTCTCTTCCTTCGTCGTCCTCTGAAGAACACCCCACGAATCGCAGCGTGACACTTCCAAGTCACTCCTTACCCATACCACCATTTTCTTCCATCCTTCCTCCCTCTCTCCCTCTCTCCCTCACTTCCTCCCCTCCCCCTCCCCCCCCCCCCCCCCCCCCCCCCCCCCCCCCCCCCCCCCCCGACGGTCTGAACACATGCATGCAAGCACAACTCATCCAACAAACATCACCCACCTCCATATTCCCATCCCGTCTCACCCTCAACCCTTCTCCTACCCACCCCCGCCTCCACCCTACTACACCCCACTCCCAACCACTACCTTAACCCCCCCACCCCCACTCACCTCACCCCACCCTCACTCCCACCCCCCACCCACCCCCTCTTCTCTTAATAAACAAGATCGAGCTGCGTGCGGGATGGGGACAGGTAACGAACGTTTGGACACTTACACTCCTCGTTCAGTGGCCGACCGCCAGGGTCCCCTCCCCGCCGAGTCACACGGTCACGTCACTTTGTTGACAGGGCGAGTGTGCCGACCACGGAGGGATAATGGCCGTGACACGGCTCCGCTTGTCTCCCGAACGGAAGAGCGAGCCCACAAACCCCCGCGGATCTCCGCTACTATCAGTCTGCCGCCTCCCCCCCCCCCCCCCCCCCCCCAACTGGCGGATATCAGCTATCTGCCTCCCGGCCAATCGTTCTCCCCACCCCCCACCCCCATCCCTCTCTGACCGGCCATCCGTCAGGCTCCCGCGCTCGTCTCAACGCCATTGCAAATGGCCGCACTTCCGGTGAAAAGGGGCCCGGGCGCAGGCATCGACCGCACTGGGGGCGATGATATCAATTTTTTGTCTTTTTTTTTTTTTTTTGAAAGCTTTCAAAACCGTAGGGGTGGAGGTTTTGGCGAAGGAGGAGGCTGAGGAGGAGGAGGAGGAGGAGGAAGAGGAGGTGGTGGAAGAGGGGGGAGTTGTCTATCGGGGGCAGGGCTGGACAAACACGGAGCCAGGCCGAAGCTTGTGTGATCTGGTCGGACAAGCAAACACCGACCGTGGCGTTGTCACATCGGGGGAGGACGCGTGGATAGTTTTTTCTGCGGAAGTCGCTACCCCGATCTACCCCACCCATCCCCCATCCCCCACCCCACCCCACCCCACCCCAACCCCATCACACACACCTTTTTCTTCTTCTTCTTCTTCTTTTTTTTTTTTGAACCCGTGGTTTATCGAAGACCTGTCTTTTCACTATCGCTGTTGATCGTGCCAGGGTGGTGGTGGTGGTCAAGTTAGGAGAGCTTTTACCGTTCTGGAGCCATTGCAGAGTTACATCCCTTTCACCTTGCGGTGTGTGTGTGTGTGTGTGTGTGTGTGTGTGTGTGTGTGGTGTGTGTGTGTGTGTGCGCGCGTGCGTTGTGTGTGTGTGTGTGTGTGTGTGTGTGTGTGTGTGTGTGTGCATGTAGTGCGTCGTGTGTGTGTACAGTGTGTTTGTGGGCGTGGTGTGTGTGGTGTGTGTGGAGAGAGAGAGAGAGAGAGAGAGAGAGAGAGAGAGAGAGAGAGAGTATACATACGAAACGAATAATTTTGAGGCAACATATTTCAGACTTTGGGCCCTGAAAATGAGGGGAGGAGGGTAGATGGGAGTAGCGAGTTGGAGAGGAAGTGTTCTACGTGAGCGTTCCGTCTAAAAACCAGAATGCAAAAGAAACAGACAAAAAAAAAAAAAAAAAAAAAAAAAAAAAAAAAAAAAAAAAAAAGAAAACAAAACCGCAAAGCAACGTTTACTTCATGCACAACATTCAACAAACACATGAACTGTCGACAAATTGATCTCATTCTGAGCTCACAAATTACAGACATGGGGGGGGGGGGGGGGGGGGGGATGCAGAACAAAAACAAGACACCCTAGAATGTAATGTTGTCCTGCCTACAGCTATTTAGGGACAATCACTTTGTGCGTTCTTATGCCTGTTATTTCTAACCTCTGATGAAGTCATCATTTTCGAAAATCCTCTTGCCTCCTTTGTAGTGTTGCAAAAGATCAATGTTATCTTGCCTTATTTCTTTTTTTCTTTTTTTTTCTTTTTTTTTTTCGTTTTTATTTGAATGTTGAATCGTTTTCAGAAGCACTTCAATCTGTTTCAGTCTGCTTTACACATACACACACGCGTACGCACGCATGCGCCCACGCACACACGCCCACACACACACACACACACACACACACACACACACACACACACACACAGAGAGAGAGAGAGAGAGAGAGAGAGAGAGAGAGAGAAAAGAGAGCTGTCACTTCTCCTTACGTAACTTAATTTTCTCTATTCAGAAGATACGAAGGAAAACTTTCTCATATATTATTATTCATGATGCTGATGATCATGTTTCTTCGTTGCTGTCAACAGCAACGAAGAACAACAGCACGTTGTTGAGGTTTCGGTTTATCATCATAATTATTCATCTTATGCTGTGCGATGAGGGTGTGTGTGTGTGTGTGTGTGTGTGTGTGTGTGTGTGTGTGTGTGTGTGTGTGTGTGTGTGTGTGTAGTGGAGGGGCTGGTCATCGTTATTGTGAACCACCACACCACCACCCCAAAGAGAAAGAAAGAAAGAAAGAAAGAAAAAAAGACCTCCCAGAGGTTCCCAGTTCCTCTCAACGACTAGCTCTCTGCACGCCCGTGCCAAAGTTCGCAATGGCTGGATGTATCGCCAGGTGCAACCAGCTGCCTCCCTCCTCCTCCTCCTCCTCCTCCTCGGCAGCTCTCCAGCGTTGAAGAGAGATGGACAACCCTCCTCCTTACGCGCCTCTCAGCGCTAGAGAGCGGGTCGTTGAGAAACATGGCCGACACGTTGACTTGGGTCTTGTCTCGGAAATCAAAGCAAACACGTCGGCAATAAACTCCGCTCCCTGCCTGCCACCAGCACACTTATTTTGCACGAGATGGCGAGACGATCGTTCGTCGACCTTTTTCCTGCCCGTTTTCTGTTTAAAAGAACAAAGTTTCTTTTGGAAAAAAAAAAATCTGATGAAAAGAGAAAAAAGGGGGAAAAAAAAGATTTTCTACAATTTTTTCTTTCTGATTCTCCTCTATATTCGGTAGAAATGGAAATGGTTGTGGTCGTTGCAATGGCGAGTTTTTGTTGTTGTTTTTTTCCTCAGGAGTATAGACAATATCCCTTGAACAATGGAATGAAGGCAGAAATGGAAATGGTTTTAGTCGTTGCAATGGCTAGTTTTTTGTGTGTTTTTCCCCCCAGATGTATAGATGATATCCCGTGAACAATGGAATGGAAAAGAACAAAATTACTGGGAAATGTGGATGCTATTAAGCAGCCAGGATATGTTGTTTCATTCTCAATTAAAACATACTTACCGCAAAACTGAACATATCTAAAACTGGGTAAAGTAACTTTTAACAGTGAATTCGTCAATCGGTTAGTCAAGACCAAGATAGTACACGAGTAGCTAGTCAAAGTGTGGGCGTCTAGTTTTCTTCAAAGAAGTCTGTAAAAACAATCAGAGTACACACAGACAACATACCATGGCATCGTTTTCCAAGACAACAGCCCCGGCCAGGGATGACGTCACAGACTCTGGGAGAGTCAGGAATTTGTCGTCCTGTGTCCTCAGTCAGGTGCAACAGGATAGAGGCGTTGTGACCAGTTCAGTCCAGTCTTGTTCAGAACGTCTTCGCCATGCTTCTGGGACGTCCATCCCCCTTTGGATCCTGAAGAATGGCATTGGATAGGAAGCCATGGCGAGGTATGTGACTGTTGTTGCAGACGCGTTTACGGCGCTTGGTAAATACTGGGAGGAGGAAGGGGGGGGGGGGCGGGCGGTGGAGGGAGCGGAGGGGATATAGATGGAGGGTTCTTGTCTATCAGTAGATGTGTTCACCTGCTGCATCACATTGTCATTTTTTCAATGTCCATGGTATGAGCGGGGCGTTGAGAAACATGGCCGACACGTTGACTTGCGTCTTGGAAATCAAAGCAAATACATCGGCAACAAACTTCGCTCCTTGTCCGCTACCATTACACTCACTTGCACAAGATGGAGAGACGATCATTCGTCGATCTTTAAGTTCCAATGGGTTTTTTTTTTTTACAGAACAAAGTTTCTTTTTAAAAAAATAAAAATAAAAAAAAACAGTTTCTGCAGTTGTTTTCTGATTTCCCCCCTACACCCAGTAGAAATGGAGGTGGCTGTAGTCGTTGCGATGGCCAGTTTTACTTAGAAGTGTAGGTAATGTCCGTGAACGATGGAATGGAAAGAACGAATTTTAAAAAGAAGTGTAAGTGAGTCGACCAAACAACATGGACAAATAGATGACAAGACAATTTGTTTGTCCCCGATGTTTGGAGGACTCACTAACAATTCTTTTCAAGATTTGTTTCAATCTCCGCCTGCAGTCACCTTACTTTGAAGCTAATTGGAAAGAACAAAGTGAACGGGAAATGTTGACGGTATTAAAGCAGTCAGGATATGTTGTTTAAATCTCAAATCAACCATAATAGCCACAAACTGAAAATATTTCAAGTTTGGTCAAGTAAGTTTCAAAAAAGTGAATTCGTCAATTAATTCAGTCTGTGACGGGTCTCCGACGCTCCCCCTCGTTATTAAAATATGATTTTCATATTCAGGGATGCAGGGGGTTATAGACAGAAGTATTTACGCTTTCACAACCAAAATGCGCTCTCGCATAGGCACACGCACTCTGTCACTCACATCGGGCCCGCACAAAGGTGACGGGAAACCAATACATTTCACAGAAAATAATCAACTTTTATTTAACTTGACTCCGAGCCCCCACCCGTCACTGCACAACACACTTATCTGTATCATACAACAATGTAAACATAATACAGACAATCTGATAAATCGCATCCCCTGTTCTTCAGTTATTCTTACTTAGCCAGGAAAGACAATATTCCACTATTCTGTTTGCACACTTATAAACTTAAGAACAAATGAAACGTCCATAACTTGCCAGCATTCCTTGGTTGACCAGTTTCTCTCATCGCACTGTGCGACCACGAACTGAAGCTGCCACACTGTTGTGTCCTCCCGATTGGCCAAATCCCAGTTGGGGGGCACTGGCACCGTAGCTCGCGTTGCACCCTCACACCGAGTCTCCCGGACTCCACTGCACTTCGCCCTCTCCACGGAAAGGGCTCCTGTCGGCCTCTCCCACAGGTCTTCTCTGGCTGCAAACACCCCACCGTTGTCTGGCAGCTCCCTGTCTAGGCTCCAACAGGCTGACACGTCTTGCTGTCGACCGTCCCCACACGGGAGACAATTCTTCTCGTCGTCGGCTCCGAGGCTACAGCAACCTCCACTGTCTTACGTCCCCACACAGGAGACAACGAGGCGACAGCAACCTCCACTGTCTTACGTCCCCACCCAGGAGACAACGAGGCGACAGCAACCTCCACTGTCTTACGTCCCCACCCAGGAGACAACGAGGCGACAGCAACCTCCACTGTCTTACGTCCCCACCCAGGAGACAACGAGGCAACAGCAAGCCTCTGCTTCACGCTGTATTTTCTTGAGCCCTCAGCAAGACGGGCGAGTTCACTTTCCCTTAAGTGAATCACACACTTCCTGGTTTTCCAAGCTCCTTATATTCATTCTCAAAGAAAGAGAGAACCCGAATTTAGCTGGTTCAACCAATGGAATCACTGGCACACACCCCTCACACGATTTGTACCAATAGATCCCCAAGTTATTTTTATTCCGCCAATGGAATCATTAGTCACCTACACATACACACACAACAGCTGCTAGCGCCAACAAAGACTTGGGTACCAAGCACTTAATGCCTGACCTCCTATTCAACTCATGTTCGATTCCCCGAAGCTACCCATTGTACTAACAGCCTGGACTTCTCTACCAGCCAGGACTGATGCTTCAAGTAATTACTACCTCTATAGACAACAAGGTGTGAACCACTCAATAGGCCGAAGCCTTCCATTCATTCCTCAGAACAAAGGACGACGGAATGGTCGCTGTACTCTGCCTGCAGGCTGACGGTCACCTACCTGTGACGGTCACCTGACATGATCGCCTTCCTTTCAGCCCCACTGGAGAACCCACTGAATAGCCAGTGCTCAAAGTGGACACTCTTGTCTACCCAGGACCGGCAGGTCGGCAACTACTTGTCACTACCCCCCTAGACATGCGAACCACTCCCCAGTAACTCTCCCTCCTTCAGTATACGACTCGGGGTATTCCCCTCTGGTGATGCCTGAGTTCGCACACTTGAAGAACCCAAGGAACTTGCTCTCAACAACAGCAAAACTACCCTTAATTTGCCTAAATGCTCGAGAACATTCGGCCGACTCATGACACCCCCGTACCTAAGAATGTTGTTCCAATCAACATTTCCTCCAGGACGAATGTTCTCAAATTGGATAAAACAAACTCAGTTGCATGGGTCGATATAACAGTACTACCCCTATGCTTCAAGACATCACTTCCATCAACATCTCTAGCATGGATAATGTACCCAATTAAAACCAATAAATCAATCAAATAGTCCATTGAATCACTCGTTGGTCAGTCATAAACGACTGTGCACAACATTTGACTCTAAACTGGCTCACATAATTATAATCAAGAACTCTCTCTATAGCGTTAGCTATCAGCATGTCCATACATATTAATTAATCATTCCATTTAGTTCTAATATAGATTCAAATTGAGGCATGTGGCCCAGCCTACGTAACATCAAAATCAAATTCAGGCGTGTGGCCACAATCCACAAAGACAAGATTCAAATTCAGGCGTGTGGCCCAGCCTACGCAACATCAAAATCAAATTCAGGCGTGACCACAATCTGCTCACGCGGTCTCACACACAATATGCAAATCAAACATTTATCCTGATTTCACAGCTTAAGGACATTTTCACACTTTACCGAGCTGTGACAAAACAACATGAGCAAACAGATATCAACCAGAAAAATCATAACTCATAACACGTGAGCACGTACTGATCCCCGCTCCATAATGGGCAATGAACAAAAGCAACACATACAGGAAAACATATATCAAAAAATGAAAAATAACACATGAACATAGGCTCAACCCCGCCCTATACTGGGCAATCAAAATCAATAACACAACTGGCCAGCTACATTATTTACACGGTAGCTGTCCGTAACAGATGACTGCTCACACCACCACAACAACAGCAGCCCGTAGGCATTGCTCCTACCATTGTTCTACTTCTGTTGTTCACACTACAACAGCAACACCCTGGAGGCATTACTCCAACCCTTGACCTACTCCTGCCCCTCTCAATCTTGACCGCCGTTTGTGGCTCGCCAATAGTACCTGGGGCAGATAGTTTGCGCATTCCAGGCTTTACAAGAGAGTCAACGCACCCTTCACACATTTTAGTCCTTAAAGGAGCGCGTGAAAATCTGCGCGATCCTCTTCTAGCCTGTTCAGCAAAATCTCCTTGGCATTCAGTCCCCTTGGCTTTCATTGCCTCAGGGTCTGTTGTTCGAAAATCACGTGAACTGGACTGTCGCGCCCATTCACTGCGACGACGATCATCTCCCCTTTTCAAAATGTTAAGAGATGATCCCTCACTCATCTTATCCGAACCGATTTTCTTTTTCTGTGTGGAACTTCCTTGGTTCGAATCCCACTCAGTGCCTATGACCACTGCTTGATGAAACTTATTTACTTTTCCTTTTTCCAACACTGGCTTGTCTGCTACAAAGAGCCGACTATCCTTGGCATTCTCTAACGATAGCTGGTCACCTCGACCTTCTTGCCATGCGTTAATACAGCCTCCCTGGTTCCAGCCCAGCTGCTGGTTCCAGTTACTCTGTGGTCCATCTTGGCCCCGACCCTGAGGTCCGCCACCATGGCTCCTACATTTCTGACTGCCACGGCAACGCCAACAACTACTTGAACCACCACTATGGCCACCATGGCCTACAGCACCGCCACTACGGCCTATTTCATGGTCCACTGCACCACCACCACGGCCACCCTCATGGTCTAAGGTAGCTCTACTACCCGCGGCACCTGTGCACTTCACCTGCCTTCTGTTTACTTTGTTGTAGGAGTTCCTACCCTGCACTACCCTTCCTTTCCCTCCTTGACTGGCAGCCTGGTTAGGCTTTGGAAGGATGTACCTACCGCCTAACAAAGCTGGATAGGGGAGATTCTTCTGTACTGCTGCCGTGAGAGTACTTCTAACATACTCAGACTCTACTTTGACATGGGCTAAAGGTAGCTGAGTAACTCTTCCATCTGCATATCGCACGCAGGTGGTTTTCCCTGTGTAGTCTGTGTCTCTTACTAAACTGGGTTCTACCATTGCCGCCAGAGTCAATCCTGTATCTAACAAGCAGGTCACCGGCTTCCCGTTTACTATTGCCCTAGTAGTTGGTGGTGGTACTCTGCCTTCCTGTTGAATTGTATCAACAGCAACAACGGAATGTATTCGCAATCCGCTACATTCCTTGGCGATATGTCCCTCTCGCCCACACTTAAAACATGTGCGTTTCACTCTAACATTCTCTTCAGTCCCCCTGTTGCCACGGGACTTAGAATCCGCTTCTAACTGTGGTATCGCCTCCTTTTTGTAGGGAGTCGGCGAATCACTCCCTGACTGTGTGGTCTGGGCATTACGGGACGGCTGGTTCGATCCCTTCACCCCATTACGCTGATCATGGGCAGATTCATACCTGTCTGCAACTTTCACTAACTCCTCTAAACTTCCTAATTCTCTTTCTGCCAAGAATACTGTGAGATCCTTCCGACAAGTGGAGAGAATTTGCTCCTTAACGATCTCCTCCCTCAAAGATTCAAAAGTTTGTTCAATGTTTCCTAACCTTATCCATTTATCAAAGAGAGCCCTAAGCCGATAAAGGAACTGTACGTGTGTCTCACCTGGTTTACGAACGGTTTCTCTGAACAGTTTCCTATACCTATCGGCGGTTACCTGGTACCTCTGAAACAAAGCATCGCGCACCGACTCATAATCTGTCTGTTTTTCCGGTGGTAAGCAGAAAAAAGCATCCCTAGCTTTGGGTGTCAGCAGCGCAGACAAATTTGTGGCCCACCGTTCTTCGGGTAAGCCCTGATCTTTGGCAATCCTTTCAAATTGCGAAATGAAATCCTCTAAATGGTCCGGATTATCATCAAACTTTGGCATATTGATCAAGGGACTGACATGTGGTGCAAAGTTCGCTTGGGGTTTTGCGTCCACGTCCCGTTCTTTCTCCAACTTTAATTTTTCTAACTCAAACTGCCTTATCTTCTCTCTTTCTCTTTCCTCTCTTTCCTCTTTCTCCCTTTCTCTTTCCCGTTCTCTTTCTCTCTCTTCTCTTTCCCGTTCTCTCTCCTCCTTTTCCCGTTCCCTTTCTCTCTCTTCTCTTTCCCGTTCCCTTTCTCTCTCTTCTCTTTCCCGTTCCCTTTCTCTCTCTTCTCTTTCCCGTTCTCTTTCCTCTTTTTTCTTTCCTTCTTCCCTTTGTATTTTCTGAGCCTCGATTACACGGGGCCAGTTCTCATCTACATATGCCTTCAGTTCCGGACCCTTTAGTCCTAAAGCTTTTCCTTCTTCTATGAGGTCCATCTTTTTCAGCGGACCCATTGTCTCAGCACCCTCTTCAGTCGACATTTTGAAGCTGTCTAACCGTCGACCAGCTAGCTAATACAACCACAGTAACAAGCGAGATATCCACACGATCACTCGTAAATAAAGCGATCAACTAGTTGTGCTACACACAATCAACCTCAATAGCAACCAAATCAAGCAAGTTCAAACAACTGGCACAGTCATGAAAAAAGATCAAAACAATCAACCATGACTAACGTCTTTCCCGGTAAGAAAGAAAAAAAAAATCTAGGTTTCCACAATTACGACAAATTTCAAATCCTTTAGCAATTGAACAAAACCCAGAAATCAAAATCACTTATGACTCATTTATGTTCATCCCGGACGACAGTCCCCAATTTGTGACGGGTCTCCGACGCTCCCCCTCGTTATTAAAATATGATTTTCATATTCAGGGATGCAGGGGGTTATAGACAGAAGTATTTACGCTTTCACAACCAAAATGCGCTCTCGCATAGGCACACGCACTCTGTCACTCACATCGGGCCCGCACAAAGGTGACGGGAAACCAATACATTTCACAGAAAATAATCAACTTTTATTTAACTTGACTCCGAGCCCCCACCCGTCACTACACAACACACTTATCTGTATCATACAACAATGTAAACATAATACAGACAATCTGATAAATCGCATCCCCTGTTCTTCAGTTATTCTTACTTAGCCAGGAAAGACAATATTCCACTATTCTGTTTGCACACTTATAAACTTAAGAACAAATGAAACGTCCATAACTTGCCAGCATTCCTTGGTTGACCAGTTTCTCTCATCGCACTGTGCGACCACGAACTGAAGCTGCCACACTGTTGTGTCCTCCCGATTGGCCAAATCCCAGTTGGGGGCACTGGCACCGTAGCTCGCGTTGCACCCTCACACCGAGTCTCCCGGACTCCACTGCACTTCGCCCTCTCCACGGAAAGGGCTCCTGTCGGCCTCTCCCACAGGTCTTCTCTGGCTGCAAACACCCCACCGTTGTCTGGCAGCTCCCTGTCTAGGCTCCAACAGGCTGACACGTCTTGCTGTCGACCGTCCCCACACGGGAGACAATTCTTCTCGTCGTCGGCTCCGAGGCTACAGCAACCTCCACTGTCTTACGTCCCCACACAGGAGACAACGAGGCGACAGCAACCTCCACTGTCTTACGTCCCCACCCAGGAGACAACGAGGCGACAGCAACCTCCACTGTCTTACGTCCCCACCCAGGAGACAACGAGGCGACAGCAACCTCCACTGTCTTACGTCCCCACCCAGGAGACAACGAGGCAACAGCAAGCCTCTGCTTCACGCTGTATTTTCTTGAGCCCTCAGCAAGACGGGCGAGTTCACTTTCCCTTAAGTGAATCACACACTTCCTGGTTTTCCAAGCTCCTTATATTCATTCTCAAAGAAAGAGAGAACCCGAATTTAGCTGGTTCAACCAATGGAATCACTGGCACACACCCCTCACACGATTTGTACCAATAGATCCCCAAGTTATTTTTATTCCGCCAATGGAATCATTAGTCACCTACACATACACACACAACAGCTGCTAGCGCCAACAAAGACTTGGGTACCAAGCACTTAATGCCTGACCTCCTATTCAACTCATGTTCGATTCCCCGAAGCTACCCATTGTACTAACAGCCTGGACTTCTCTACCAGCCAGGACTGATGCTTCAAGTAATTACTACCTCTATAGACAACAAGGTGCGAACCACTCAATAGGCCGAAGCCTTCATTCATTCCTCAGAACAAAGGACGACGGAATGGTCGCTGTACTCTGCCTGCAGGCTGACCTGTGACGGTCACCTGACATGATCGCCTTCCTTTCAGCCCCACTGGAGAACCCACTGAATAGCCAGTGCTCAAAGTGGACACTCTTGTCTACCCAGGACCGGCAGGTCGGCAACTACTTGTCACTACCCCCCTAGACATGCGAACCACTCCCCAGTAACTCTCCCTCCTTCAGTATACGACTCGGGGTATTCCCCTCTGGTGATGCCTGAGTTCGCACACTTGAAGAACCCAAGGAACTTGCTCTCAACAACAGCAAAACTACCCTTAATTTGCCTAAATGCTCGAGAACATTCGGCCGACTCATGACACAGTCGATTAGTCAGAAAGACGGTAGTAAATGAGTAGCTAGTCGAAGTGTAGCATATCGTTTTTTTCAAAGCAATCTGAAAGAAAAGAACGGAGTACACACAGACGGTATAAACCATGGTATTGTTTCCAAGACAACAGCTCTGGCCGGGATGACGTCACAGACACTGGGAGAGTCAGGAATTTGTCGTCCTCTGTCCTCAGTCAGGTGCAACAGGATAGAGGCGTTGTGACCAGTCCAGCCCAGTCTTGTTCAGAACTTCTTCGCCATGCTTCTGGGACGTCCATCTTCCTTTGGATCTCGAAGAATGGCATTGGATAGGAAGCCATGGCGAGTGTGTGACTGTTGCAGACGCGTTTACGGCGCTTGGTAACTACTGGGGACGGAGGGGAGGAGGGGGACTGGCAGTTGATGTGCTGAGTTGCTATATCACATAGTCATTTGTTTTATGATCATGGTATGAGAGGCAGAGATGACCACTGAACCTCTCTAAGACTTGTTGTTTCTAGTTCCATGGTAATGAGAGACAGAGACTGCGTCTGAAGCCCTCAAAGCATGTATTTTCAGTTCGTTGGTCTGTGTGGCGGAGATTATCATCTGAAGCCCTCAAAGCATGTATTTTCAGTTCGTTGGTCTGAGTGGCGGAGATTATCATCTGAAGCCCTCAAAGCATGTATTTTCAGTTCGTTGGTCTGTGTGGTGGAGATTATCATCTGAAGCACTTCAAAGCCTTTCCATGATAAGAGTGTTGGAGATGGCATCTGAAGCACTCACAGAGTTCCTTGATATGAGTGTTGGAGATGGCATCTGAAGCACTCACAGAGTTCCTTGATATGAGTGTTGGAGATGGCATCTGAAGCACTCACAGAGTTCCTTGATATGAGTGTTGGAGATGGCGTCTGAAGCACTCACACAGCTGTAGTTTAAGTCCCTTGGGATGAGTGGCGAAGATAGCATCTATAGCATTCAAAGGCCTATTGTGTTAGTTCCTAGGTCTTTCTAACCTAGGAACTAAAACTACTGGCCTTTGAGTGCTATAGATGCTATCTCCGCAATGACAGCGTCTGAAGCACACGAAGTCCCGTATTCTAACTTCCTTTGTAAGAGAGGCAGACTCAGTGGAGAGAACCGAAAAAAAAAAAAAAACAAACAAAAAAAAAAAAAAACAATGGGAAGGGCAATACATCGAAATTATTTATGAAATTTCCCAAAGAGGGAAACATGAAAGATGCAAAAAAAAAAATTTTTTTTTTTAAAAATTGGGATTAGCAAAAACTTTAATTAAAACCCCTTTAAGTTTTTGGGAAAGAATAGGGTTTGTAAACAACCCCCCAAGCAAAAACCCAACAAAAAAAAAAAAAATTTTAAAAAAAAAAGCTAAAACCACGCGGCTTGGGGGCCCGAAAAGTTCAAAAGGACGATGCAGGACTTTTACGATAAAAAAATGATCATAGATCTTTAAACCCTTTTTTGGGCTTCCCCTTTCCATCCGAGGGTGGAACACACGCACAAAGGGCAGACTTACGATACTGGGGGAAGGTGCGAAAGGGGGGAAAAAAAGGGATCTAAAGCCCCGCACACGCGCGCGCGCGCGCACGCGCACGGGACACACACCAAACACACACACACACACCCCACAACCAAAACACACCATACACACGCGCCCCGCGGGGTGGGACGCGTGCGTACTTTTCACACCTTTGATAGATAAAAAGACAACAGACAGATAGATAGATAGATAAAAAAGGGCAGACAGGGCAGACGACAAAATAGATTGATAGATAGATAATAATAGATAGATTGATAGAAAGATAAAAAAAAACGACTCCCAATATTTCCCACTTTTTTCCCCCTACCAATGGGGGACGGGGCAGACAGACAACAGAGGGCGCCAAGAAGGCGTGATGTTTTGAAACGTTTTTATTGACTTTTCTATTAAGTGTACATTTTGAACAAAAATCCCCCTGGAAAAATTTCCAAGAGGACAAGTCATTTCTTTCCTTTTTCCCCTTTTTGTACAAATTTGGGAAAAGTTGGCCACCTGAGAGCGCACGTTTTTTCCCCCAGCGTCACCCCGAGGGGCCCCCGGGTTAACCCACCTCCCCTCTTTTGAAGTCCCCCCCCAAAGCCCCCCTCTTTAGCATGAAGGAGACCCTGAAAAATCTTTCCTCCACGCCCTATCTCTTTTTGAGAGCGAGTCCCAAAAAATGGGGCCCCGGCGGTTTCGACTTTGATCTGGGGTTTTTGTTTGCCCTTTTTTTCCCCTTTTCCAACCCGGGTTTTTTTGTTCCGCCAATTCAGGGGGGTTTTTTCCCCCTTTGGGCTGGAGGTG
>CM065723.1:26496669-26499169 GCA_033310375.1 Conus canariensis
TCGTTCTTCATTTGCGTTGTCCTGACTGTTGTTAATCTTGCCTGAAGTAGACCTAAGAGGTCGAAACGCCTCGTTTTTTGTCTTGTAAGTCGTTTGTCAATGTTATCTGGCGGAGTTATTTCAAATGCCTTTTAAAATTTGCGCAGACAACCACTTAAAATCAGAAATAGGCTCTAATTTTGTCACATTATAGATTGCTACGGGCACTAGGACAGGATCGTGACAATTAGGCTCAAGCTAAAGATGTACCGTAGAATTCTAAACACGAGCAAGTTTAAATGGAACGCGTGTTATTGATTGGAATACGTTCAGTGTAAGTTTGAGAGGAAAAACGCAAAATGTAAGTTCACGCTGATGACAAGACATGATCGGACTATACGTTAGATCTTACAGTATTTCATCTGGTGAAATATTTTATGTTTAAATGTTGAATAGTAAAGTCAATCAAACGTAGCCTTACCATGTTTCTGAGGAAGCTGATTTGACATAAAATAGAGACGTGTGCACATTACGGACATGAATTATGCACATGATGGACATGAATTATGCAAATGACGGACATGAGTTATGCACATGATGGACATAAATTATGCGAATGATGGACATGAATTATGCAAACTACCAGAGAAAATAGTTTCCTTATGTTAACTTAAATAAAGGACTAAAGCAAAAAAAAGAAAGAAAAAAAAGAAAAAAAACATAATGTTAATATGGTGTCCCGCTCTCTATACTTGCCATGTAGATGTACACAATCTGCTCCCTCAAAATGTCAAGATGGCTTTCATGTGAATTTGTATTGTGATGAACTCTATAACTATTTTATTTGATAGTGGTACATGCTGCCACAAGGACCTAACTTTGACGACATGGCAGCCCGGATATGCCCTTCGCAATCGGCTGGCCCCCAGAACTACACGAACTGTCAGCGTAATGCACCAGCATCATTTAAAAAAAATCTTTATGCCTACTAATAAACCAAAACCAAAACAAACAACAACAAAAAAAATCAAAAATAAGAATAATCTATGAACCAGCGAACATATTGTTCTAAAAGGTTACCACGCAGTGTGATTTTATGCAAGCGGTGAACAAAAACATCCATGAAAATCAACAACACAAGCAAACAAGAAATGAAAAGAACTTATCAACGATTATGGACACGAGAGAACCCGTTAAGTTCTTCGAGTAAAGGGAAGCAACCCAGTTCTTCGAGTAAAGGGAAACAACGCAAGGCTGGTTAACACTTTGCTTACTTGCAGAGCAGTGTTCGCCTCCAGTTCTATGGCAAATGAGTCGCTTAAAGTGAAAACAAATTGCTGGGTCCAACAGCCATTTTGCGCCGAATATGAGAAGATAAGAGGTTTCTCGTTCTTCGTTTTCACCGTCCTAACTGTTGTGTGTTTTTTACCTGAAGAAGACCCAAGACGTCGAAATGCATTGTGTCTTGTCCTGTAATCCGTTTGTGTCTGTGGCGGTAACTAACCCCGTTTCTTTCTAAATTTTGAAATAAAATAGATTAATCGTCATCATCATCATCATCATGATAATATGATAATGATATTAACAATAATCATGACTATAATCATTATGAATTATATAACAACAATAACAGCAATAATAATAATGATAATAGAAAGGAAGCCCTCAAACATTGCAAGGGAAGGAAGTCATAGTAACTTTTCTGTGACTGTAGTCTAGATAGGGTTTCATGATTTATGTCCCTTGTGCCAAATCCCATGCTCATAGGTGTCAACCTGTACGGTTTTACCGTATTGCTGTACGGGAAACCTACGATTTCGGGTCTGTACGGCCGTATACAAGTTTCAATACGGGTAAAACTGATTTATACGGGCAAATCTTAAATCACTGAGGCAAACTGCGAGGTGAACAAATTTTCATAGCAGACGACACGGATTCTTAGCACTGAAACGTTAACGAACATTTTCTTGTGCGCAATGAAGACAGAGAAGAAGAAGAAGACCCCGGTGTTATTTCTCTTGAAGTGAAGTTCTGCCAGTTCTACTTTCTATAACTTCGCCGATTTTGTGAAAGGGAAATTGGTATTATTGGGAATAGAAACTTTGGGGATCACAGTAACTAATGATGATGTACTCCTGACTTCAATGGACTAATGATGTTGGTAGGAGTGGAAAGTGCATAGAACAAATTGGTTTGTGACTTTGATGGACTCATGATGTTGGTAAAGTGGAAGAGTGTGTAAACAATGGGTTTATGAACAGTTTTAATTCTGCATCATTGTCAGTGTTTCTGTAGGGTGTGTGATTTGATCTACAAACTGTCTCAAGTGATGCATTCTGCTGGAATGAAAGCGGAGGTTCTGTTGGATGGGTAAGTGTTATTGTTATTCATAAACTGTCTTAAACTGCCATTTGTTTCAAGAAGTTCTGCCTGATACTGAGTATTACATTGTATTCACAGCATTTTTTTTTTTTTTTTTTTTTGTGTGCGTTTTCCGTAATGTGTAAGGTTTTTGGGCTCG
>CM065723.1:26504169-26506669 GCA_033310375.1 Conus canariensis
TGCGGCATTGTTTTGAATGCGTTGTAGGGTGTGAATTTATTGTCACCAGAAAGGAGTGAGTTGCAGTAGTCGATACGAGACATAATGAAACAGAGGACAAGTTTGACAGCTGCTTCGGTAGAAAGATGTTTTCTGATCAGGCTGATGCGACGAAGGTGGTAGTAGCAAGATTTGGCGGTTTGGGTCACAACGTTTTGCATGGAAAGGGTAGAATCAAGGTGGACACCCAGATTCTTGGCGGAGTCGGAAATTGGAATGGATGTGTTGCATAGTTGAAGAGAAAGAGAGGGGGCAGCTGAGAGAGCTTTTGACGTGTGCTGATCAGAATTGCTTCTGTCTTGTCATCATTGAGCTGAAGTTTATTGCTTGTCATCCAGTTCTTAACGTCAGAGTACCAGTCAGATGTGTCGAGTCAAGAGGGTCTGTACATTGTCGGGTGAGTCGCTGTCTTGAAGTTGGGTGTCATCAGCGTAGAAGTGGTGTTTAAGGGAGTGGGATTTGATGATGTTAGACAGGGAGAGGTGTAAAGAGTGAAGAGAACAGGGCCAAGGACAGATCCTTGCGGGACACCACAGGTCAGAATTACAGGCCTAGAATGAGTGCCATTGATGAGTACAGTCTGTTTTCTGAGAGGTAAGAGGTGAACCAAGAGAGGGCTGTGCCAGAGATACCAAAAGTGTGCTGGAGTTTGGTGAGGAGAATAGTATGGTCAATGGTATCAAAGGCTGCAGACAGGTCAAGGAGAGTAAGAAGAGAGACTTTACCAGAATCGGTTGCAAGGAGGTCGTTAAGAATATGGAGCAGGCCTGTTTCAGTAATATGGAACTGGCGACAGGCTGACTGAAAAGGATTGAGGAGACTGTTGGCAGAGAGGTGAGAGTTCAGCTGATTGAGGACGACTTTTTCTAAGAGTTTTGACAGGAAAGAGAGGTTACAGACAGGTCGGTAGTTTTTCAGTTCGTTTGGATCAAGGTTGTGTTTCTTGAGGAGAGGGCGGACAATGGCAGACTTAAAAAAATCAGGGACAGTTCCAGTTTCCAGGGAAGTGTTGATAATGTCAGTGATGAATGGGAGGAGAGTAGGAAGACAGTCGGAGTAGAGAGAAGCTGGAAGAGGATCAAGTTCACAAGTTCACATTTCCATATTTAAAAGCAATGAGAGATGTGATGTATATAGCACATTTTGCATCTTATATTATGTCAAGCCCTATTTGGAAATGGATTTACACGAACATCTAAAATTTAGTATCACAAGGTTTAGATGTGGTATTTCAGAAATTGCCGTCCGTTACTACCGTGACAAGAAACACACTGAGGTTGATTTATGTTGCCCTCTTTGCAAAAAAAAAAAAAAAAAAAAAGTAAAGAAAATGAAGATGAGAAACATTTGGTTTTGTGCTGCCATGTATCAAGTATTTTAAGAACACAATATATGCCACAAAAAGTATCATAATCATCCTACCCAGTTTTGATTTTAAGTATGCTTTTAGATTCTAGAAAAGACATAACCGCGAAAAAAAAAAAAAATCGATTTACTTATGCATAGTATTTACGGAGTATCTCTATCTCTGATTTTGCAAGTATTACTGTGTCAGTACTGATTGTTTAGTGTACCCCCTTCATGAGGGGCAACGGCCTTTATGAATAAATATCATTCATTGATTCATTCTGATTGAACTGTTAAGCTGATTGATGGGATTAATTGCCTTGAGTTGCCAACCGCCATGAAAACGGCGGGGTCACTCTGATGAATGCGAGATTAAACACAGATTACCTCCCTTGCAACAATCAGGATTTTCCTCTAAAACACTATATAATCCATGTAAGCGTTTTGAGGCCTACCATAAAGTTGAGCCAGCCTTTAATGTTCAACTGATAATTGATCAAAAGAATAACTCCCCACCAATCATTTCCCTTCTTTTGAGGAATCTTCACCAATGAAATCACAAACAGTCTTCAAATACATGACCTTCCCCTTCGTTGACACACATTTCAGGCCTTCGCACTCACCCGTGACCGTATCTTTGCGCCACCTCCAAGAGCCCAAAATAATCCCATTCCTTTGATTTTAATCTGTCTGCTTGGAAACACCTGGCGTGTGCCTGGACGGCCATAGGAACGAAAATGAGGAGAATCGAACTTTCAGACTCAACAAAAATTCTCAAAACAATCCAATTGCGCCAGTCTATAAATACTCGACTTCTTAAGCAAGGCTTCGGCGCATTAATTTTTGGTGTGCAGCCACGTCGTCTACAATACTTGGAAAAGCATTCAGGTTTACCCTCCTCGTCTGATATGGCAGACTGACAGCGATGACCATGCCAGGATAGGAAAGGGGAGATAGGAGGGGGCGGGGCAGGGGGGGGGGGGGGGGGGGGCGGCAGCCACTTAACACTACACTAACACGGTCAGAACGACAACACATGAAGATGGGTGGAGTCTGTGGCAATGTCGGTGATAGGCGCCTGACAGCGGGACTCGAACCCGAACATTTGACGGCG
>CM065723.1:26511669-26516669 GCA_033310375.1 Conus canariensis
AACAGAAATAATCGACAATAAGTTTCTCGACAGCAATACATGACGCACCTTTTTTTTTTTTTAACCAGCTTTTTCAATGGTTACATAACCTAGCACTGTACAAACTTGATGCTGTGCAAAATGTGTGCACACTCCAGAAAGCCTGCACCGTTTTCGCCCATAGCAGGATCTGGCGAGCAAATAGTGTTGCTTACAGCCCAGCCGACCGCAAAGGACCATATCAGGGCTGTCACTGCGTTGAAGTGAACTCACAAGTCATTAAAAAAAAAAAAGTGAAAAAAAAACAACATCAACTCATTCACTAAACCTTTTAGAATACACCTAAAAACACACTGGAAATTTTGTTTACAAAAATCTCTCTCCTATAAGATCTTAGATCAGATGGGGGCGGGGGGGGGGGGGGGGGAGGAATGTTGATCTCTTTCAAGAAATTCAAAAACCACATCAGGTGGGACGTCTCTGAACAAGTTTGCAAAGTGAGACGACTGCAGGCGGAAATCTAAACAAATCTTAAATAAATGTTAGCGAACCGCCCAGAGAAACGTGGACAAACGAGTCACAAAACAAAGCACTACGCGTTTCGACCGCTTAGCTCTTATTCAGGCAAGACACAAACAAATAGGACAACGAAAATTCACTTAGCTTTGATCGCTTCAGAGTTCAGCGCAGGGAAGGCGTTGAATTCAATACACACACACACACACACACACACACACACACACACACACACACACACACACACACACACACACATACATGCGTGTACGCCCATGTACACAGGTATGCATATATTCACATATATGTGCACACACATGCATACATGCGTTCATCCTAAAACATGTTCACGCAAGCCCACAGATCACACACACACACACACACACACACACACACACACACACACACACACACACACACACACACACACACACACACGATCACACACACACGCAAATTTTTTATAAACTTGAAGTAAAATTTTTAGGTGTCCTACTTACACCAAAACTAAACTGGAAAAAACATATTGACTCAATTGTTACTAAAGCAGTTAAAAGTTTGAATTTTCTAAAAAATTGTCAGTCACTCTCCATGGGGACAGGATCCCAAAGTTTTGCTACATTTAGCAACCAGTCTTGTACGATCAAGATTGACTTACGGACAGGAAGTATTCTTTTCTGCTCCGCGATCGCATTTAAAGAAACTTCAAAGAATTGACAGTAAAGCTGTAAAGTTGGCCCTGGGTGTACCTGTGCACACTAAGTCGTCTGAAGCTTATAAGATAGCAGGCCTTTTGCCACTTGATGAAGAAAGGAAAATAAGTTCTGTAAAATATGTAGTGAGACGGATTGCTGTGGACGACCTTGAAGAGTTAAATACACGATCCGACATTGATTTTTCGAAAAAAGCACAGAAAAATTCAAATTTAGAGACGCTTCGTTCATATGTTTCAGACGTTTTTAATTCATCAAAGATTGACCCACACGAGGTAGCGCCTCGCGTACTGGTTCCGCCGGTACCCCCTTGGGAACTAACGGAAGTAACAGTTAACATTTTTTCTTCTGATCTAAATAAAGCGATTTCGCCGCATGTGTTAGCAGCATCTGTCAAAATTGACATGGAAGAAAAGTTTACTAACTATTTAAAAGTATACACTGACGGCTCAGTTCTTGATGATGGTAGTGCGGGATCTGGCTTTGTAATTCCAGATTTCAAAGCTGAAAAATCATATTATTTAGGTAAGGGCCATTCCATATTTACAGCTGAACTAGTTGCTGTCCTGATGGCATTAAATTATTTAATTTCCTTGCCAGTCTCAATATTTAATATCCTGTTTTGTGTTGATTCACAGTCAGTATTAAAAAGTTTGCATTGTTTTGAAAATACACAGAGAGAGGAATTATTATTTGAGATTAAGTACATGTTGCACCGTCTTTACATGAAAGGTACTAATGTCGTATTTTCTTGGGTTCCATCGCACACCTCCTTCGTATTTAACGATCAAGCAGATAGAGCAGCAAAAAGGGGAGCAAAGAATATATTAGGTAGTATTAAGGTTGATTGTCCTTTGTCATACAAGGAAATTAGTCATATAATCGAGAGGGATTTCTTGAGTCAATACAGTTCCTCATCAAAACCTCGTCAGCAAACTCTGTCAAACTTTGTGTCGATTAGCCGACCGGTTTCAAGCCTGACTTTTAGACTTTTATGTAATTCCCTACGAACCAAGTATTACCAGACTGTTAAGTGTGTATGTCGTGGAGATCTTTCAGTTCAACATGTATTTTTGATTGTGAACTAACGAAACCCTTTTGAATGGTGTTATACCAAGTGCTGACACTGGGCACGTTAATGTGTTTGACTTTTTAGATTCGTTGCCAGTTGTTTCTCTTGTTAAATTAACGAGTAACCTTTTGCAAAGTCCATTAAGGAACATTTTATAATCATAATCGTAAGTTAGATTACTTTAGTTATTTTTCTCTAATTTTTCATAGTTACTGTCCTATAATTCATCTATCCTTTATTTTTGTTCTATGTAACCACATCGTCCTCTTCTCTCCTTTTATGATAATAGTCTGAAATTGTAAACACTATGTTATTTAGACGTCTGCAATCACCTATATGTGTGACGAGACGTAAAACAGAATTCCTTCCTACACACACACGCACACGCACACGCACACACACACACACACGCGCGCGCGCGCGCGCGCGCGCGCACGCACAGACACACACACACACACACACACACACACACACACACACACGCAAATGCGCGTACGTACAGACAGACAGACAGACAGACAGACAGACAGATACACACACACACACACACACACACACACACACACACACACACACACACACACACACACGTTGTGTGCACAATGCTCAAATATACTACCGACACTGAACGAGACGACAGACGGCGGGTCAGAGACAGACCTCCACAACAGGAACTCCTTGAGAGTGGGGTCGGCTCAGCGGCTGAGCGTCGACTTCACGCCATCAAACGTTCGGGTTCGAGTCCCGCTGTCAGGCGCCTATCACCGACATTGCCACAGACTCCACCCATCTTCACGTGTTGTCGTTCTGACCGTATTAGTGTAGTGTTAAGTGGCTGCCCCCCCCCCCCCCAATCCCCACCCCGCCCCGCCCCCCTCCTACCTCCCCTTTCCCATCCCGGCATGGTCATCGCTGTCAGTCTGCCATATCAGACGTGGCGGGTAAACCCGAATGCTTCTCTACGTATTGTAGACGACGTGGCTGCACACAAAGAATTCATGCGCCGAGGCATTGCTAAAGAAGTCGAGTATTTATAGACTGGCGCGACTGGATTGTTTGGAGAATTTTGGTTGAGTCTGAAAGTTCGATTCTCCTTTGTCCACTTTCTCTGGGCGGTTCGCTAACATTTATTTCAGATTTGTCTCTGAACAAGGTTTTCACGGAGTCTGCAGTAAAGTGTTTACGTCTCACATCGTTCAAGTCCCAACACTCTAAAGGAATATGTTACACTAGAGTGGTACATGACATGGAACTACACCACGGAGCTTCTTCACCTTTAAAAAAAAAAAAAAAAAGAGATAAGAATGGGTGTAAAAGGAGTAGTGGCCTGTATGCAAACGACACAAGACTGTTTCTTCTTTTACGGCCTCCTCGGGAACATGTTAAAAACTCTGTCAGGTTGGGACGGATTTTGATCGAGGAAACTTTCAGCGATCAGCGCTCAGTTGCCGGCAAACAGTTCAAGTAAAACCAATTCTTCTTCTGCATACGCAGGCTGATACTCCTGCGGACACTCCCTGTATAGACAGACAAGGATTAATCCCATCTACAAAACAAAGGGAGCGGAGTTTTGTGTGTATGACCGTTTTTTATCCCGCCATTAAGGCAGCCACACTCCAGCTTCGGGGAAGGTGCATGCTGTGTGTAACGTGTCATCCATACCAACGGCCAAACTGGCCTTCTCTTCCGAAAGTTGGTGATGGGATTTTACGTGTGTGCAAGATGTTATGCGTGCATTCACACACGGAAATTCGATTTATAGTGTCATTCGGAGGACTGTATGGGAAATGGAGTCGGAACCAATGTTAACTCCGAGGGAAAAATCCCCCTGTATCGCAACGGCCCGGCGGATATTCGAACCCGTAACCCCAAGATTACGAGTCCGGCGCTCTACCACTGAGCTAGTCCGGCCCCCAGGTAACACCAATGATCTCTACGTGTCCAAATAAATCAACGCCCGGGGGGTTATCAGCCAGTTCCCCGTGCCGATAAGCTGAGAATGAAGTGTCCAGTTGCACGTGGCAGACCAGGACTGATGATACAGGCCAGGTCAAGGTGAAAATGGAGGGGAAAGCCTTTGTCAATGAAAAGTGACTCTCGCTGAGGAAAACACACGCATACACATGATCCGTGCGTATCAGTGTGTGAGCGTGCACACACACACACACACACACACACACACACACACACACACACACACACACACACACACACACCCCACGCGCGTTCGCGCGCGCGTATAGACGAACAGAGAGAGAGAGAGATGTACACACACAATCGTGATAAATTAATTAATGAAAGTCGCTTTGAAGATAAAGTAAGGCAGATATCACTGCTGGTGAAAACCCAGAATTTTTCGTTGGGGGTATGCAGCCCCCCCCCCCTCCTCCTCCTCCCCCCCCCCCACCCACCCACCCACCACACACACACACACACACACACACACACACACACACACACACACACACACACACACACACACACACACACCGCCCCTAATTTACAGTGGATATATGAAAACCCTGACATTTTTAATGATTTCAAAAACCTTACATCTGTGTTATGGTGTGTGTGTGTGTGTGTGTGTGTGTGTGTGTGTGTGTGTGTGTGTGTGTGTGTGTGTGTGTGTGTGAGAGAGAGAGAGAGAGAGAGAGAGAGAGAGAGAGAGAGAGAGAGATTCACTGAGTTGACATCTGCTTAAGTGAGTTCTGCTGGGGCTC
>CM065723.1:26526669-26531669 GCA_033310375.1 Conus canariensis
GTTGCGCGCGCGTTCACACACGGAACCTCGATTTATAGTCTCATTCGAAGGACTGTGTGGGGAATGGAGTCAAAGCCAATGTTAACTCCGAGGGAAAAATCCCCCTGTACTGAAACGGCCTGGCGGAGATGCAAACCCGCAACCCCAAGATTACGAGTCTGATGCTCTACCAGCTGAGCTATTCCGGCCCCATTGGGTACATCATCAAAAGCCCACGCCTCACTGGTGACGGATCTACAGGTTCATGTGACAAGCACGCCACCTTTCAGTGACCAATGGTGTCTTCAGACACGGGAGAACAAGTTGGAGTGCATCAAAACATATCATCCTGACACAGTACTAGGCTACACACACACACACACACACACACACACACACACACACATACACTAAGACTTGGTTTCTGAGACAGTAAAACTGTGATCTTGACAGACTAACACAGAGAAAGAGAGAGACAGGGGGGGGGGGGGGGGGGGGGGGGGGGGGGGGAAAAAAGAGAGAGAGAGAGTCAGAAAATTGGTAAACAAACTTCGAGAATTTTCTTTTTACAATTTTAATTTCATGCTAAGTGAAAATTCAAAAACAGGCACGAAAACAAATGGCGACTGTTTATATGGACATTATAAAAAGATAATAATGTGGGTTTTTTTCACAGCCATAATAAACTTTAAAAGGTCATGTTCAGCTTCTTATTCTGGATCAGATCCATGAACATATATTAGTGGACAGCATGCCAAGCAGATGTTAAACATGATTTTCATTGACAAAGATTTTAGAAAACTGCCAGCCAGAATGATCTGTAAATGTAAAAAGATACTGAAGATTTGTCAATTAAATCAAAATGCAAATTATTACCTGTTGATAAAACTGATGTCAAATAAATGTCTGCTTGATTTCATTGGAATGAGAGAGAGTCTGAGCATGTGTGTGTGTGTGAGAGACTGTTTTTAAAGAAACTTATCATCGAAGTCTATCTGATTTGGTGTGTTCTAAATAGTGTAAAAATGAACTCCCTGACTGCTACATGGGTAAAGCATGAAACGTCATGCACCAGTTGTCAGAATCATGGTAAAATTGCCAGCAAATCCTTGACACGCACACACACACACCCACATCCCTATACGCACACCCCCGCCCACAAACACACACAGTCACACACACACATATGCACATACAAATGCTGCGCACCTACACACACACAGCTACACACACACACACACACAGCTACACACACACACCTCCACACACACACCTCCACACACACACACACACCTACACACACACACCTACACACACACACACACACACACAATGTAACCACTGAAACTTACACACCCATAATCACTTACACAGAAATATACACATTACTATCCAACCCTCTTGAACCGACAATCCATCCACATCTGTAACACACACACACACACACACACACACACACACACACACACACACACACAAACTTACTAAGCATTAACTGTCTGAAAAGGTGGTGTTCGCTGGACGGAACTGAAGGAGGGGAATTTGTAAAAAAAAAAAAAAAAAAAAAAAAAAAAAAAATTTTTTTAAAGAGGAAGGTGGTCATAAAGAAAGTGGGTATGCGAGCGTGTGCAACTGAGCACATGCCTGTGTGCATATGCCTGTATGGGTGGGCACACATGCACACGTGTGCGCATGCGCATATGCATGCACATACATGCATGTTTGCTGAGGGGGTGGGCAGGCATGGGCAAGGGGGACGGGGTTGGGTGGGGGGGGGGGGGGTGAAGGGGAGGGTGGAGTAGGGGAGAGGGGAGGAATCAGCAAGAAAAGCGAAATGGGGGTGGGGTGGGGGGGGGAGGAGCAGGAAGGGGGTGGGGAGTGGGGTGGGAGGAAGGAAAAGAGAAGTACTGAAAAGGAAGGGGGTCTGTAAGGTAGGGTGCAAGGAAGTGGGGGGGGAGGGGAGTGACGGGGAGGGGAGAGAGAGGAGAAGGGAGTTGTGGAGGGTGATGGGTGGGAGGGAGAACAGAAAGCTCTTACATAACAATGAGTGTCCCATTCAATCTTTTTGAGTCTTCCTCTCAAAGAAACCCCTCTCAGTGTCAAACTGTACCTCACTTCGTTCAAATGACCATTGGCACTTGACAAAAATTAAAAGTCAATGAATAAAGGAAATTGGGTATGTGTGTGTGGACGGGATCGCAAGGGGGTGGAAGGGGAAAGAATCTATAAACATATATCTGTAGATATACTAGATATCACTCAATACTGACATAAATGACAATCAAAAAAGCAACGCATCAAAGCAGTATGCTTTGTCACTTGGACTTGCATTGGACTTGCATTCACCAACTCGTGGATAGTGCTCATTCAGTAGCTGTGGCATCCCACATGCAGTTTAAGTGAAACAAATGGAAGCAAGATGGCACACTGTATGATCAACTTAAAAATATTCTTTACAACTTACAAAATTAAATATGTTTATAACATTTCTTCAGTCTTGGACAATCAACTTAGGAAAATTCTTTATAACTTATAAAATTATATATAACCACACTTTTGTTTTGTTTTATTTTACTACCTTTCGCTGGCTGCTTTGGGGGGTGCTGTTGGATTCTTTTCTGAACCCTTGGTGGTGAGAACACCACAGAATTACAGACTGTGGTGTGTCTCTATTTGACGCCAAGAGCACAGGCACAATCAGCCGCGTCTCCCTGATGAGTCCGATCCAGCGGACGAAAGGCCTAGGAGCAGGCAATACATATAGATCTGCCTTCGAGAGGGATTGCTATGGTTTCCTCATGCAGCTAGTGAAGTGTTTTTTATGATATACATTTTCTTCATCTTCAACCTCTTTTTTTTTCTTTTTTTTTTAAAATTTCAAATCTTTGCCAAGTCATTACTATAATGATGGAAGAATTGTTAACTTGCACTTGTTTTCCCCCACTATTTAATTGTTCAGCATTATATATTATATATCTTCAGTCCTGGACACCAAATACATAAAATCACATTATTCTTAAAAAATAAAGGAGACAAATAGGGAACAAAAATATGGATAGATTTGAGTACACACACACACACACACACACACACACACACACACACACACACACACACATGTGGACACACGCACACACAAAGGGTGAAGAGGGGGAAGACAAGGTGAAGGAGACATTCAGTTCATCACCTTTAGTTAGTACTGACAGCATTCATGCTGTTGAAAAGGTTTTTCATCTTCTGTGTGTGTGTGTGTGTGTGTGTGTGTGTGTGTGTGTGTGTGTGTGTGTGTGTGTGTGTGTGCGCACGCACACATGTGCATGGACGGAGGAGAACACACACACACACACACACACACAATGGTGTTTCATTTATTAACTAGTGTATTGTAACACCCCATGCACTCATCTTTTTCTGTACAAGGCAAAAAAAAAATTGCATTTGTATAATTTTTTTAAGCATACACCCACAGATTGTGATACAGAACACACATATTGATTATTCATTTCTGAATGATGCAGATGTACATACACCCATGCTGCTTTTCCCTGCAAAAAATGTATGTCTGTAAAGAGTGAGTGTGAAACATCCATAGCTCTTTTATGGGATTGTTTCTCATAAACTGATAAAGTATCTACATAATATAAAGCCTTAAACTTCGGTGTTTGTTTCTTTCCCCCTACTTTTTTTTTTCCATGAACAACTTTGTAAATAGAAGATGGGCACATGGATCTAACAAAATTAACATTTTTTTCAAATTTTATGCATAAGCTTTGGATGGTTTGAATGCAAGTCTGGGTACACAGTCACCCACTACATTTGGAAAAATTTTAAGTAACGCATACAAATATTTGTAGGGGGTTACAGTGAATGATGAATGTTACTTGTCTCATGCTTTGCATAACTGGATTTAGACCAGTTACAAATCATTCAATCCTGGCACAATTAAAAAATCAGTCATTTTCTTCCTCATTACGAGGGTAGAGTCTGTACAGTGTCTCTCTCAGTGTTTTATGAGGGTAAACAAATCGCTTTTTAAAGACAAAATTGTAGGCATCCTCATAACTCTTGGACCTGTCTTCAGCAAACACATAGGCCACGGCAACTGAGCCAGCACGGCCGATACCAGCACGGCAGTTCACCAATATTTTCTTACATGTTTTTGATTCAGTTCTGAGCCAGTCCACTGCCTCCTCTATCATTTCTGGTGGTATAGGGTTGACAGCACCATCTCGCATAGGAATTTTCTTGTAGTCAACAGGTTTGGAAAATTTGGATGTGATCAAATCCAATGTATCAGCAACATTCAACACAGCATCAAACTCAAGTTCATCTGCCACAGAGGCTGCCATGAAGTTTCCGAGATATACAGGTCCTAAAATGTGGTCGTAATTGGGCCCTTTTGACCATTTGTCATCCATTGGTGGTCGGACAACAATGATGCCATTTTCCTCATAACTTCCAGCCCATGTCCACTTTTCACTTAATTTTTTTTTTACTCTGAAGGTGAATGCATATGTACCATCGCTGGTCAACATGACAGAATTCCCAAAAGTTAAAGTAGTGTGCCCAAAGTTGTCATCAGCTTTGGAGCTCAGAAGGTTGAGAGGGATTTCATGCCATTCTCCTTCAGGGTTGTCCTTGTGGTAAATATTGGTCCATGCATCAATCCGCACACCTGATGGATCTTCCGAGTCTTCAGTAAGAACCGACGCCTTGAATGTCATGGCTTCAAGCATAAACATTGTGTTACATGAAGGAACATCTGGAAATGTCCACAAGATTTTCATTGTTTTATTGTATTTTGTTATTCATCAAGCAAACTACTTGGAAACCGTAGGAAATTGAAATAGCAGCTCACACTATCATCAAATCACTGTTGTTTGCAAAGCATCTGTCCTTTAGTTCAAAAAGCAAGTGCTGATCAGATGTCGAGAGTCGCTGTAACTGTAGAGAATTTGAGAAACAGCGGCTGGAGAATGGAGAGTAAAGTGGGAACTGCCGACACTTCGTGACCGAGCAAG
>CM065723.1:26536669-26604169 GCA_033310375.1 Conus canariensis
TGTAAAACTGTGTGTCTGTGTATCTTTGTGTCTGTGTGTGTGTGCATTATCCTCATTGTGTGTGTTGTGTGTGTATGTGTGTGTGTGTGTGTGTGTGTGTGTGTGTGTGTGATCCTTCAGTCCATAGATCATGCACACATGCATACACATGCAAGCATACACACACGCATTTGTGCACTCACACTTAAACACGTGTGCATGCACACACACACACACACACACACACCACACACACACACACACACACACACACACACACACACACAACACACCTCTCTCTCTCTCTCCAAAAAAAAAAAAAATGATTTGTGATAGTCTTGGGAACTGGAAGCATAAAAAAAACCGACATTCTTTTGATGACCATAATTGTTTCAGTTTTTATTGCAACGCTATTTGCATGTCTATGGATAATTATGGCAATCACTGATTTTTAGTTATCAGTGAAGTGAGATTTACAGATATTTACCAATATTTATTTCTGACCAATCTTTATTCTGACCATGTTTATAGTTGTCAGTGAAGTGAGTGTACAGATATTTACAGTCTTATTTGACCATGTTTACAGCTGTCAGTGAAGTGAGATGTTACAGATATTTACCAATCTTTATTTCTGACCATGTTTACAGCTGTCGGTGAAGTGAGATGTTACAGATATTTACCAATCTTTATTTCTGACCAATCTTTATTTCTGGCCATGTTTATAGCTGTCAGTGAAGTTAAGTGAGATGTTACAGTTATTTAGCAATCTTTAGTTCTGGCCACGTTTATAGCTGTCAGTGAAGTGAGATGTTACAGACATTTACCAATCTTTATTCTGACCATGTTTGTAGTTGTGAGTGAAGTGAGATGTTACAGATATTTACCAATCTTTAGTTCTGACCATGTTTACAGCTGTCAGTGAAGTGAGATGTTACAGATATTTACCATCTTTAGTTCTGACCATGTTTACAGCTGTCAGTGAAGTGAGATGTTACAGATATTTACCAATCTTTAGTTCTGACCATGTTTACAGCTGTCAGTGAAGTGAGATGTTACAGATATTTACCAGTCTTTAGTTCTGACCATGTTTACAGCTGTCAGTGAAGTGAGATGTTACAGATATTTACCAGTCTTTAGTTCTGACCACATGCTGTCTGTGGTCACAGGGGGCAAGTAATTGGACTGACGAATTCCTGAACAAATTTGACAAGTCAGCAGGATTTCTGAATGCCTATGGACTGCCTTTGGGTGTGGTATGTAAGATTTTTTTAAGTCGTTTGTTCATATTTTATGAGTGCTTCATTATTCATTGAAAAAAAAAAGAAATGAAAAACTACTGATGATACATGTGCATGGACATATTCATATGCGTACTCGCTTGCAGGCAGCAGGCATACATGAACATGTACGCACGCATGTGCAGGGGAACACACATACACACACATGCACACACACATACACACACACACACACACTACACATGCACACACACACACACATACACATGCACACACACACACACACACACACATACATGCGCGCGTGCGCACACACACGCACGCACACACGCATGCACACACACGCACGCATGCAAGCACACACACGCACAACACACCACACACACATGCACACACACACACACACACACACACACACACACACACAAACACACACTCACAGACGTGCACACACTGAGCCACACACGTGCATTGGCGTCATCATCACCAGCCAACTGCAGTTAGGACCCGTCAGGGAAATCTTTAAAAGCCATGGAAAATGGGTGTTTGTGTTTTCATTCATTGGATTGTTGTGGGGTGGGTATGATTTAGGCTGTGAGTCAAGGAAAACATGGGGGTTTTTGGATATGCAGAACAAATACAACAAAGTGACTAAAAAAAAAGAAAAAAAGAAAAGCGTGTACGCCGTTTACAAAGTCATAATCGGAACCGGAAAAGGCTTCATATGTTTTTGTTTGAATCTATGGCCTGTTCTAAAACAAACAAAACACAAAAACAAAAGCAAGGTGTAATACTGAAAAACACTTGTATTCTGAACTTGCTGTTCAAGACATCGCCTGTCGCTTCGGGAGCGTTGTGGTTAGAGACATTTTGTTTGTTTTTGCCTCGTTGCACTATTTTCACTGACGGTAAGATTATGGATCAGGGAAAAGGTCAGGGAAAGTGGTCAGGGAAATTTTGTTGTTGATGATACTGTATAAATCCTGCGTTGAAACAGCATTGATGGAGAAAAGAGAAGACGAGAGGAGGAGAAGGGGCTGGGAGAGGAAAGGGAGAGGAGGGGCGCTATATGATGGGGGGCAAGGTGGGGGTGGTAAAACAATATCCATAGTCTTTACTGTGCATGTGTGTGAATTTGTCGGAATCTTTTTTTTTTTTTTTTTTTTCAATTCCTGTTATTCAGTTTTAGTTGGTTAAAAATGTTCAGTTGAAAACAGCTGAGTTCATCCAGTTTAGGAAAGACGTTGTTGTATTCAAATGTTGCACGTTTAATGGTCGGTTGATTAAAAACTTAAGCGTGCTGTATCGTGTTGATGTTGCAAGCAGATCCTCCATGCTGTGACAGGTGTTCAAGAATATTTCAACTTTACAGGTTTGTGTGTGTGTGTGTGTGTGTGTGTGTGTGTGTGTGTGTGTGTGTGTGTGTGTGCATATATATTTGTATATGTGTGTGTGTGGGGGTGTGTGTGTGGGTGTGTGCACAGTATAAAGAATGTTTCCACTGTAGCAAACCTAGCAGTGGCCCTGCTCTGAAGACTTGTAGAGGAGATAAAATTTTTTAAATGTGATGCTATTGCTCAGGTGGACTGCAGCGGCATACTAACCAAACGTATGGCTGACATATGCGCCACAGTGGATGGAAAATTTGTCTATTCATACAGGTAAATTGTTCTCATTCTGTCTTTCTGTTTTTCTGTACGCGGGCTGATACTGCTGTGGACACTCCCTGTACAGACAGCCAAAGATTAATCCCATCAAACCAACAAAGGGAGTGGAGTTTTGTGTTTATGACCATATTTTACCCCACCATTAAGACAACCATACTCCAGCTTCGGGGACATCTCACTCTATCAATATCCCTTCTTTTCACAGACACACGCATGCTTCCCATCGCTCTCTTTGCTTTTGTACATCTTCATTCTCACAGCAGACTTTTCTTCTGCATGAAATTTAGCTGCTCTCCCCGCATGGAGTGCCTTCCCATAGTAAGGCCCTGCTAATGCCCCGCGCGTTGTGCCCCTCCTTCACCCCCAGTTTTACCCTGCATTCTTTTGTTTTGTTTGCCTATCCAGGGTGAAGACCATGTCTTCTTTCCTGACTTGCCATAGACAAAGGTTTTGCTTCCCTGCATTCTCAACCACTTGTTCATCCGTCGACATCAGGTTTAAAGATTTTGAAACGTACTAAATGATGAAGAAGCAGGAAACCACAATTTATCATTGTCTGCCAGTTTGTCTGTAAGTAGGTGAAACTAGACAACTAGTGTGCTCCAGTCTGATTGGCCAGTGCCTTCTGATTTGCGTGATATTGGAAGATATTGACGTCATGAACAGCAAATGAAAATGATAGCTTCAGGAAGTGAAATCTCTGGCCGTCGCGATGATCGTTCAGTGTAAGCAAAATTATGCTCAACTTTTTGATCACTTTGCAGCAGACGATTGAAAACTTTGGTTGTCGCCTGGCTGGCAGGTCACGGCATACACCACTTGCCTGACACGACTGAGCGCCTGCCCCAGGCTGTTGGGGGCAGGTATTACCATCCTACCTGGCCATCACAGTGGATTTTGTCTGCAGAGCTCTCTCAGGAACAACTCCCTTGTTGTTTGTGTGTGTGTGTGTGTGTGTGTGTGTGTGCGTGTGTGTGTGTGTGTTATATGAACAAAATGTAAGCCTATGCTGCACACAGGAGCTTGGTTTATCATATCCAAAAGACAGGTATGCTGCACACAGGAGACCAGTTTATTATATCCCAAAGACTCTCACTCAGGCCACCTGTTAAGGCTTAGTAAAAAGGAGGATTGAAAAAAAAAAAAGAATTCTGTCTCCTGCAAAATTTGAACCATAGAAACAGCATTCTCTCTCGCTTTCTAGACAGGTGTATCGTATCCAGTAAACCATCTTTTTTTTGCAGGAAGAGGTGAACTTTCGATGGGAAATCATCAGTATGGTTTTAAAATTCAATGATCATTGTCATCATTAAAGGATTTACAAAGTGATGTCCTACAAAAGTGATTCTTGACTTCTTGCAAATCTTTTTTTCACAAATCAGAACTTTCTTTGAGGAAATTCGAAGGTTTACCATGGAAACAAAACAACAAAAAATTCGTCAACAGTACAGTCACGGACCGCCTTCAGGGCTGGTAAGAATGATTTTTGTAGGACATCACCTCGGTCGCGAAGATAGTCTATGACCGAAACGTCGACAATTTCAGTTCTTTTGTTTCTGTGGGAAATGTTCAGAACATCCTCAAAGAAAGTTGTAATTTGTGATGTCCCACAACGTGGTTCAGTTTATGTTGTTTATAGCCCTGTCAGCCTTGAGGGGCCATATCAGGACTGTCTCCTACAGTTGTTAGATCATCAGTTTATGTTGTTTATAGCCGTGTCAGCCTTGAGGGGCCATATTAGGACTGTCTCTTACAATATTATTGTTAGATCACTGGAAGATTCATATGCATTGCCCGTTCTTTTTCTTTTTTTTTAATCTTTTTTTAATGTCATCTTCTATGTCCCCATGCTGACAATATTCCCTTTCTGCTCATCCCAGTTTCATAGGCGGTGCCCTGCATAGGTAGGATCAGGTTTCTCTGTTGATCAAAGTGACTGGGCAGCAGGGCAGTTTCTTCTTTGGTGGGTTACCTTCTGGCAACCCCAAATTGACCGCTGCCTTGTGGACATCTGGTGCTGTGGACATGTGTGCGGGGAGGTGGAGCACAGTCTGTAGTGGGTTACCTTCTAGCAACCCCAAACTGACTGCTGCCTTGTGGACATCTGGTGCTGTGGACATGTGTGCTGGGAGGTGCAGCTCAGTGTGTAGTGGGTTACCTTCTAGCAACCCCAAATTGACTGCTGCCTTGTGGACATCTGGTGCTGTGGACGTGTGTGTGGGGAGGTGGAGCACAGTCTGTAGTGGGTTACCTTCTAGCAACCCCAAACTGACTGCTGCCTTGTGGACATCTGGTGCTGTGGACATGTGTGTGGGGAGGCGGAGCACAGTCTGTAGGTGTAGTGCCACTGAGAAACCGCACCAAGATGAGACAACAATAAGACATTGATTAATTATGAATCTGCTGATGGACTGAATCATTGATTGGTAGACTGACTGACATATTGAGGAAGGGAGTGAGTGATTCATTGACTTTCTTACGTGGTTGAGAAATCATTGAATGTTATGCTTGATTTTTTTTTTCTCTTCAGATTTATTCCATATTTAAACTGGCTGCGCTGTGGAATGGATTGAATGTATTCTTTTGCGTTTTTGGTTTTGATTTGGTCCTATGTGGTTTGATCTCATTTCTGTTGTCATTATATTGAAGTTTTCTCGTGGTTTAGATTCTGCTGTGGCTTGATTTTTTTTTTTTTTTCAGTGCTGATCGATGAGAATGAGGATGATAAAGATGATGCTATGGATTTCCATTTCGGTCTGAGACTACATGACAGGGCTGTACTCTACGCTTCCTTTCATAATATATCCCGGCATCAACCAGGCCCGAGAGATACAGACACCTGCAGTGTTGGTTAGGAAATTTGAGCAACACTCTCAGAGACGCATCCATTAAGTGGATGAAACTCGACTGTGTGGTCCCAGTCTTCCCAACTGAGCCAGTAGCAAACTCAACTCTGGGTAGGAGCCGGTCGGGGCAGAAAAATCCCACATGACTCTGATGGGAATCGAACCTGCGACCTCCCAGCCGGGAGTCCGCGACGCTAAACACTTCGCCATGGCGGCTGGTCTGCTGTGGCTTGATTTGATTAACATCTCATGTGGCTGTACTGAATTTAGTGTCTGTTGTGGTTTTAACTTTGCAAAGATATTATGACAGTGTTTGTTTGTTGAAACTTTGGATTTGGGTTGAGGAAATTTCTTTTTAAATTTTTCAGTGAAGGACAAGTTCTTCTGGAGCTGGACATGCAAACTATGTTTGACGTGGACACCATCATGGCCAACATTTTGCTGTGAGACTGTTGATAGAATTTAATGTGTGTGTGTGTGTGTGTGTGTGTGTGTGTGTGTGTGTGTGTGTGTGTGTGGTGTGTATGCATGCAAGTGTGTGTGTGTGTGTGCACATAGCCACATTTCTTCCCTCAACTAGAACTTGGAGGATCATCATGGGGAAAATTCTAAAAGCATATGTGACCGTTTTTTTTTGTTTTTTTTATCCCACATAAGGTAACCATATTCTGTCCTCGGAGATGTGTATGTGATTTACTCTGAGTAAGCACCTTTAGATGACCCACCCCCATCCCCATTCCTTCCACACCCCCCCCCCCCCCCCAAAAAAAAAGAGAATTACTGTCTTTGCCATTATTATTGTTGCTGTTATTGCATGTTGTTGATGTTGAGATGACCCCCCCCCATCCCCCATCCCCGCCCCCTAAAAGATATGTGACCTATTTTTCCCATAGGTTATTTCTGTTATTGATGTTTATGAGTAGACCTTTGAGATGACCCCCCCCCATCCCCATTCCTCCACCCCCCCCCCCCAAAAAAAAGAGAATTACTATCTTTGCCATTGTTATTGTAGCTGTTATTGCATGTTGTTGATGTTGAGATGACCCCCCCCCCATCCCCCATCCCCGCCCCCTCCCCCCAAAAAAGAGAATTGCCATCTTTGCCATTATTATTGTTGCTGTTATTGCATGTTGTTGATGTTGAGATGACCCCCCCCCCATCCCCCATCCCCACCCCCTCCCCCCAAAAAAGAGAATTACCATCTTTGCCATTATTATTGTTGCTGTTATTGCATGTTGTTGATGTTGAGATGACCCCCCCCCCCCCCCGCCCCATCCCCACCCCCTCCCTCCCAAAAAGAGAATTACTATCTTTGCCATTATTACTGTTGCTGTTATTGCATGTTGTTGATGTTGAGGTGATCCCCCCTCCCCATCCCCACCCCACCCCAACCCCAAAAAAGGAGAATTACTATCTTCGCCATTATTATTATTATTATTGCTGTTTTTGCATGTTGTTGAAGTTGAGTAATTTGTGTTATTTGTTGTTTGCTGTTTCATAATGATTGTGATAACATTTTTTTTTTGGTTGGTTCTGATCTCAGTGCTTGTAGAGCAGTGCTGATGGATGAGTTGTCCATCATGCTTTGTGACGGTGATCATGCTGAAAACGGTGATGATAGCACTGTTCGCAGTGATCCCGCCACAGCTGATACTGAACTCTCTGTGTGCTAAAACAGGGTTTGTACAGTCCTTAAAAGTCCTTAATTTTTGGGACCCCCTTTTTAAGGCCTTGAAAGTCCTTGAAAATCAGATTTTTGCTGATAGGTCCTTAAAAAGTACTTAAATATTGTTGCTGCTGATGGTTCTTATTAAAGTCTGCGTAAAAACTTGTGTCTGGTTTTAAAAATTGAAATTGATTTTTTTTTTTTTAAAGTATGAAAGTAAAAGAAGTCAAGTGTCAGAGTTGACTGACGATCTGCTACATGTAAAAACACCAGAGTTACCTGCCTTCACGGAGCCTGCACACATGCTAGAATGATCTGCCGTCTTGAAATTGAGAAGGCAAACGGGGAAGTGTTTGTTTAATGTTGTTTGGCTGGAAAAAGAAGAGTACAAAGAATGGTTGCAGGTCAGACCCAGGTGGAGACAAGCAGGCCTTTTGCCACATATGGAAAAGGTCCTTAGACAGTTATTTAATTGTGTCAGTATTTCATGATTATTTTTCTTAGCATTATCAGTGAAATAAGTCCTTGAATTAACAAAAAAGTGCTTGAAAAAGTCCTTAGAAAGTCCTTGAATTTCTTTTTTGGGGGGGTCAGGAAATCTGTACAAACCCTGTAAAAGAGCAGAATGGACAGGCTCTCTGTTGTTCATGATGTCTACAATGAGAGTGAGTTGTTCATGATGTCTACATGAGAGTGGAATGCTGATGATGATGACCATGATGATCATGAACTGTTAGACTGCAGGCTGAACCTAGGTAGTCCCCGATATCCTTTATGTATATGATGGTAATGATGATGAAGAAGACAATGATAATGATGATGATGACCGCAAAGAGAGAGAGAGAATGATGATGATGATATTGATGATCATGACATCATTACAATGCAGGCTGAACTCGGGTTCCACCAGGAAAAAGATATCCATCATGCGTGATGATTATGATGATAACGACATTGATGATGATGATGATGATGATGATGACCACAACGATGATGACGAGAATGATATAATAATGACGATACCATTGTAGCGTACACAAACTCAATGTGCAGCGTTGAATGCTTGCGAAAGAAGCATCTATCGTGCTTGAATGAAGATGATGATGACCTCGCAGCAAAAGTGACAGGATGATGACAGCGATGCTGATTGTTACGGTGCATGCTGACCTCTGGGTGTGTGCAGCTGGCGTTGGTGGACGAGGTGTCCATTGTCCAGAGCAAATCCGCCCGAGATGAACTGGAGCATGAAAATGCCGGACAAAGGGAGGTGGTGCTGGGATACCACACTTCTGTCGGCTCTTTCGGTCTGACTCATTTTCCTTCTTTTCAGATTTTATCTTTATTTTGCACTACATGACATATGTATACATAGCTGTCTTCTGTATGTGCTTATCTGCACTTAGCTAGGCCAAAAACATATCGGCAGGAGAAGATATTAACTCCATAATTTGAACATACCCAATTTAAAAATTAATTTGAAATAGAGGAAAGAAATTGATGAAATGAAAATAATCGTTAACCTTTCTAGGAATGCGTATGTTGCTATATAAGTTTGAAGAATGTCAGAAATTGATGAAATGAAAATAATCGTTAACCTTTCTAGGAATACGTATGTTGCTAAAGTTTGAAGAATGTCACATTAGCCATTTACTGGGGGGAAAAAATCATCTTCTTAGAACTTTCTTCTGAATCGTTATTCATTATGTCTATCACCTCATCCCATAAAATCTAGGTCACTCTCACTTCAGTAGGATGCATTATTCACCCAAGTCTTCTGCCATGAATTCCCAAAATCGACCCTCTTCGTCACTATCTCTCAAAATAGAACACCAGAAATGGAGGTTAGTCATTTTGAAAAACAGCACTTCGATCACAAAATTTTGAAAAATGATAACTGCAGGATTAGTTAGGTGATGAAAGTCATGGGAAAATTCTGAGAAACTGAGGTGCCCTTCTTAGGGCCTTAAAAAGTCTGTAAAAACTGGCTTGGGTGTGTCAAAGGTTGTGAACTTTGTGGTGCTCCCTGAAAATTAAAAGTTTGTGTGAATGTGAGCTTTTGAAGGGAAAAATAGCAAGAATGAATGAAAAACTGAGTAGCTGATATTGGACTGATTGTTAGCAGGAAACACTGAATGAAGTGCCAGCAGGCAGCTCTTCAGTCGGCTCTAGCCTGTAAGAGCATAGGGTTGTACACCACATAGAACTTGGTCTCTAACTGAGGATAGGCTCTGTATAAGGACGCTGAATTGTAATAAAAGAAATAATTATTATTAAGATATTTTCCCATTTTAGAACCACATCAATAGTAATGTGAATATACGCATTTTCAGTCTTTTCTTCATATTCAGTTTAGTTCAGTTGCATAATATCTTATTAATCCACATGAAAACTGATTTGTGACTTCACAAGCTCATAGTAAACGCTACATAATGTAAAACTCATAATAGACAAACCATGAGCTTAGAGTACATCATAGATTAAAACAAGACCAATGAAAAATCTGCCAATCTGTTCTTACACCCATACAGATCACAAAGATCTCAATAAGCACATGATTTAAAAAAACAAACTAAACAACACAAACACACACACACACACACACACCACACACACACACACACACACACACACCACACACACACATGCATGCACACACGCATGTATGCACACACACACGCACACACACACACACACACACACACAACACACACACACACACACACACACCACCACTCACTCTCTCTCTCTCTCTCTCTCTCTCTCTCTCTCTCTCTCTCTCTCTCTCTCTCACAAGCATAGGTGTACACATGCATATGCAAGCATAAACACAAAGTTAAGACAATTGATCATCAAAGCAGAAGCATGAATCTCGCTTATTCTGATATGACAGAATCACAAACACAGTAATTGCATGCAGTAAGATTACTAAAAGGCTCTGGTCTTAAAAAAAACAAACATACCATTTATTTAAAAAAAAAGATTGGATTAAATACAACACACACACACACCACCACACACGCACACAGACATACACACACGCGTGCACACACACACCGCACACACACACACACACACACACACACACACACACACACACACACACACACACACACACAAAAGAGAGAGCACCTGCATTGCCAGTGTTGTAAGTTTATGGTTTGTGTATTATGAGTGTTACATTGTGTAGTGTTAATAAAGCACCTGTGTGTTCTACATTATGTAGCCTTTACAAGTGCTGCCTGTGAAGTCACAAACCAGTTTCCATGTGGAGGGGGAAATGCACCCTTCCTCCCCCAAAGTCGGGCATCTGGACCGAGAGGTCCTTCATTCAGTTTGGTCTAGTTGCAAAGTGAGACAACTGCAGGTGGAAATCTGAACAAATCTTAAAAATGTTAGTGAACCACAAAAAAAAAAAAATGTGGACAAACGAACCACAAGACAAAACCCGACGCGTTAGGTCTTCTTCAGGCAAGATGCAAAACAGTTAGGACAACGAAAATGAACGAGCAATCACTTATCTTCAATCACTTCAGCGCAAGATAGGCTTTTTTTGTGTATGTGTGTGTGTTTGTGTGTTCTCCTCTGTCTCTTTCTCTCCTCTCTCTCTCTCTCTCTCTCTCTCTCTCTCTCTCTCTCTCTCTTTCACATGCATAGGTGCACACATGCATATGCAAGCATAAGCATATTTTTTTTTTTTGGTTTTTGTTTTTTGCTAGTGAAGAAAGGACCTGTGATTAAAAGTAAACAGAGAACTAAACAAACGCCTATCTTGCGTTGAAGTGATTAAAGATAAGTGATTGCTCGTTCATTTGAGTTGTCCTAATTGTTTTGTATCTTGCCCGAAGAAGACCTAAGAAGTCGAAACGTGTCATGTTTTGTCTTGTGATTCGTTTGTCCACGTTTTTTTGGGGTTTTTTTTGCGGTTCGCTAACATTTATTTTTAAGATTCATTCAGTTTGATTGGCAAAGTTTTGGGTACAGAGCATTGCAGAGCTGAAGGGTTTGCTTGCCAGTCATGATCAGTGATGGGAAACCCCTCAGGAAGATTCTGAAATAACAAAGACAGAAGAAAAAAAACAGACTTTAAAAAAAAAAAAAAAAAAAAGCAAAGTTAAGTTATTTTGTGTGTGTGTGCGTGTGTGTGTGTGTGTGCGTGTGTGTGTGTGTGCGCATGTGTGTGTGTGTGTGTGTGTGTGTGTGTGTGTGTGTGTGCGCACTTTATTTTCTTTTTTTTTTTTTTTTTTTTTTCTTTTTTTTTTTGCTAGTGAAGGACATGTGATTCAAAGTAAACAAAGAACTAAACAAACCAAACAAAACAGAACAGATGTCCCAGTGTACTCTGTGTAGAGGAGGTAAAAATCAAATACATATGCTTAAAAAAACCATCTTGAGTATTTTGACCCAGAGGTTATTCAGCTTGATTAGCTAGAGTTTTAGGGGACTGAACATTGCAGGGATGATGAGTTTGCTTGCCAGTGTCACCGCTGATGAAAGCCACTTTAACAGAATTACAAGGGGGTAGAATAACTGACCAGCAAACGGAGACTTTGTCATGTGTTAATCCTAGGATTCGATGTTCTCCAGACTAAATTTCAAGCAGAACATGTAGGTATCGGTATGGTTTTTGTGTGAAATATATCTGATTAGAGAAAAAGAAAAGAAGAAAGTTCAAGCAGAACATTTAGCATTGGTATGATTGGTGTGTGAAATATATCTGTTAAGAAAAAAAAAAGGAAAAAAGAGAAAAAAATGTTTGTTTATTTCATCATGACTGTGCGTGTGTGATGGCAGAAAATCGGGTGTTCATGGAGATAGCCTATGCCTACCAGGACAAGTATGCGTTTGCCATCACTTCAGAAACGGCTGCTACAGCTGGGTTGCAGTAAGCTCCCTTGTCCTTTTTTTTATATATATATTTTTTTTTTATGTTCGTTTGTTTGTCGTTTTTCTTTTTTTTTTTTTTTTTTTTCTCCTCTACCAAGGGGTGATATTTTCAACCGCATCAGTTAGGTAGTTTTTAAAAAAACTGCAAAATTTACGGCGAAAACAAATGAACCGGTTTTAACAAAAGTCAGTGAAAAGATAGAATGTGGCTTGAGAATGATTCCATTAATATTCAGTGCCGATCCTGGTCAAAGGTCAGACCCAGGCTCCATTCAGCACAATAACGCAAGACATTGATCTGATTTGAACGAAGTGCGGTGGGAAGACAGAACATTGATCTGATGTGAACAAAGTGCTGTGGGAAGACAGAACATGATCTGATTTGAACAAAGTGCGGTGGGAAGACAGAACATTGATCTGATTTGAACAAAGTGCGGTGGGAAGACAGAACATTGATCTGATTTGAACAAAGTGCTGTGGGAAGACAGAACATGATCTGATTTGAACAAAGTGCGGTGGGAAGACAGAACATTGATCTGATTTGAACAAAGTGTTGTGGGAAGACAGAACATTGATCTGATTTGAACAAAGTGCGGTGGAAAGATAGAACATTGATCTGATTTGAACAAAGTGCTGTGGGAAGACAGAACATGATCTGATTTGAACAAAGTGCGGTGGGAAGACAGAACATTGATCTGATTTGAAAAAGTGCTGTGGGAAGACAGAACATGATCTGATTTGAACAAAGTGTGGTGGGAAGACAGAACATGATCTGATTTGAATAAAGTGCGGTGGGAAGACAGAATGTGGCCCAAGGACAGAGCCATTAAATTTTTTTTTTTTTTTTTTTTCACTTTTTTTTTCACTTTTTTTTTTTTTTTTTTTTTTTTTTTTTTTTTTTTTTTGCTGTCCCAACCTCTGCGCCACCTCAGAGGCAGTGCACCCACGCCGCTCATTCCGACACCCCGTCCACAGCCACAGCCCAGTCGGCCCCGCCGCAGCCCCCGGCACCGGCAATCCACAGGGAACAGTCAATGTCAAGTCGTCAAGAGGCAACCCACCGGAGGAGACACTGCACTGCTGCCGAGTCACTTCGGTGGTGTTCAGTGGCGCCTGTTCTGATCTAACATACGCAGGACACCACCTACTAAGCCCCCTACTGACGACAATAATTGCTTAGTCGCGGAGCCGGCGTGAGTGAGCTCTCCCTCCGGAGGGCACCACCACGTCCGTCCAACGACAGCCCCCATGGACTCGCCGATACCGGTGACCCCGACGGAACCAAACCAAGGCCACAGACGTGGAGAGGACATCGAAACTGAGGTCACCATGAGAGCAGGGCATGAAGGGCCACAGAATTTGAGACATTTTTTTTTTTTCAATGCTGATCAATGAGAATGAGGATGATTAAGATGATGCTACGGATTTCCATTTCGGTCTGAGACTACATGACAGGGCTGTACTCTACGCTTCCTTTCATAATATATCCTGGCGTCAACCAGGCCCGAGAGATACAGGCACCTGCAGTGTTGGTCAGTAAGTTTGAGCAACACTCTCAGAAACGCATCCATTAAGTGGATGAAACTCGACTGTGTGGTCCCAGTCTTCCCAACTGAGTCCGCAGCAACTCAACTCTGGGTAAGAGCCGGTCGGGGCAGAAAAACCCACATGACTTCTGATGGGATTCGAACCCACGACCTCCCAGCCGGGAGTCCGCGACGCTAACCACTTCGCCACGGCGGCTGGTGAGCCATTAAATTTTTATGCAGATCTTAGGTGCAGATCCAGAGCAGAGGAAGGAACCAGGATCCTTTGGACCGTGGTTGAGGTCTGTGGTCTCCAGAGTGCTCTTTGGGTTGCTCCTATTGACAGTGAGAGAGAGAGGGAGAGATGGGTATATGTGCATGCAGAGGCCAGCACTTGCATAGACGTGAGCAGAAAAGCCAACAAAACATGTTGGATGCATTATGTGCATATACATAAGCATGTGCACACGCGCACACACACACACACACACACACACACACACACACACACACACACACACACACACACACCACATGTGTGCACATACACACACACACACACACACACATGCTTGTGTGCATCTGCACAAGCACGCGCGTACACGCACACACGCATGCACGCACGCGCGCATGCACGTGTGCATGAACACATGCTCTCACACGCACACACACACACACACACACACACACACACACACACACATATTCCAAAAACACACACACATTTAGTATTTGTACATCTAGACAAAAGATTCATACAAACATTTAAATTTTTCAACACATTTGGGTCATGTAAGGTGACTGATCATGAAATTAGAAATCATGTACGAAAGTATGTCCTATTGCATATCAAAATGTAGGAAGATGTCTTTGGATTTTGAATTGTAAAGAAGTCGCAGAATCAGACTAAAGAAAGTGATTATTACTGAAATATCATGGGGTAAGTGATTAGCAAGCTATAAATATACTGAGTAATAGAACTGCAAAGCTTGATTATTTGTCTCTGAAGATTCAGTTCCTTTCTAACTTTTTAATTGTTAAACCTTGTCTGAGGGAAGCACTGGAGAGGTTTGACACTGTCTGGCCACGTGTTCTCTCCAGGGATGCCGATCAGCTAGTGCCTAACGACCCAGACAATCCCAGCTGCATGATCTGGGTCCTGCACTGCCGCGAACGCTACAACCTTGGTGAGGGGTGCCGCAGTGTCAACTACAGGGGCCACGTCAACCTCATCGACCTGGCTCTCTTCTTCAAACGCCTCGACTGGCCCAAAGTGGTGAGAGTGGTGTTTGAGAGGGGAAAGGGGCCAGCTTAGTTACTCAGTGAACCTTTTAATTATCATTTCACCTTATATACCACCTGTCCGTTACCTTATAACTAGTTCAGCATCATGCCATTTACTGAGATTCAGCTATTTCATTCCCCTTTGGGTTGTTTGAGAAGTTTTGAGCATTGGAACACAGTTTTTAGGGTAACCAATTGCAAAGTGCTTTTATTTCATTGCAAAATTTGTCAGGTAAAATACGATTTTTGAGCTCTTACAATGAATGGCAGTGACAGGTGACTGTCCATTCAACGGAACTGTCAACAGTGTACTACTGCGAATGCTGCTGAGTCATTAATAATGGCTCTTTTTTTTTCTTTCTTTCTTTTGTGTATGCAGGCTGATACTCCTGCGAACACTCACTGTAGAGACAGGCAAGGATTAATCCCATCTACCCAAAAAAGGGAGTGGAGTTTTGTGTGTATGACTGTTTTCTATCCTGCCATTAAGGCAACTATACTCCATCTTCGGGGAAGGTGCATGCTATGTGTAACGTGTCATCCACACCAGCGGCCAAACTGGCCTTCTCTTCCAAAAGTTGGTGATGGGATTTTACGTGTGTGCAAGATGTTATGCGTGCTTTCACACACGGAACCTCGGTTTATAGTCTCATTCGAAGGACTGTATGGGAAATGGAGTCGGAACCAATGTTAACTCTGAGAGAAAAATCCCCCGTACCGAAATGGCCCGGCAGAGATTCGAACCCACAACCCCAAGATTACGAGTCCAGCGCTCTACCACTGAGCTACTCCAGCCCCATTAATGATGGCTCAAAACCCTGCAGATGGTACAGGTGCTTCAAATGTCAGTGGCAGAGTGTGAGATCCCTGTTGTGGCACTGATCAGTCCAGCCCCAACACTGACTGGGATTTGGCTCTAAATGGATGAGGAACTGGTTTCAAAGTATTTGTAAAGCATTAGCATCTGGATTTATGTTTAATGTGTATTTTCTTGTAGTGAAACAAAAACATTTGAGCAGTATTTTTACATTTAAGATACCAGTTGAGCGCATGCTTGCATAGGATATATGGGTCACAAAATGACATCTTTAACATTTTGCACAGTTGACTGTTTTCCTTTTGTTGAGCTATGGGGATCATGAACGACCAAAATTAAGTGAGTTATATGGTCAGGATCTTCAAGGAGTAGCTGCTGTTTTGAGTGCTTCCCATCCAGCCGGTACCAAAGCCCACAGACAGTGCCGTAATGACCACACCAAAAAAAATGGATAGTTGGCATTCAGGTTACAGACAGATTCTGGAATCACAGAATGAAGATGAGTGACTACATGGTCAGTTTTGAAGCATCCACAATACATATACAGACACATGCACTACCAGATCTTTACTGAAAAAGAAATTTGTGGGATTTTTAGACGTTAAAAAATGATAAATGTTTAAAAGAAAAGAACTGAGCTTAAAACGTTCAATTTCAGTTGCTTTGATTGGTAGTTACCATAATGTTACATTTAAAAAACGGGTGGTGTAAGCATTCAGAGGAGATATGAGGGAGAAAAGAGTGTTTTTCTTTTTTTTTAATGGAGGATGTTGGGGGAGAGGGGAAAGAGGGAAGCATGAAAGAGATATAGTAATAAGGGGGAGTGAGGGGGAGGGTTTGAAAGAGGTAATAATATGAACATTCACAGGTGTGGAAGAATACACGTTACGGAAAAATGGACAGAACTGGACTTTATGGGTGAGCAGCCTGAATCTGATACAAAGGAATTGGTGCTGTGACAAGAAAGTCACACAGTATAGCACAGTAGGTAGTTCAATACAGTACAACTAATACAATGCGATGCCATGGATTGTGACACATTTCGATACAGCATGTCGTCACCCATTGTGGTAATATACTATAGTTTGCTTTTCCTTGCCGTAGACAGTAAAATTCTACTAAAGATGGGATTATGGTCGCCTATCTATTGAGATTGTTATGGGGAAACAGAAAACAAAAAAAAACTAACCAATGAAACAAAACAGCTGTGCTCTTCAACATTTTTCCGTAAGAAAATTAATGTACTCAGGAAACCAGTGTTTCCTGGGAAGGTCTTTGTGGCGTACGGCTCCCTCCCCCCACCACCACCCCCACTCACCCTCATCCCATCTACTTGCCCCCTCTTCCCCCCCCCCTACCCCCACTCACCCTCATCCCATCCACTTACCCCCTCTTCCCCCCCCCCATCCCCACTCACCCTCATCCCATCCACTTACCCCCTCTTCCCCCCCCCCTACCCCCACTCACCCTCATCCCATCCACTTACCCCCTCTTCCCCCCTCCTACCCCCACTCACCCTCATCCCATCCACTTACCCCTCTTCCCCCCCCCCCCCTACCCCCACTCACCCTCATCCCATCCACTTACCCCCTCTTCCCCCCCCCTACCCCCACTCACCCTCATCCCATCCACTTACCCCCTCTTTCCCCCCCTACCCCCACTCACCCTCATCCCATCCACTTACCCCCTCTTCCCCCCCCCCCCCCCTCCCCCCAGCTATCATCAGTTCAGTGGATGGCAACGCCATGCAGGGGACACAGACTGCTCCTTTAGGTGGCCCTTGGAAATGTTTTTGCGCCCTTGGTGGTAAGAATACCACGGATTTACAAGTGGCATATCTCATGGTTTAAAAGTTACTTACATGGATGATAAGTTAAATGTGGAGGTGGTTTTTTTTTTCTCTTTTTAAAATTTTTTTTAAAGTGTCTAATATCATCTGACGATGAAAAAACATTAAATAAACCACTGAACTGACTGGACCAACACAATTTGCCCAGTTCCATAGATAGACCCCTCAGCAGGGGGACAAACCTCCAGTCTGGATAGGCCATGCAAAAATCGTTTTTGTTTTGAAACGTAACGGAGGTTGAGAATCTGCTTATGATGTTAGTGAAAGGTTTTGATATTTCATGTTTATAGTTTAGCAGCCGCCCTTTAATTCCCATCAGGGATGATGTCTAAGTGCAGCATCAGGTGTGTGTGTGTGTGTGTGTGTGTGTGTGTGTGTGTGTGTGTGTGTGTGTGTGTGTGTGGTTCCTTTAACTCATTAGCACACAGTGGTCTACCTTTCTACGAAGGACAGAGTGGGATTTATCACGCATGCAAGGGTGGGGGTTTTTTTCTTGTTTTTTTTTTCCCCCTGTTTTAATCTCGTAATTTTTGTATTCGTGTGTGCATTCTAAAATCAAGTCTCATACAAAAGGCTTTGCAGAGATTTAAGACTACAAAAATATTTTACTGCGAAGAAGACTTCCTACAACCTTGCTGTTCCAAGGTTTGGGGAGGCAGAGGGAGGAGAAGGTGGGGGTGAACCCAGGACCCTTGGCCTCAAGAGAGCACTTTTTTTTTTGCTTTAACCACAAGGCCAACTGGCGTCCCAGTGTCTGGCACATGTCAGGGTTTCACGTCCAACACACCACTATTGAAAAGTATTTCTGATGATAGTTTTTCACTGCAGGTATACAAAGGGAAGGGCAGGGAGGAAACGCACCCCTGCGAGTCAAGCACCGAGGTGGGATGTGTGGTGGTGTCCCACTCGCCATCGGCCCAGGCGGAGGCGGACAAGATCATCGATTCCCTGCAGTTTGACATCCACGGGATGGCTGGCCTCATTGTCGAGCATGTGTGAGTGTCTCTGGTCTGTTCAAGCTTTTTTTTTTTTTTAATCTGATTCAGTTGACAATGTAGAGTGATGAAGGGAATCAGAGATCTTTTATGGGAGATGAGATCAGTCTGGATAATTTCCTCTGGTTGTGGTATTGCTCAGGTTTGTTTGTTTGTTTGTTTGTTTTGCTTTGTTCTGTTAACGTCTTTTTAATATCATAGCGAGGAAAGGTGTAATCTTTCATCTTTTTCATACATCAAAATAATTGTCGTGGATTTGGATTACAGCGACAAATCTTTCTCAGATGACTAACGGGTGGCAGGTACCTAATGTTCTATTACTATTATCACAAGGTTTCACTGTCATAAGTGATAATTCAACCAGCTGTCCTCCCTGTGTAACAGAGAGAGATGATTTGTGATGGTGTATAGCAGGATTTCCCCTCTATGGGAGAGGAACACACACAGTTCTGTGGTGTTCTGGAGTGGCTGATTGTAGGCAAAGTCAGAAAGTGAAGTCAACAGGAATATGCTTTAGACAGGGAAATTGAAAAATTGGGAGAGCAGGGTCGTAATCATGCCTCCATAACCGGTTAGACTGGAAGAGTGATTGCCCTTGGTGAGTTCACTTCATGAGTCATGCCCAAACATAATTCAGTTTTCTTCTTGCTAAGGGAATATACCTCCCTCTGTTCTTTGGGGTGCAGACTTAGTTTTCCTTCGTTCTTCCCTGTGTGTGTGTGTGTGTGTGTTGTGTTGTGTTGTGTTGTGTTGTGTTGTGTTGTGTCTGCATGAATCTTTATTATTTTCACCTTGCCCTTTTTTTTTTCCTGTAAATCTTGCCCACAGTGACGACGGACCTGGTGGCTCGAAGGTCCTGAAGATCGTGCTGCAGAAACCAGATGTAAGTCACAACCTGGCTTCACACTGCTCATTGGTTTTGTTATATTACTGTTTTACTTTTTTTTTTTTATAGAAACATTTGCATATAGAGCTGAGGAATAATTTCTTTCTTTTAATGTTGAAGTATGTTCTGTTTTGATCTTGAAATCATCTTAACAGCAGAGCTTTAAAATCATGTAAAAAAAATTTTTTTTTTTTTTTGCTTTTGTTTTGTTTGGATGTTTGTTCTTTTTGTATTTTTTGTGGTGTGTTCAGATAAAATGTTTGTCTACATGTTTTTCAATGAAAGGAGAGAGTGTGTGTGTGTGTGTGTGTGCGTGCATGTGCACACGCATGCTTATGTGTAACTCTCTGTCCCTGGTGCGTTTTGCTTACGTGTGTGCATCATCGTGTGTGCATCATTGTACAGGGAGAAAGTGTGACGCTGGATGGGAGCTTGGAGCTGGACCAGATTGAGGGAGAAATATCCTCACATCTCCTTCCTGCTTCCCAGAGCAAGGCTGAAGACCATGACGAGACAGAGCATGATTTTGAACGTACGTTTTCATCACTGCGGGATCTCAGTTTTCATTCTCTTCAGAATTATGCTCATCTAGGCGTTAAGCTGGTTTGTCGATGGTATCATGTGTATGTTTCTAGGTCTGGTGGTGGTGGTTTTCTTTTTTTCGTTTTTTTTTTTTTTTTCCGCTGGTGTCTCCTCTTCTTTGCCCCACCACTGAATTTATGATCCAGGTGCTCATCTGTGCACATCCACACAAAGGGTTATCTTAGTGCAGTGTTGGTGCCAGCAGTCTTCAGAGAGCTGTCGGTGTGGTGCCATGATGAGGTCCCACTGACGCCCTCGAGGAAACCTATGTCTTGCTGGTGATAGCATTTGATGCCTCATGTCTTAGTTTCCCTCACACAGGGAACGCTGTCGGCAAAGCCTCACTCTGGATAACGACAGAGGTTGCGGCTGTCTTGCCATGCATGCTGCCTCATTGGCGTTGCTCCCATGCTTCTCACCCCAACTTCTCTACACGCGGCCGCAGCCAGAATTCTCTGGTTGTGACCCCCAGCTCCACAGTCCATAGGAGTAGTCCATATTCAGTCACCGTAAGGGCAACCCATCGGAGGAGCCACTGCACTGCTGCCGTGTCTCTGTGGTGACATTCAGTGGTGCCTGTCCTGGCAGGACATTACTGAGCTAATCCTCCCAGCAGATAACAGTGACTGCTTAGTTGCAGAGCCAGCATTAGTGAGCAGACCCCTCTGGAGGATGCCACCATGTCTGTCCTGTGATTGTTCCCATGAACTTTCCTTTACTGTTATTTATTATTATGAATACTTATATCGCACCTATCTTCGGCTCGAGACCAAGCTCTAAGCGCTTTACAATCCACACTTGTTTACATGACAGGCTGCCTACCTGGGTAGTGCCGACTGAAGAGCTGCCAGATGGCACTTCATTCAGTTGTTTCCTGTGTCATCCAATCAATTTCGTTCACTCAGTTTCCTACTTTCTTCATTCTTACCATTTCTGATGCGGGGTGCATGCACTGTGCAACGTGTCATCCATACCAGCGGCCAAACTGACCTTCCCTTCTGAAAGTTGGTGATGGGATTTTACGTGTGCGCAAGATGTTATGCATGCGTTCACACATGGAACCTCGGTTAAAAGTTGCATTCGAAGGACTGTATGGGAAATGGAGTAAGAACCAATGTTTACTCCGAGGGAAGAATCCCCCTGTACCAAAATGGCCCAGCAGAGATTTGAATCCTCAACCCCAGGATCACCAAGATTGCGAGTCCGGCGCTCTTCCACTGAGCTGTTCCGGCCCCCACTGAGGACTTTTGACACCAATGTATCACATGCTCCAGCAGGGAGGGAAATCGAAGCTGCAGTTATTACATTACAGGCCACACAAACTGAGACTTTTTTTTTGGTGGCCATGGTTGTGGAACATTTTATCAGGTAAGAGAAAAAGACAACAAACAAAAGCAGGCATGTAAGGGATGATCATGAGTGGGAAATAAACCAAACAACAGTTCAGAAATGGGGAAATTGAGGGGTGGTTCTGACCTAATGTACAGAAGAAGTGACAAATAAAGGTTGGTTGTAGCTGAGCTAGAGGTCTTCGTGCAGTGATTTTGGACCCCACATTTGCCAGTGTCTTGGTGTGTGTTGTGGTTTGAAAAGTGCATGGCACATCAGTCTTCATGTGACGGTCTCGACTTGGAATAGCAGTTTGTTTTGTGAACGATCTGAAGAATGCAGTGTTGATGGCGTTGTTGCCACTGCTGTTACAGCCACCCAAATCGACGACATGGTGGTACAGATGGCCTACCTTGAGCGGCAGCACCTCGCTGATGTTCCTCTTCTTCCAGCCCTGACTGACAAAACGTTTCCTGCCACAACAAAGGACAACAAACTGGCGATGGTGCTTTTCTACCTTCCATGTAAGAGGGGACAACTTGCGAATTGTTCTGCAGATAACGGTGATAAGATGATGCACCTGTTGAGTTCTTAATTGCATTGCTGTCACCATCATGTGATTCTGGTGGTCAGTGTCTTCCTGATTCTGATGATAAGACTTAATATTAATAAGACAGTAATATTAAGAGCAATAACAAAATCTACAATGATATTGTTCATGATGATTGAAATAGCCTGTTCATGATATTTACTCTGTTATTTTTTTATGTGGACAGGATAATGCTGCGTCTGTGAAATTTTTTTTTCTTCATTACATGTTGCATAAGAGCAGGTATCTATGATCATAAGATGCAGGATAAATAAATAAAAGTCATATTGAAATGTGTCTTTGCTGTTAGCCTCCTCCGTACCCTGTGTTGCTGCTGCCTGTTTTGGTCCATCACCTTCATCGTCTTTTGCCTTTCATTTTCAGTGTGTATGTTCATCAGCATGTGAGTGTAGGTGGGAGAGTATGAGACTCATCAACTGTTGAGAGGTGAAAGAGAGAGAGAGAGAAAGAGCAAGAGAGCAGAAGAGGGAGAGAGAATTCAGTGGTTTTCAGTATGACACAATAATTTGTAAATCTCTTTCATGATGGTTGGAAATAGCTATGCCAGAAGAATGATGTACCCAGAATGATCTTTACAGTGATGTTTGAGTTCGTTCAATGTACCCCAGAATGATCTTTACAGTGATGTTTGAGTTCGTTCAATGTACCCAGAATGATCTTTACAGTGATGTTTGAGTTCGTTCAATGTACCCCAGAATGATCTTTACAGTGATGTTTGAGTTCGTTCAATGTACCCCAGAATGATCTTTACAGTGATGTTTGAGTTCGTTCAGTTTTCTTAAAGAAATCATTCACCCTTAACATTAATGCTCTTTTTTTCATCCTTCCCCTTCCCCCCATCCTCCTCCTCCTCGCCTATCTTTTTTCCGTAAATTCTTGCTAAATCATTGTTTTAGGAATTGTTTGCCTGCACGTTTCCCCCCACAACTATGGTAAACGTAATATGCAATCTTTGAATGCCAAAGGAAGAAAAAGACACAAAACTCAGAAGCTGTTCACTGTATTGTGATGACTTCACCAGGGCTCTCCGAACTGACTTCATACGAGCTCCTCGAGCTCCCTTGTCTTTGGAACTAAGGTTTTAAGAGTTCTTTCCCTTGTTGTTTTTGGAGTAACCGTTTATTGTTTGTGTCGATCTTTTTCTGAGACGCATAAAAACCCAGAAACCAAACTCAAGTCTGTGTCTGTTTATAGAGTTGATTGCAGCAAATCGTTGCCACTCCAAAGTATGACGAACTTCACAACAGTTCCATCGTATGTTTCAGTTGACGCTGAGGGTATGCTGTTTCTGAAAATCTTCGAAGACGCGGGTAAGAAAATTGCAGCCATGAAGGGAGATGACCCAACAGCCCACCCTCTGGCCCGTGTGAACTGTTTCGATTGGACAGATGTATGTCGGAAAGAGAACATCACCACCTATCCTGCCCTCTACATCTACAGAAAGGGAGTGAAGCGGGACTTGTATCGCCTCAATTTAGACGCAGACGCTGTAGTGCGCACTGTGATGTTGTGAGTTATTTTTCTGCTGAAGGTGGTTTGTAATCTGAAGAAGGCTCCGTGTTTGTGTGTCTGAATGCTTGGAGAAGGGTACAGCATTTAAAGTGTGGGCAGTATGTCAGGCCAAGAGTTAGTCCTTATCTCTAAACCCACTGGCATTCACACAGCACACGCAGAACTGCTCCACTTGTTTACATGTTATTCTTCAGACTTTTTTTCAAGGAAAACATAGTTCCTTTAAATAAGCACAATCCTTTTTAGTTGCTGCTCGTCACTGAGTCGTCGCACTGACAGATATGTAAATCGTTTGTACTTTGTTTCGCATGCCTGTTGTCCATGCATGTAGCATGCCGTTGTCCATTCACATGATGAACAATCAAGGTTAAAATCACAGTGGCATCACACTTGTGTGAGCAAACTAGCTTCATAAGCTGAGAAGAGCTGGGGTTTTTTTTTTCAGGGAAACATTCGTTATTCATAAGTAAAACTGGGTGAAAGTGTTTTCACTGAGAATCCAAGTGTTTTCTCTATTTTCCCCAAGGAAAACGGTTATTATCAGTTTATCCCTAAACATCGCAACTGTTTTCCCAATTTTTTGGCAGCGAAAACAGTTACTGTTCTTGAGGAAAACAACAAAAATCAGTAAACAGTTGTGATCATCGGGATCACAGCTATTTTCCCTATTTTTCCCAACCCCGTTTGTGCTTGTCATGGTAAATAGCGATCATAGCAGTTTTCCCTGTGAATGACGTTTACCTGAATGACATTTACCTGTTTACTTCTGGACAACAAGGATAACAGGAAAACAGGAAAAACCATGGTGATTTTTCAGGGGAAAACAGGGGTGGGGGTGGGGGGGGGGGGGGTGGAATGGTTATGATCCTAGAACAGGGAAAATGCTTTACTGACTGAACTGTTTTGGGCCCCATCTGGCACTGCACCGGCTGAGCTGTTACAGCACTGTTCTGTGTGTTTCACAGTGCACTCTGCCCATTCTGTTCTTTAGTTCTTGGCTGCCATTTCTTTTTTGACAAGGAGTATGTGATTGTCAGCTAAATTTCTGCCTGTGTCTGGTGCATGAAGCCACTGTGCGCAGAGTCTGAGAAGGATCTCACTGACATGTCTTCGTGAGTCATGATGCACAAAACACCGTTTTAGAACGTGCTTTTGGCATCAGTTGACCTGTTAGAATTGAACAATAGTGGTCACCTGACCCTTTAAATTCTGTTGTGGGCAAAACCTCAGCAGATCACGAAGTGTGCTTGAAAGAGATGTTGTTTACAGATAGCCCCGTAGTGTGTGTTGTCTCAGGGTTCTAATCTGAATCGTATTTTGTTAGAAATCTGGTCACAGATAAAGATACATTCAATTATTTCTGATAAGATGCCTGCTTTCTTCACTTTAAGCCTAAAATACTATACTCAAACTCAAAGTGATTACGAAATTCTCCAGTCGGAAATCCTCTCCCATTCTCTCTCTCTCTCTCTCCCGCTCTTTCTCTCTCTCTCTATCTCTCTCTCTCTCTCTCGCTCGCTCTCTCTCTCTTTTCTTCTCTCTCCTCTATTTCTCTTCCTCTCTCCTCAGTTACACAGGCACACGACTGAGCATTGTGAGTGAACAAGAGTGTGAACATGAGAGTCTGTACATTTGTCTTCATGAGCTTGTGAGTGTTTATATGCATTTGTGTGTGTGTGTGTGTTTTGAGTGGGAATCAATAATATAAATGTGTTTGCATGCCTCTGTTAAACCTTTATAAATGAGCACACAGCTGCATGTGCACACTCGTGTATATAGTCAACTATGGGCTTGATTTTATGTGAGATCACATATATCTTTGTAGGTCTGTCTGAGTACTCAAGGATGCCGTACACATACATGTAGACATTGACCTTTCGCCAGGCTTCAAGCAGAACAGCCTCTGATGCTGACCTCGGAGAAAGAGGTGAACCATTTCCTGAGCGGCCAGCTGCCCACGGAGGCCTACAAAGACATAGACAACCTGGTTCTCCTGAAGCTGTCCAAGTCTCGGAAAGGTAAGAAAGGGTAGGGGAACCTTCTTTTTTCCCCTCTCACTTACTCCACTGTACTTTGGACACCAACCCAGTCTGGGTGCTAGTGACTAGGAAGATGCACCTGAAAATGTCTACCAGTCAGAGTTGTCCTTAACTTCAGCAGGGTGAGCTCCCTTTCTTTTATTGGTAATTAGCCTGTGTTGCTGCAAATAGCTATAAGCAGATTTTTTTTAAGCATTTATATGGTTCCAGCGAAAAGCGTAGACAAACTAAATACAAGACAAGATGTTTTTCGGCAGAGTGTTATAAACACTTTAAAAATTTGTTCAGATTTCCGCCTGCAGTCGCCTCAATTTGCAACAAGATCTAGCTATAAGCAGGTCATCAACTGAAAACCAAGATGTGCAGCCTGTAGCTATGAGAGTGAGTTTACTCATTTTACATGGCCATAATTTTCTGTCCACTGAACTGATTGTTTTCGTCTTTGTGTTATTTTAAAGGAGAGGAAACACAGACCTATTCTGCATACATTGTCATGTTTTTAGATGCGTATCAATGCTTTATTCTTTAAAAAGAAGAATAAACAATGATTCATTCTCTATATGTTGTTATGCTTTTATTCACATTTCAATGTTTTTTGGGTTTTTTTAGTGTTGTCCATGTTGACTATACACACAGTCACCTGATTCTGCTTTTATTACATGGTTGAAGAATGAAGCCTTTTTTTGGTACTGTCAGTTGTCATAATATCGCCACAAGGCACAAACTCTGCTTCAGTGTCACTCTCAGCAAGTCAGATCATATGTTTAAAAGCTTGCTTTGAATATTATTACTCTTGCGCTGTAGTGGCTTGTGTATCAAGATATAACACAACAGTGACAGTCAAAACCTGAGCTCTGGTTAGTACATGTATGAAGTACATGTGTGTGTGTGTTGTGTTGGTGTGTGTGTGTGGTGTGTGTGTGTGTGTGTGTGTGTGTGTTGTTGTGTGCTGTGTGTGCGGAATGAAATAATACTGTAATTTTTTTTTTGTAGTTTTCTGTTTGTTGGAAAACAGTATGTATAGTTTTGCCTGTTGTGTGGAAGTGGTTACCACGGCTTAGGACTAGGTGGTCAGGGCAAAACTAATTCAAATAAATGAGTATAAGCGATTTAAGACTATTTATCTGTATAAAATGACTGACTTCTTGTTCTTTTGTTGTTGTTTCTTTATTTCAATAGAGTGTAAATTTCTAGAGCGTTGCACTGAAATACATCACAATACATAGTGAAATGCAGTCTGGATACATGTATTAAGTTGGATGTTCTTTGAGTATTAGTTCATCTGCATGTTATAAAATCAAAAGCCTGTTCGGTGTTTGGTTCCTTTTTTTTTTCCCCTAAGAATAAGGCATTTCAGCAAACAGTATTTTGGGGTGGCGCTTCTTTTCTGAATTTTTGCGTCATTCAAAAACAGTGCCAGGTTGTGCTCATTTGGTTGTATTATGCCTGCGAGAAAAGAGTGCATTCTGTTTACCATTTTTTTTAGGTCTGTCTAGCTTTTGCCCTTCCTTTCTTCTTTTCCAGTTTATTCTCTTCCCTTTCTGTATCTCTCTCTCTCTCCTCTCTCTCCTCTCTCTCTCTCTCTCTCTCTCTCTCTCTCTCTTTATCTGCTGACCACCCATGTTGACGAGGGTTTTCTTTGTTAACATTATATCAAATTTCAAATTAAAAAGATAATTTCTCAGTAATCAGAATCATTATACAAATCACCATATGCTAACCATCGATTAGTTTAATGCAATCCAATTACATGTGAAGAGAAAACAAAATTTCTTTCTACAAAGAAGTTAAACTCTATATATATATATGCATTGTTGTGTCAAACCGGGGTGTATCACAACTCGAATATTACACAGCATTGAATTTTACAGGTTGCTTGATATTGACGTAAGTGTAACAAAAAAATGTTTCTGAATTAATCATTTCACCGTGATGATGACCTACACATATGTACTTTGCAGAGACGGAGATGTACATAGATGTTGTCAAAGCACTTGAGGCACAGATGCTGTTTGCCATTGTTGCTCCGGATGTGACAGACTTGTACGTTCACTTTCGCTTGGCTTTTGTCAAGGTTTTTATGAGTGTGTTGTGTGTCTGTGTCCGTGTCCTGTCCTTTGTTTTGTGTACACATGAGAAAAATTTGTTTGCATGTCAGCTTTATCAAGATGTTGCTGCGTTCGGACTAGCGCATGAATGATAACGCCATACCCCATAAGCCATGAAACTGTACTGTGTAACGTTACAGCTAGAAGTGATAAGCAGTGAATTAGCAAATGAGAAAAAGAAAATTAGAGGAAAGAGGCACAGGGACAAGACTTAGCAAAATGTGCATATGCAAATATGTTTGCATGCTTCTGTCGTGGGTTTAGTGTGTGTGTGTGTGTGTGTGTGTGTGTGTATATGTGTGTGTGTGTGTGTGTGTCATATGTAGACATTTAAGTGGACATTTGTAAGAATGTACAAGTATGCATATGTGTTTGCTGTGCTTCTTCTGAGTGGGGGAGGGGAAGGGAGAGGCATGCATACGTAAATGTGTGCACACACGTGTGACACTTGTATAATATAGTGTTTAGTAGCAAATCTTCAGGTTTAGTGTTACACACCCACTGCATAACACAGATTTCGCAACTAAAAGGAGTTTTACGAAATAATTACCTGTCAAAACCAATGGCTTACAGCATGATCAAATGCACACAATCAAGATCCTTACTAATCCCAAGTTTTACAGAGCAAGGGAGGCAACCATGTCTCCAGACTTAATGAGCCTAAGAGAATTAGTCTGTGAAAATACACATCATTTCTCTTCGTGAATACGTCTTTAATATCTCCTATACCTTTCTGACTGAAGCAGCAAGGTGGGAGGGTGTCTAGTGCTTGGACAGATGAGTATTTTATGAAACTAATTTTGGTGGTAAAATTCCGCTGTGCCATCATGCTGCAATGTGAGCAGAGTGAGGGGAACGGAGGAAGCTGGTGGAGCAGATGATGTGGAAACCAGAGCAACAGAGTAGACCGGAGTCGATGAAGACTGGAGTGATGCCACCAGTTTGAAGAAGTTGCTAGAATTATCCGGAGAAATTTGATCCGTGATCTGGAGGAAGCAGACACAGTAGCCAAGGTGGCAACAGGCATGAAGGGCCTGGTGAGAGAATGGTTGCCAAACAAAATATAAGTCCCTGTATAGCAGAGGATGTCTGATCCAAGCCAAGGAAAGAGGGAAGACTGAAGAGGCATTCATTAACGGGAATGACATGTACTTTCAAGGACCATTACTCTTGGGCTCATTGAGCCTGAATGCTCACTTCCACTCAAAATTTTGGATAGGCGAGAGAAGCCTGGTTGAGGGCGTTTGAACATGCCAAGTATGGATGAGGCATTTGTTTGGACAGGTAATCATGAGAAAGTGGCAAGTGGGGATCTCTGGAGATTGGAGGGAGAGGAACTGTCTAACTCTAAACTGACCACATTGGTACAACAACGTGTTAATATGGGCAAAGGAAACACCAAGTTGGTGTCATTCACTGTACTATGTCAGTCTGAATGCAAGCTTTAGCTGGTTTACTTACTCTGCTTGGCTGAAGTTTGCAGCTGACACAGCTGCTAAGAAACCCCAGACCTTCTTCACACTTCTGGTATAATGCATGCTTCTGTTTCCTTTCTGACATTCTATGAATATACTAGGCACCATTAGGATTTGAACTTACAGCACCTGTCTGTAAACCTGATGTTTTACCAGAGTGAACTGCCCAGACACCTGACACTGAATGTATGACTAAGCAAGCTCCTGTTGACATAGGATAACAACCTGCAAGTTGAGGGAGTTGAGGTCACAGCTGGGATGAATGGGGTTTTCAGAGTTCCCAATGGTGGGGTGCTGCACAAGAGACCCAAAGACCCCATCCAGCCCATGGAAACTCTGACTGCACCGCGGGATGCAGCCACCGTCATTGAGTTCTTGCTGAAGAGACAGTTCGCTCTCTTTGTAAGTGTGCGTGTGTGTGTGTGTGTTTGTGTGTGTGTGTGTGTGCGTGTGTGTGTGCTTGTGTGTGTGTGTGTGTGTGTGTGTGTGTGTGTGTGTGTGTGTGTGTGTGTGTGTGTGTGCATGTTGTGGGTGTGGGTATGTGTGCCCTGTGCATTTCTTGTTTTCCGGTTTTTTAACTTTGGCAAAGGGGGTTGAAGGAGAAGGGTTATGAAAGACGATGGGCCATATTACTCTTGCCCTTGGACACTCATTTATTTCAAATGTTTGAATCCCAGCTGGTTAAACACATCAGCAAGTGGTTCAAGTTCACAATGTCTTTTTGATAAATCAGTCACAGAGGGCTAATAATATATATATTGCTCTTTTCTACTATCTTCCAAGAATTGATATGTGGAGTGAGTGGACCTAAAAAGAAAAAAAATCAACTTCAGTACGATCTGTTCTGCATGATTATTTTGTATGAACTCTGGGGAACACATTGACATTTACAGTGACAATTGTGTGTGTATTTATTCTGGAGCTTTGGATTCTGGGGAACTGGTTTACAGTCCCAGATGACATTGATCAGTCAGCATCACACTGTGACTGTCATAACCTCTGCAGTGCGTCCTCTTCTGTACACTCCATGTCGGACCCACTCTGCTTTTGGATTCCCAGATTTAAGCAATGAGCTGTAGGCGTCCACTTTTTCTCTGTCTCCAGCTCACGCATCTGCCGCTTTCCCTTCATCAAGAGCCAACACCGACATATTTTAAAGCCATCCTCAAAACCTTCCTTTTCTAAGTCTCATTTTGCCGTTCGACCTATGTTGTCTTCTTTTTACGTTATGGTATGCATGTGTGTGAATGACATGTGCAAACACATTTGAATTTTTCTTTTGCTCAAGATAAAACTCTTTCTTTTAAATATGATTACTACTGCTACTATTACTATCACTACTACTAAAACTACTACTATTACTACGACTACTTCCACAGCTGCGCTGCTTCTGCTGCTTCTACTACTACTACTACTACTACTACTACAAAAGTGCCAGACACTGGAAAATGTAAGCATCTGGAGTCCCATCTGAGAAAAGATGGTCGCTGGAAAAAGTAGGTCAAGATGAGGATCGCCCTGCTATGTCTGCCATAACCACTGGACTTATCATCACATGGAAGACTAGGCCTGTCATCTTCCTGGTGAAGACGAAATGCTGCAAGCCTCTGGGTGACAGCCATCCTCCCTGGAAGCCAGGGTGGACACAGGTGTTGGATCCCAAGAGAAAAATCCCAGGCATATAGTAATGGATCTTTGAGATATCGTGTGCATCTTGTACCATTGTCCGCATCTTGTCCGAGGAACTCAAGACAGGTGGCTGACAGAAGAGAACTTCCCCCTCGTAGTCACCAAGCTTGCCAGGTAGAGGCATACCATCCTGGCCAGAGACTAGCACATAACCATTTCCACAGGGTACAGCGCTTTGATAGAGGTCCCAGGACCGGAGCAAAGAAGTCCTGGAAGGATGGCTTGAAAGACAGGACTGGTTACTATGTTTCTAGCGTGTTGCACATGACAGAGGACTGTGGAAGTCACTCGCTGCCTGAGTATCCATTAGGGCTCCACTGTGACCAACTGTCACTGGGCTGTAACACATAAAGGGAGACAACTTTTGCACCCTGTGATTGAGCTGACAGTTGCATGTCCGTTACTTCAAAGGAATGCTGCTTACAACACTTATGTCCCTGAAAGTACCCAGAAGAGACTAGCAAATGGCCCCATTTTTTTGTTTGTTCTCTATGCCTTGTGTCTGCATCAGTGCCAGGCGACTTTTTGATTTTTTTAAACATGTAATTCGTTGACCGTGGAAGCAAAATGTGCCTCCTTTATTTGTTACTGTTGACATCTCCCCACCTCATTCAGGATTTCCCTGTCATGTTACTTAACAAGTGGAGACAACTTTTTTTTTGTTTTTTGTACCCGAGTCGTGAATGAGAAAAGCATGTTGATGGCTTGGCCATGTTGTTTCCCCCTTTTTCAGCCGGAACTGACCTTCATGAACTTCCCAACGCTCTACGCCAGGAAGCAGCCCTTTGCCATCCTCTTCTATGAACCATCAGTGCCAAGCGCCAACGACATGCACCAGACTATCGTCAGCCTCCTCCTGTCTGAGAAGGTGCATGACATGGTGTTCTGCAAGATGTAAGTCTTTTTTTGTTGTTGTTGTTGTTGTTTTCTTTTTTTTCTTTTTTTTTGGTAATAACTGATATCAGTGTTTCGCAACCTCTCTGCATTTCAGTCTGTCTTTTTCTTTGGCTTCTCAAAAATATAGAGAATAAAAAAAAAATTTTTAATGGCAGTTTGTTGGAAATAATTGTTATTCTCTTAGCTTGTGAAAGAAATCATGTGCAGCACACCACGTGAATGGTGCATGCCTTTATGATTTTGGATGCTGGAGTTGTGGAGGGAGTGGTCCAGGGAAGGAAGAGATGGGAGAAAAAAATGGATGGAAGGGGAGGAGAGGATGTGTGGAGCAAGAGAAGAATAAATCCACAGCATGAAGTCTCTAGGATGCTTCAGTTTTATCTTTGCAGTCATGAAACATTGAGTTAGTCAGCTCAGTGTACAAAATGGAAATATGAAGCAAGAAAAGAATAAATCCCACAGCATGAAGTCTCTAGAATACTTCAATTTTATCTTTGCAGTCATGAAACATTGATTTAGTCAGTTCAGTGTAACAAAATGAAAATGCGTGACAACTACTTGACAGCGGTTCTGTTGGATGAGTGCCAGATTCATGACCATGGATTTAAATCCAAAATAAGCCATTTGTTTTTCTTCTTGCACATTGCTTTTGATATTGAGGAGTACTTTCAGGTGTCAACCCACATTTCCATCCTGGGTATATATGGTATCCAAACCTAGAGGCTTGGAACATGTGTGGCCTACTTGTGATATTGTCTTCCAGCAGACTGAGACAAATGTGAACTTTGGTAATGCGTCCTAATTCTTTACAGGTAAGGGTCAGTTTTTAAATGGCATTCATGTTCATTCAGCGGCAAAAGGATTTCACATGAATTTTTTTTTTTTTTTAAAGTGAGTATTCACCTTGCTTCTCTTTCCCCCATGAAGCTATCAGTAATATGGTAGTTTGTTCGTTTTGTTTTTTCTCTTTTTTCCCTTTTTTTTCCGCGTACACAGGCTGATACTCCTGCAGATGCTCTCTGTATAGACAGGCAAGGATTAATCCGATCTACCCAACAAACGGAGTTGTATTTTGTGTGTATGACTGGTTTTTATCCTGCCATTAAGGCAGCCATAATCCAGCTTCAGGGAAGGTGCATGCTATGTGTAATGTGTCATCCATACCGAAGGCCAAACTGGCCTTCTCTTCTGAAAGTTGGTGATGGGATTTTACATGTGTGCAAGATGTTATGCGTGCGTTCACACATGGAACCTCGGTTTATAGTCTCATTCAAAGGACTGTATGGGAAATGGAGTCGGAACCAATGTTAACTCTGTGGGAAAAATCCCCCTGTACCGAAACAGCCAATGGAGATTCAAACCCGCAACCCCAGGATTACCAAGATTACGAGTCTGGCGCTCTACCACTGAGCTGTTCCGGCTCCCCAGTAATATGGTATTATCTCTTCAAGCGCAGTCAAAACTTATTGCTATTTGTCACTCAGAACAGTTCATGTGAAAGTCTTGATTGTTCTTTGTTCAAATAGGGGGTGAGCTGTTCTTTTTCCGTCTGTTCGCAGTTGTCAGAAATGAGTGACGAAAAGTGTTCATAAGAGATGTGCTTTTGTGTATAATTGCTGAATTTCTGTTGCGTAGAAAAGGGGCCAGAAATGTAAAATGATGTTGAATTCTTTTTATGGAACATAGCTGACAACAAATTATCAACAGAATTTTGGCTATCTTAAAATGATTTCTGGAATCCTGATTTTGAAGTGAAGGTAAAATACTGATTGGAGCATTCAAAATATTCTAAATCTATCAAAAACTTACATGTGATGGAAGCTATACTTTTCAAAGATACATGACATACTTTTTAAGCTGGATCTTTTGCACATGATCCGTCATTTAGTGCAAGCAGTCAAGCATAAATCCGCTTTCATGGAAAGTCTGGTCACAACTGTGTGACTAATCAATTATTGTCTTCAGTAAGGGGTCTGAGCAGTGCCGTCCTACATACTTTGGACTAGAACAGGCTGGAATAGCTCAGTTGGTAGAGCACCAGTTCTTGGTGATATGGGGTTTCAGGTTCAAATCTACGCCAGGCCATTTCGGTACAGGGGGATTTTTTCCTTGGGATATAACATTGGTTTTGACTCCGTTTCCAAAAAAATCCGACAAATGAGACTAAACCGAGGTTCCGTGAGAGAACGCACATGTAACATCTTGCACACATGTAAAATCCCATCACTAACGTTTGCAAGAGAAGGCCAGTTTGGCTGTTGGTATGGAAACCATGTTACACATAGCATGCACCCTGCATGAAAAATCGAAAAAGAATGAAGGAAGGAAACTGAGTGTATGATACCGACTGAATAACGCAGGAAACGACTGAAAGAAGCGCCGGCAGGCAGCTCTTCAGTTGGCTCTACCCATGTAGGCAGGCCTGTTGTGTAAACGAGTGTGGCTTGTAAAGCATTTAGAGCTTGGTCTCTAAGCCAAGGATAGGCACTATATAAGTATTCCTGATAATGATAATAGAAATAATAATAACAGGCACTACTGAACATCACCAAAAGTGACTCAGCAGCAGAACACTGTCCCTGGTGGGAGGATGGGATACTGTGTGATGTGCTGCCAGTCCCTAGGCTACAGAGAGAAGATAACCAGGGTGTAGCTCCGTAGGAGGGAGCTGGAAAGAGTGGGATGGGAACGATGCTGAAGAGAGGGCACTGAAGTTGAGACATGATCCTTCCCCCACCCCCCACCCATCCCTCCACCTAAAAAAAAAAGATGAACAAGAGAAGACAGTCTACCCTGTGTATTCTCAGCTCCAGATTTTCTCTTCAGAAGGTTGGTCAGCTCTGAGAGTTGTCTGGCATAGCCGTGGTTTTATCGTTTGTTTTAGGACGGTGGGCGACAGCAACCTTGAGGCCAAAACTTTGCTGATGAATTACACACAGACGGAAACTGTTCCCGCCTTCACCATCGTCAATCATCAAAAGGTGAGAGAAACAGTCAGGGCAGTGTGTGTGTGTGTGTGTGGTGTGTGTGTGTGTGTGTATGTGAGTGTAAGTGTGTGTGTAAGTGTGAGGCAGTTATACCAATTGTAGCATGGAATGATGACCATTATACCAGCGGTAACGGTGTCATGAGGACTGTTACCATTCCAGGGTCAAGTGTACGTCCTGCAAGACAAAGACATGAAAGGATCGGCTCTGTTGCCATGGATACAAGCCGTTCAAAAGGGGGAAGTGCCTCCAACAAGTAAGTGCTGACCATCGGAACTTCGAAACGGTGGGGGGGGGGGGGGGGGGGGGGGGGGGTGGAGAGAAAAGAAACCAAAGTGGAAGGTCAAGTGGGGGTGGAAGGGAGGTGAAGCTACCTTGGATCAAGATTAATTGCAACAAACTCTGTTACCTGGAAGAATTTGGTACAGGCTGAGACGGTTTTCATTTTATATGGCCTCCCAAGTGGCTTTTAGTGTATATGTCTGCATGAAGAAGAGAGAGAAAAAAATGGTGCTGCTACACGTCGAACTCGGGTGTGGATGTGTATAGAAAAAGCCAGGGTGAGCAGGATGGGTATGAGGCCACAGAGCAGGAACAGAAGATGAGGCAGAAAAGGAGAAGAAAAAAAAGGTTAACGAATGAATGGAAAACAATGCAATGAAAATGCAAATTTCAGAACATGAAGGGAATGCAGCGTACTAGCTTCATTGCTTGGGGCATGCCAAATGTTAGGAATTCACTGGATGATTGTCCATTGCATGCTTTGAGCGTGCCATATGTTGGAAAATGACATGAATAATCCACTACATGCTTTGAGTATGCCGTATATCAGAAAATGGCATGAAAAATCCACTGCCACTGCTTGCAGTGAACATGGCGTATAATTAGATTATGACAATAAAAATCCACTGCCTGCTTTTAGCATGCCATGGAATTATAAAATGTCATGAATAATCTGTTGCCTACTGTGAACATGGCATATGTTGGAAAATGTATTAAAGCGTCGACTACCTGCACCTAGACTTCAACAAGAAGGATGTGTACCACCTGTTGCCCAGACCAGACCAAGTGAGCATTGTGAGACGAAGGACAGGGCACTCCAGACTCAAACACCACACGTTCACAAAATTCCACATTGGCAAGTCTTCAGGGTGCTCATGTGGTTCAGCCCTGATGACAGTGAAACACTACCTGCAGGACTGTCCCACACATCAAAAAACCCTTGAGAGCACAGACCTAGCCTGCTGATACATCAACAAGGGAGAAGCTCTGTGTATCTCTGGAGGGCTTCCACCATACAGCAGGCTTAGTCAGTGCCTCCGGGGGTCCTGTCTGAGTGTATGAAGAAGAGGATTTGTCTCATTTTGTTGTAAAGACACACTGCAGTTAACTGTAATGAACTTGGGCCTGTTGATGGTGTGATCGAACAGAAATCCTGGACAAAGGGGAATGGAAAGAGCCAGGGCAGCATTACGATTTCCTGGCTCTGATGGACAGAGAGAAGGAGATGGCTGAGAAGAGGAGGGCTTCTGAACCTGTGACTGGTAAGGATTGTAGGTTTAATTCTTTTGATGCCAGATGGTAAGGACTGGAGGTTTAACTCTTTTGATGCCAGGTGGTAAGAATTGTAGGTTTAACTCTTTTGATGCCAGATGGTAAGGACTGGAGGTTTAACTCTTTTGATGCCAGATGGTAAGAATTGTAGGTTTAACTCTTTTGATGCCAGGTGGTAAGAATTGTAGGTTTAACTCTTTTGATGCCAGATGGTAAGGACTGGAGGTTTAACTCTTTTGATGCCAGATAGTAAGAATTATAGGTTTAACTCTTTTGATGCCAGATGGTATGGACTGTAGGTTTAACTCTTTTGATGCGAGACGGCAAGGACTGTAGGTTTAACACTTGACGCCAGATGTTCTGGACTTCCAGCACCTGTCGCTGATTTTTTTTTTTTTTTCTAGCCACCACCCGTGAATGCACATATTTTAATTGAAATAACTCTCTTGATCCGTTGTAATGAAAACAAAAAGTTTGCCGTTTACAGGAATCCAGCTTCTTTTGCATTTTGCTGATTTGGACAAAATTTGAGAAATGAAAATCCGCAAAAGGAAAAAAATTCTTTCAGGGAAAACAGTTTGGGGAAAAGAAAAAAGTAGCAGTGGAATCTGCAGAGCGCTGGTCACGTTTTTTGGTATGCTGGCAGACAACACTGATGTCGTGAACGTTTGTGTAACTTTCTTTTTTCTTTTTCTAATTCTCTAAGAACTAAAACAAGCAATCAAGTCAAACAAGACAAGAACAAACAAACTGACAAAAAAATGAGGGGAGGAGAGGGAATGGATGGGGTGTAGAAGTACACAAAAAAAGAGAAGAAAGTACAAGTCACCAAGAACTGTACCTGGATCTTTCTCCATTGCTTGTCTGATCATCATTTCTTCTTACTGAACTCAGTGAATTTCATTGAAGCTGAACTACAGGAGCATTAGGATGTTTCAGTAGAAGGCTGTGTGCAGTTTAAGCAGTCACTGTGACAAAACATCATATTAAAAAGCATCATGTGAGGAAAAATTATACATTGGTTACTGCATTTCATTTGATGAATGCATTATGTTGTCTTTTCTGTGCATAGTGTATCATAGTGAACCATTTAAAAAAGAAGAAATCATGATATCGCATTTCCATCACATGCACTTCTATATTGTATCTATATTTCAAAATTGGAAATGAAATGAGGCAGGGAACAGTAAACAATAAACAAGTGGGGTAACTTTTGCTCCCATAAGAAAACCTAACACAGAGTAACTTTTATTCAAGACTGGCACAGCCTTTTAAACTTGAATAAAGTCAGACAAATACATGACGAACAATCTAATATTGGGGGAAAAAACAAGTGCAGGCCAACAACTCAACTGTCTTCATAGTAATGACTTGGCAAAGATTTGGACTTTGGGGGGGGGGGGGGGGGGGGGGGGGGGGGGTTGAAGATGGAGAAACTGGGAACATGAAATTAAGAAAAATATATTACAGATACGAAAACTCTTCACTAGCTGCATAAGGGAACCATTGTAATCCCTTTTGAAAGCAGATATATTTGTATTGCCTGCTCCAAGGCCTTTCATCCGCTGGATCAGAACTCATCAGGGAGACACGGCTGGTTGTGTCTGCGCTCCTGGCGTCAAATAGAGACACACCACAGTCCATAATACTGTGGTGTTCTCACCACCAAGGGTGCAAAAAAGAATCCAATAGCACCCCCAAAGCAGCCAGTGAAGGGTAGTTAATGAAACCAAACGAAAGTGTGGGGAGGAAAAAAGTAACTAAAGACATTATGCAAATAGTATAAAATGTAGGGGACAATCTTTGAGCATACGCTTGAGGATCCACCCAAGGATGCAAGGGAGATCAAAAGACAAACACACAGACGGACAGAAACAAATACAAATAACCTCAGTTTAATCGAAACGAAATGGGAAATGAAATGAGGCAGGGAACAGTAAACAATAAACAGTAAACAAGTGGGGTAACTTTTGCTCCATAAGAAAACCTAACACAGAGTAACTTTTATTCAAGACTGGCACAGCCTTTTAAACTTTGACTGGCACAGCCTTTAAACTGACACACCAGCCGTGTCTCCCTGATGAGTTCTGATCCAGCGGAATGAAAGGCCTCGGAGCAGGCAATACAAATATATCTGCCTTCAAAAGGGATTACGATGGTTCCCTTATGCAGCTAGTGAAGAGTTTTCATATCTGTAATATATTTTCTTAATTTCATGTTCCCAGTTTCTCCATCTTCAAACTCCCCCCCCCCCCCCCCCCCCCCCCCCCCCCCCCACCCCCCCCCCCCCCCCCCCCCCCCCCCCCCCAGTCCAAATCTTTGCCAAGTCATTACTATGAAGACAGTTGAGTTGTTGGCCTGCGCTTGTTTTTTCCCCCACTATTAGATTGTTCGTCTATGTATTTGTCTGACTTTATTCAAGTTTAAAAGGCTGTGCCAGTCTTGAATAAAAGTTACTCTGTGTTAGGTTTTCTTATGGGAGCAAAAGTTACCCCACTTGTTTACTGTTTATTCTATATTTCAGTTCACTTTTCAATACAGACAATCTTGGTTTAACACAACTAATCTTCCAGGAGTAAACAAAAAACTTTGCTCATAATAATTTGAGGTCAAAGGCTTAATATGTTTTTGTTTTGTCATCTGTTCCAAATAAAACTAGTTCTAACTCCTTCCAAAGTTCTTGAGAAATAGGGCAATACCACATATAGTGATGTAAGGTATTTCTTTCTGTTTGACAAAAACTGCATCTATCGTTGTTTTTAAACACCCATTCCTTTCAATGTAATATTTGAAACAAGAATTCTATGGCAAATTTTCAGCTGAAACTATCTAAACTTTATTTTTTTTTATATTTTGCAATACAGTTTCCCAGTTAACTGGAGTATGCAACTGGATTTCCCAATTTGCAAATGGTTCAATGGTCAGTACATCAATTTCATCTAAAAGTAAATTGTAATAAGTCTTCAGTCCTTTACCAACACCTGTTAAAATTGTCAATACCTTGCTGTTTTCGTTCTTCAGATTATTCTATTGTTTCTATGTCTAGCACAGTCTTTTGTTGAATGCCCAAAGACGGAAAGTGGCTGCTGTAATGGTGGGATTAAAAACTGGGGGTTGTACAAAAATCCCACCAATGATGAACCTTGGAGTTCTAGCTGAGGAGCAGAGACAGGAAGATTCCAGTTCTTGAGAAAGGGAGAAAGAGTTTGGTTCATGATATAATGGGCGGGGAAGTTCGGAGGTTGGTTGGGAAGGTGCGTTTATGCATGTGAAAGTGAGGAGCATTACATTCTGCTTTTCTCTTGGTTTCCCATTGGTTTGAATTTCATGTTGAGTCCCTGACTTGTGTGTCTAACAGCATGAATGCCCATGGATGTGCGGAGATGAGGGGTGGGGTGAGTGGTGGGAGGTAGGGAATGGAAGAAGGAAGCCAGTGGGGGGAAGGGCAGAAGGAGGTTATGACAGATGTGATTTGAAAGTGAAGTTATTGTGTGCATATGTAGCTGTCAGAAGGGGTATATTAGGGTGTGGAATGATGGCCATGATGTGAGAGGAGTTTCAGAAGAAAAGAAAATGAAAAACCATGCTGTCATCTTTGTATCAGCTGAACTATTCCCATAGACTCAGTCCAAAGGTTTCTGGTGTGGATATGTGTACCTAGTAACCACTGCAAGACCAAGTGGAAAGCTACTCCAGATGGACTGATCGAACTCAAAACAAGCAGCCAACTCATGTGATTGTTCAAATGACATCATAATTAATTGTTCAAATGACACCATAATTAAACAATACCACAGTCTGGCTGATTACTTCCATTGGTACTTCATTACAGGTGAAAATGCCTACTTTGGTGGATCATTATGGCTTGATCAAAAACGGTTCAAGCGTTCATGTTAACCATTTGTCAGACATTTGATACATTCCATCAAGCTAATAAATCATCGCCCATCTCAAGAGCAGACCTTTAAAAGGATGGAAGTATTTACAGGGAAGAGTGGGAAACTTCACAGCATCATGCTTAGTTTTCCGCATATTTTTTGTCTGTTTTGTTGTAGCCACGGCAGGGGAGGACACCGTGGAAGAACAACAGGACGTGGAGACTCGTAACGCTCTGCTGGAGCTCCAGCGATCCCGTCTGTACTCTGGCAAGGATCGCAAGATGCACAAGGAGGCTGCCGATACCGTGACAGCCACTGTCAAGCCCAAGACGGCTGCTGACATGGGCAAGGGCAGGAAATCTCCTAAACATTCCGAGCTGTAGAAGGAGTAAAACATCATGGCAGAAGTTTGGAGGGTGCAGGGGGTGGATGGCTGGGAAGGCGGTGTATGGAGGAGAGTGTGAACGTGCCACAGAAAATATCTACCAATTAAAAAGCTGTTGGGCATCAAAAGCTAGTCAGAATGTGTTTCCTTTCTTGTGTGTTTATATTTGGTGTGTTGAGAAAAAGAGCAGTAGCTGATTAGAACCGATTGTGTGTGTGTATAACTGTTCCTTGGTTGCAAGAAATGATCATCTCCAAAGATAATCTCTCATTTAGGAGGAGAGGTGGGGATTGGGTGCACAAAGATTTTTCTGTAATTTTGACATTTGTCAATTATGGTAAGGAATTTCTGTTTTGTTTTGAGAAACTGACAAAGATTGAAGGTGATTATGAATGAAAAGTATTCATTCTCTCTTTCTCTCTCTCTCTTTCTCTTTCTCTCTCTTTCTCTCTCTCTCTCTCACTTTAGTGTCAGACTACATGAGTGGCGCAATTCTCTGTAAACTTTCTCCTGGTTGGCAAATACTCTCTGTGCAGCTGTTTATGTGTTGAGGGTGACAGCAGTATGATTCATTCTGCCTCACTCTGTTCTAGTCAACTGTATAGCACAGCAGAAAATGAATGGAGTGCAATTTTGATTAAAAAAAAATATGACATGTAAAATAGCTGCCCCTCGCCCCCCATTCCCACTACACACACACACACACACACACAGAAACACACACACACACACACACACACACACGCACACACATAATCACACACACACCCCACACACACACCACACACACACATAATCACGCACACCACACACACACACACACACACACACACACACACACACACACACCATCCTTCAACTTCACCTCCAGATCCTTGATTTGTTCACTAAATTGCATAGCAAAGCGACCAATCACTAAGTAATGTGTCAAGAGGGGGAAGAAGTGTGGGCGGGGGAGGGGGGTTGTTGAGGGAGGGTTGCAGAGGAGGAGAAGAAGGGTGGGGGAAGGGGACATACAGCAGCGACTTCAACAGCATCAGTATGCACTGGTCATGTACACTGTGTACATAATGAACTAGTTACGTTCTTCAAAAATAGGTAAAAGCATCGCACAACGTGCTGAACAGCTTTTTTGCAGAGACACACATATCTAGGTGGTTGACAAAGCCAAAGTGAGTACATAACATCCATTGATTCAAGTTCATCTGAGGAGTAAGGAAAGATAGAAACTAGACAGAACGAAATGATGAGATGAGACGTCTGTCATAGGGGACTGTCAGGATTGTGTGTTGTTCCCAAGTATTTGTACATTCATCATGCTTCAGACCTACTTTCAGTGTTGTCTGTCAGAATTTGTCGCTGATTTTCACAAGTCATGTCGAATCTTGTACGGTCAGTGGCGTCTTTTGTGTGGGTATGATTTGGAAAGACATCAGTCCAAAATCTTTAGCATTGTTTATTGTGAAAGAAAACAAAAGATAATCAAGTGACGTGCCATTTTAAAAAATATTTTGTAAGCATTTCAGTACGTTTTTTTATTTTTTAAATCAACAACAAAATCTTTGCATTGTTCTCATCATACATTTTTACTTCCCATTGTGGCTACATTTAGACCATATGCCAAAGAAGTACTGCATTTACATATCATTTGTTCCTAAATGGATAGATAACAGCAGTGAATTAATTCTTCCATGCACAAAAAGTTTAGAAGAATTAATAGACTGTTCTTCATTTAGAACAAACAGATTCAGATGTAAATTGATTTATTGTTAGACTGTTGCAGCCTTTGGTTTTCTTTTATTCTTATGTTTGTATTGTTGCTGAAAAGGGGTTGAGAGAGGAGGAGAGTGAGAAAAAGGGAGGGGGAGTGGTGGGAGAGACAGGAAGTGGAAGGGAAATACCTTTTTTTTAAAAAAAATACGTTCATGGATGTTGGAATGGGAACAAAAAAATATTTTGTGTTTTGTTTGGTTGGCTGACATAGGTATTTCGCTTTCTTGTTGTTTTGTTTTCACTTTCTTTTCACAACTCTGAATTTATTATGACCAACTACTGATATTGAATGTATATCCTCTACAATAAAAAAAAAAATTGAAAGAATTGAATTTCTCTTTGGATTTGTTTCGGAGCTGTTTTTGGTGGTGGTTTGTTCATAGGGGAGTGGTCGGGGAAAGGGGTCTGTTTGTTTATTTGCTTTTGGTCGTCGTTTTTCCTGTTTTGGGCATAACTTGGATCTGACCTTCTGATGATATCTTTTATGACCAAAGATGGACGTGGCAGCCATGCCTGCTTTCTTTCATCATAAGTCTCGTGTCCGGTAGGTACAGCACTTTAGTGTCGGTTCTGTCCATACATCTTGGCAACAAAACAGGATGGTGCATGAACAGGCAGAACAATCCATGCGAGTGCTGAAGTTCTTTGCTACTCCATTCTTCTCTCTCTCTCTCTCTGTCTCTCTCTCTCTCTCTGAGCTCATTGTTATTGCCTGCATGTTCGTAGCATTTTTCTCTGTAGTCTTTAGGTACTGGGGGGAAAAAATGTATCGAACCAGGCTTGTGGACTGCCAAAATCAATAAGAAATGATGATGACCTTTGCTTTTACTTTGGTCTGGGTTCAGCTTTATAATTTCAAAGGGACTTTCATTGATGAGAAAATGTTTATAAACATTCTGACCTCCGTTTCAAACTGTGACTCAGAGGGGGGAAAGGCCAACCAGAATGGTAACATTAAGATCAATATAACTGTGTATGTGTGTTTACTGTTTAGTCGCTTATACCAGAGGAAACATTTGTAAGGCTTGGCTGGCCTTTTCCTTTTTGTTTTAAATTGATTTATGTTTGATATGGCGCAATGATTTTCATTGAATTTCTCAGCTACCATGACGTATCTCAAGATGAAAATAACACAATTTTTTTTTATTTAATTTTGTTTTTTCATGTGTTCTTTCTTTTCAGTTATTGTTAATGGGTTGTTTCTGCAGACGTGGTCCACTTTGCTTTTTCGTTTGTATGTTCATTTGTTTCTTTGTTTGTTTTTTGAATATTTTTTGTACTGTTCACATGATGGAAGTTGGAGACTGTTGGAATCAATTTTAAGTTTGATCTTGTATGTATATTTCAGCTTGTGTCTGAGATCTTATCTTTTTTTTTTCTTTTTCTTATTCTTGAGTGTCTGGTTTGTTGATGTTGAGTGTTTTTATTTGAAATCAAAAGAAGAAACAAGGTTTGAATCCGTCTGACTTTTGGTGCTGACATTAACGATTTCATTGCTTCACATTTTGTTTAGTGTTGTTTTTTTTATCTTCTCTTTGAGTAATAGATCAAATTTGTTTAGTTATCTTTATCTTTCGCTTTTTTTTTCAAATTATTTCAGTTTAGCATGTCTTGAATTGATTTATTCATTCATTTGTTAATTTGCTTACCCATTCAATTGTCAGTTTAACAGCTTCTATCTGTTCAGCATTCAAAATCATGAAAAGTGCAGTAAAGAACAATTTTTTTTGTAACTAAATGCCAAAGGCTTCCATGAATTCTTTAAGTAAGAAACTGAAAAGAGGCCAATGTTGTTGTTTTTTTGTTTGTTTGTTTTTCATCAGTTTTCATTAAAGCTGTGAGTAAGCACTTGTGATTATCATCAGTTTCTAAAGAAAGCAAGTTGTAGGTGTCATGTGTCAGGCAGACGCTAGACTCGGTGATGGTGTGAGCGAAAATGTGTCATCTTAAGCATTTGTTTCATGACAGTAAGTTGTAATGTGCTTAGAGTCAATGACAAGGTAGACGAACACTTATCACTTGCTGCATGAAAGTAAGTTATAGGTGTTCTGGTTGTCAACGATGTGGACGATAACACTCGTCATCACCGTCTTTGCTGCATGAAAAATTGGTTGTAGGAGTTGTAACTGGCAGTGATGATGTAGAGGCATCATCATCATCATTTTTTATCGGCCCCAGGAAAGTTGGGTACAGGTGTTTCGGCAGTGATGGTGGAGGCAAACACTTTGTCATCATCATCTGTGGTTGTGTTGGCCAGTAAAGGGACAGTGAAATACGTGCCATAGCCGCATGAAAGTAGGTTACTAAGTGTGTGGAGACAGACGGTGTATATATTTTCAACTAGAATTAATCACTGAAAAAAAAAAAACCCACCATGATTCAGTGTCGCTATGGTCAGAATAGGCATAGGAAAAGTAGACCATTGAAAAAGTTAGTTACAGAAGCCAGTGGTATGTTTTTTGCTGCAGAAACAAGTGGTCTCAGTTTTTGTTTTTGTTTCAAAGACCATCACTTAACTGAGCTAGCTTTCAGTGATCAAAACTGGGCCAGTCTCATTAGTGCACTGTTCCATGGAGTTAATCCCCAGCCAGCTGAGCCTCAGTCCTTCTGCTTAACTTACCCCAAGTGAATTTCAGGCCATGGCTACACCTTGTCGGTTCTGTCCAGAAGCTAATCCCAGTGAGGGGATGGTCTTCAGTTTTGGTTCACTCCTAGCATAACTGATTCTATCCTCTTTTTAAGGCAGGAAAAGCCACCCAAAAGTCTGATCACATGGCAATCAAAAGATGGCTACGCACATGTTCCTCTTGCCCACCCCAAAATGCATACACTGCTAGCGATGATGCGATTTTAGCAGGTGAGCCTTCAGCACGTCCAACAGGAGGTCAACAACTGCAGCAAAAACAATGGGTTGGCTACATGTCAGGTCAGGCTGTATTCTTTCAGGTTGCGTATTTTCATTTATTGCCATTCTCTATCTTTTTGCTATCCAGTGAAGTCCTGTTTACAAAAATACTCCTGGTTGCTCCCATTGGGGTACTTTCATTGAGGTTTTGTTGTGTTGCATCTGGTGGTTACACAATGGCATCTGCCAGGAAGCAATTAGGTCCTTTGACAACTAAATGGAATGCCCTGTTTGTGTTTGCACCTTACGTGAAAACGGAGCAGGCTTTCCAAGGGTGGTGCAGGATTGCTCCCGGGTGATAGGTTTGGCAGTTGAGGACAGTACTTGGGCTGATAGGTTTGGCAGTTGAGGACAGTACTTGGGCTGATAGGTTTGGCAGTTGAGGACAGTACTTGGGCTGATAGGCTTGGCAGTTGAGGACAGTACTTGGGCTGACAGGCTTGGCAGTTGAGGACAGTACTTGGGCTGATAGGCTTGGCAGTTGAGGACAGTACTTGGGCTGATAGGTTTGGCAGTTGAGGACAGTACTTGGGCTGATGGGCTTGGCAATTGAGGATAGTACTTGGGCTGATAGGCTTGGCAGTTGAGGACAGTACTTGGGCTGATTGGCTTGACAGTTGAGGAGAGTACTTGGGCTGATTGGCTTGGCAGTTGAGGACAGTACTTGGGCTGATTGGCTTGGCAGTTGAGGACAGAACTTGGGCTGATGGGCTTGGCAGTTGAGGACAGTACTTGGGCTGATTGGCTTGGCAGTTGAGGACAGTACTTGGGCTGATAGGTTTGGCAGTTGAGGACAGTACTTGGGCTGATGGGCTTGGCAGTTGAGGACAGTACTTGGGCTGATTGGCTTGGCAGTTGAGGAGAGTACTTGGGCTGATTGGCTTGGCAGTTGAGGACAGTACTTGGGCTGATTGGCTTGGCAGTTGAAGACAGTACTTCTCCAGGTCCCACTGGCGCTGTTGCACATATCTCTTTCTTGTGACTGTCACCAGCTGATAGACCTTGTGTATGCAGTAGTGAGGTCTCCATTTGAGATCCTGTTTGATCAGAAGACCCTCACAACTTTCCATGGGCCTCTGTTGGTTTGGGTAGATATCCCGACTTTTTCTCAATTTGTTCAACAGGCACTTGGCAGCAGCCAGGGCTGGCTGGGACATTATCGTACTCTTTTGGTTGTTTTCCTGCTCTGATCTTTGGATCTTCATGTTTCCTTTGGTGAGGTGGAGATTGGCTTGTTTTGGTAGTTGGTGTTCTGCTCTGCCTCACTGGTCTGTTGCCAGTTCTGCTGTCATTTGAGGTCACTGTTGATAGTGATCGAATGTGCATCCTCTGGTTCACTGTTGACATCGACTGGATTTCCTGACATGCCATTCTGTGTCATTGTTCATCCTGTACCATTTAGGGTGTTTGTTTTGCTTTGCTTTGCTTTTTTGTTTTTGTTTGTTTTTGTGCTGTTATGCAAAACCTGTCCTTTTTGATGTACATCTTAGAGTCAGATGTGGAATGCAGTGTATGCATCAAGTTTCAGGACTTCCATTATGAATGTGAAGTCCATCAGGTGCTTGTGATTTGATCTTCTAGTTACCTTCAGCCCCATGTCCCAGTCCTCTGACATCAGTCAAACTATGAACAACATGAATTGAACGGAAATTCATAGTTCTAAATAAACAGGAAGGCTGACAGCCTACAGCCTTGGAAGACGCAAGTTTGGATTTTGAAACTGAAACATCATTATTGCAGTTGCAAATTACCTGAAAGTGGACAATCTCAACCAAGTAGCTTTTCCTAGGATGGTGAGCAGTAAATATCAATGGATACTTTTTAATTCATTCAGGCTGATTAAATTTAGCTTAATGCAAAAGATCAATTTGATTTGAAGAAATGTGTATGTCATTCACTTCTTTTTTTCTTTTTTTTTCTTGTACTATTTCTGTTAAGTTGTTCAGATGTTTTGTGGGTTTTTTCCATTTATCTTATTGATCTGGCATGGATTTCACAAAATCAAAAAATAAAAACTTTTTGTATTCATCTCTTATAAATTTTAATTTGGAACAAATTTACAGTTTATTGTAATTGGTGGTTTTTTGTTTGGTTTTGTTTTGGGGGCTTTTTTTTTCTTCGTTTTTTTTTTTTTTTTTTTTTTTTTTAAAGATGGCAAGATATTGATATCAGATGGTATTATGCCTTCGCAGAAATGAGATGATCTTTAATGATTGCTTTCGTTGAAGTCACCAAGATTCCATATTAGATTAGATCAGACTGAATCTGAACTGATCTGATTTAAAAATTTGTCAAGGTGATCAACCATATATCTAGAACACATTTGTATGTACACATATTAATTTGTTATACATCTGTTGCCATAAAACTGTTAAACTGGTCATTTCATGAAATATCTGACAAGGTTCAGGAATTTTGTGAAATGACCAGTTTAATGACAACTTCAGGGAAGTAAGAAAAGTGAACAGTTTTGCTGCTGATTGTAAGATACGTACGGTTTTATTCTTACATGACATAGTTTTGTTTGTTTGCATTTACTCTGATTGTAAGATACGTACGGTTTTATTCTTACATGACATAGTTTTGTTTGTTTGCATTTACTCTGTTTCTTTTTCTTTTCTTCTTTTTTTTTTTTTTGGCATGGCAAAGATCACTTTGAAAATGTCACTGTATTTGTTTACCAGTGGTAGATACTGAATCAAATGAATACTTTTGTCAACATGTGTTTGTATACAAATGCGTTTGTCTTTCTACTAACACTGTGCTTCCAAAGCTGTCCACGATGCTTGCAGCATATTCATGAGTGCATCTCATGCATAAAGGTCATTCCATTGTAAAGCACTAACCAGCATCATCAAACAGTTCATCTTCTCGTTCTTATGAAGCTCACTCGTTTGGAAGTGCAGTTACAGTGCACATGTTTGGAACGCTCACAACAGGCAACGGTGTCATATTCCCAATTTAATGAATAGTAAAAGAAAGAAGAGGAATTCTAGTCATGCATTCCACATTAGAGCAGTTCAGCACTTCTCTAGTTTACTAAGGAAGTATGTGCTACATGTATCACCATTTCATTATTACACTTGTTATTAAATCACCCTTAATTGTATGTGGGTGCGAGAGTTGGAGGAGTTTGCTGATATATTAGAGTTACTGCTGTTGTGACAATTACTGTATGTGTAGTCATTCTAAAACTTATAAGAGTTCACAGGGTACTTTATTTAAACCTATTTACATCTTTATCTCAGCGATCCCACATAGCCCAAGAATCTCAAAACATACTTTATCATTAGTATGATTGGTTGATTTGTGGGTTATTATTTCTGTTTTGCTGTTTTGTTTTAACTGTTTTGTTTATCTTTTTTTTCGTTCTGTTATTTCAGAAATGTTTTTTTTTTTTTTTACCTGATTTGCTTATTGGCAGATTCCATTTTCTACTCTATTTGAATGTCTCTGATGCTCTCTTTGTCTTGTGTTAGTATCTGTTTGGAAAGGTTTTTTTTTTTAAATTCTGAAAATAAATGTATTTTGGTGCCGTATGTCTTATTTTCTTCCATTAATATTGTGTGCGCATATGTGATGCGAGAGAAATTGGCATGCAGATTAGTGAGCATGAAGCGGTTGGTATATGTCCTGTGTATGTCAGATCAGAACATGCACCACTGAATACCACCAAAGTGACTCTACATGAAGGCAGTGTCTCCTCCAGTAGGTTACTTCATGATGACCTGACACTGACTGTGCCATATAGATTGCTGGCGTTGAGGTAGTGACAGGACCAGTAAGGGTGTGGCTGTTCCCTAGGAGCTTAGTATCAATGTCACTGCAGTGAAAGAACAAATTGCATCGAAAAAAAAAATTGTATGTCCAAGAGATGCCTCTGTGCAAAATGGTTGTAGTGTCGCTCGTAGGCATGGGTTAAAAATAGATCCCCTAAAGGTGATAATACAGGAAAGAAAGCAATCGCGCAATGGTGTGAATTCATTTCGATTTGATTGATCTAATGGTTCGTGCAAAACAGCTGGCAGGCTGTCCTCTCACTGGTATTACTGAACACCACTGCTCTCAAACAAAATGCCCTGCAAACAAAAGTTAAATTGCAACTGAGTACTGTTTACTTTACAAAACTAGGCCAATAGCAAACTGAAAAAATAACCAATCAGAACTGTGTATCCAAAGAGATACAAAAAAACACTCAAAATGTTGGGTCACACACACTGAACAGTTCTCTCTTTCCTTTCACTCTGTCAGTGGTGTGTGTGTGTGTGTGTGTATGTGTGTTTCTCTGTCTCACTCTCTCTCTCTCTCTCTCTCTCTCTCTCTCTCTCTCTTCTAGCTCCTAAGTATCACTGGATACTCACTGAAGTAACCTCTGATTAAAAAAAAAATGGCGTCACCGGCATTTTGCAAGAACGGAAAAAAATGATCAATTATGTTATCTGAGCTTTATCTACTGGTTTCATTGTCCTAAAATCTTATTTACAACTGCTTGTGCCGTCCAGTCTGGCATTTCCTTCAATGTGTCAGTTTCTTTCCTCAGTTACTCCACACTACTCTGCCGATCTGGCATAGGTTCGAGTGATGGACAGAAAGACCAGAATTATAATAGTAAATATAAATGACTGAACAGTTTCAAAGTTTGAATAGTTTCAAAGTAGGAAAACTGAATAGTTTCATAGTAGGAAAATTGAATAGTTTCATAATTTAATAGTTTCATAGTAGGAAAATTGAATAGTTTCAAAGTAGGAAAATTGAATAGTTTCATTGTAGGAAAATTGAATAGTTTCATAGTAGGAAAATTGAATAGTTTAATAATAAGAAAATTGAATAGTTTCATAGTAGGAAAATTGAATAGTTTCATTGTAGGAAAATTGAACAGTTTCATAGTAGGAAAACTGAATAGTTTCATAGTAGGAAAATTGAATAGTTTCATAGTAGGAAAATTGAATAGTTTAATAGTACGAAAATTGAATAGTTTCATTGTAGGAAAATTGAGCAGTTTCATTGCAGGAAAACTGAATAGTTTCATAGTAGGAAAACTGAATAGTTTCATAGTAGGAAAACTGAATAGTTTCATAGTAGGAAAACTGAATAGTTTCAAAGTCAGGTGACCTCGGGCAGAAAGTGAAACAAGTTTTGTAAAGGAAAATCATAATAAATCCGCCAGACAAAGGGAACAAACAGACTACAGGACAAAACACAACACATTTCAACCTATCGGGTCTTCTTCAAGCAAGTAAAACAATATTCATGACAATGAAAACGAAGAACGAGCGATCGCTCATTTTCTCTAATTCTGTGTGAGATGGGCATTGAATGAAAATGAGGCTGTTGGGAAGGACACGATGTGAGTTGAAATGACAATGATGATGATAATGATTGCAATGATACAAATGATGGTGATTATTAGATACCAGTTAAAGGATAAAAGGGGAGGGGGACCACATTTATTTACATATTTTACTTGTTTATTTGATTTATTTCAGTTGTGGGAAGAAAACACAGAAATGAAAATCACATCCTATCATAACATATGTAGAAAATGAAATGTTAAGACATACTACAAACCGGTACAGATGAATGTTTTCCTTGCCTGGATTGAATTGATGGTCAGAAAGACCAACTAAAGTAGTAAATACACACACACACATATATATATATATATATATATATATATATATATATACTTTTTTTTAACAATTTAATAGTGGGGGAATACAAGTGGGGCCGGAATAGCTCAGCTGGTAAAACGCCGGACTCATAAATCTTGGTGATCCTGGAGTTGCGGGTTTGAATCACCGCCGGGCCATTTCGGTCCAGGGGGATTTTTCCCTCGGAGTTAACATTGGTTCTGACTCTATTTTCCATACAGTCCTTCGAACGAGGTTCCATGTGTGAATGCACGCATAACATCTTGCACACACATAAAATCCCATCACCAACTTTCGGAAGTGAAGTTTGGTCCGTTGGTATTGATGACACGTTACACATAGCATGCACCCTGCGTAAGAAATGGAAAGAATGAAGAAAGTAAGGAAATTGAGTGAACGATATTGAATGATATGGACTGGATGACACGGGAAACGACTGAATGAAACACCAGCTGGCAACTCCTCAGTTGGCACTACCCAGGTAGGCAGCCCGTTGTGTAAATGAGTGGGGATTGTAAAGCGCTTAGAGCTTGGTCTCTTGGCGTTTTATAAGTATTCACTACAATAATTATAATAAGTGTAGGCTAACAATTCTCCTGTGGCAAAGATCTAAATAAAAGGAGAGGAAAATGAGAACATAAAATCAGGGAAATATGCTCTAAATGATAAGCCCCACACAAGCAGCATATGGGACCCATCGTAATCCTTGTTAAGACAAGTCAATTCCTATTGCCAGCTCCTAGGTCTTTCGTCCGTTGGATCAGATTCATCCGGAAGACACAACTGATTGTGTTTGTGCTCCCTTGGCATCAAATGAAGATACACCACAGTCTATAATTCTATGGTATTCTCACCACCAAGGGTTCAAACAAAAGAATCCAGCAGCACCCCAAAGCAGCCAGCGAAGGGTAGAAAAGTAAAACAAAAAGAAAGTGTTGTAAGGAAGTAAGTTGCATGAAAAACTAAAATCATGTTTCAAAACCGGGTGACTGAGGGCAAAATTTGAAAAGAGAGGGGGTTAGTTACCGCCAAGGATACAGACAAACAGAGTACAGGACTAGACAAAAATGCATTTCGAGCTCATGAGTCTTCTTCTGGTGAAAATAAATCACATTTAGGACAGTGACAAAGAACAAGAAACCACTTAGCTGCTTCTCCTGTTCGTCTCGCAATCAAAATCATTTTTATGATTATTATTGATTAATTATGATAATGCACATTTAACCAAGGAATATGTTTGAATCAATATTTTAAAGTGTACGTCCCTTTGGACGATTGAAACTGAGTGTATCAGTGAGCGGAAAGAGAAGATGAGACAGCTTCTTGAAAAAATAAGGGGGGAAAAAAAAAAAAAAACGAACAGAAATAGAGACACAGAGCTTCAGCTTGTCGGCACGTCGGGGATATTTTCGCTGTAAAATTTTGAAATGGTGCGTCACGTTTCATGTTCGTCTTGCGCCAGGCTGTCGCGCAACTGTTGTTTCACTGCCGAAGTAGGATTGAGTCCGGACTCTTCTCTCTCACTCGATCACGAGGACAGCTGAAGTCGACAAAACATGCTTGTCCACGCCAGCAAAGCCGATTCGAGATGTGGATGATCGGCGTTCGACCGATTTCGAATTGAAAGGAAAAGAAAAGGCTTGCTCCACACCAGTCGAGGAAGAATAGCGCCCCTTTGAGGGCTCTGTGGGCTGTCTACACTTTTTTCCTTTTTCTTTTTTTAACTCAATATTTCACAAATAAAAGATCCCACAATTATCAAAAATGTTATTATTCCGTGTGTGTGTGTGTGTGTGTGTGTGTGTGTGTGTGTGTGTGTGCGTGTGTGTGTGCGCGTGCGTGCGTGTGTGTGTGCGTGGTGTGTGTGTGTGTGTGTGTGTGTGTGTGTGTGTGCGTGCGTGCGTGCGTGTGTGTGTGCATGTGTGTGTGTGTGTGTGTGTGTGTGTGTGTGTGTGTGAGAGAGAGAGAGAGAGAGAGAGACAGAGTTTTCCACTGTCATATTCAGATCCAAGCCCGTTCTCCTCCTCCCCCTCAAACACCCCCCCCCCCCCCCCCCCCCCTTTTCCTCAAGTCCCTCCACCCAACTTTTTTTTTGTTTTGTAATGCAGCTGTTTGAAATTTCAAGCTCACCCCTCCCCACCTTGTCTCCTCCACTCAGCCCCACCCGTACCCCTGACCCCCAACCCCCGCCCCCACAATCCTTCCCTCAGCTGCCAATGTATTTTCTTTTTTTTTTACAGTGTAGGCTAAGCTGTTTCTCGCCCAGCTCCTTCTCCCCCCCCCCCCCCCCACCGGTCCTCCCCCCTACCCTCCCCTTCAAACTTTCCCCATTCCCACCCGTCAGCTTCTCCTCCACCCTGGCTGTCTTCTACTCTATGAACTGGGGGGAGTGACGGGGAGGGGGGGGGGGGGGGTAGTATACGTTTTGTGCTGTAACGTCGCTTGTGAAATAATACAGCAGCATGTGCATATAGGCCTATGTAAATGTGCAGATGGATGAAGGTATGAGAGAAAGAGAGAGGGGGGAGGGGGGGGGGGGGGAGGGCACAAACACAACACCTGTTACTGTGCGGCAACTGCAAGCTTCCCATCCCCAGACCATCATACCTTTGCCTGTCCGTAGACACGTCAACATCTGCCCTAACGGTCTCCCTTGACAGCACGCCTTGTGTTTACCTGTGCACCCAGCCGTCGTTTTAACGCAGTTTTTGATCAAGGTAAGGTAAAAATCGTCTGGACGCGAAACTTGTATAAAGTAAGAAAAGTGGCTTTTTTGTTGCTTTTTTTTTTCTCTTCTCTCTTCTTTTTCTTTTCTCTTTTCCCGCTGAGGAGGAAACACACTCGCATCACGCTAACTGCAGTAATAGCGGCACAGCGGCGAGTGCCGAAGGAGAGATGGTAAAATGCTTCTCTGGGTCCTCCCCAGCACCTTCGGGTGTTTCTTTTTCTTCTTTGCCTAAACTAGGCTGACCCTGGAGAAAGGTCCAGTGACGGTGAGGAAAGACCCACTGACCACAGGGAAAGTCCTGTTGACAGTGGGAAAGACTACAACTTTGGATTCTCTCTTGAGGGCACATAAGACCGTATGGCGAAAGCTTGGCTGTGTCTGGAGTGGCACTGTCTTCATCTGTCCGTGGGCAGGGGTGGTTGGGTCTGTGGGGTGTGCTCGGCAGCTGGAGGGTTTTTCGCCGGTGGGCTCTGCAGTCATGAAATACGGGCTGGTACACCCATGGGGATGCTACTTTAAGGCTGTTAAGAGCTGCATCCTGTAGTCTGATTTACCTCTGTTCAGGAGCAGTTATGTCCCTTGATATCTTAATGGAGTGTCCTGCGCGTGCCTGTACCCATCGTCAACACAGCGCAGGCCTCCAAGGGTGGTGCAGGACTGCTCTAAAGGCAGGTGAAGACAGTGCTTCTCTGGGTCCTCCCCAGCACCTTCGGGTGTTTCTTTTTCTTCATTTTCATGAAGGGCGTTAATGTCAGAAGTCAACGTCGGGCGGCGTAGGCAACCTTCCAGCCACTATGGGTGACCGCGGGTCCAGCCTGTGCCACCGGGGAGGGGGGGGGGGGGGGGGGGGGGGGGGGGGGGGGGGGGGGGACGGGAGCGAGGGGGGGAGGGGGTGGAACGCCCTCCTAGAGATGAGGGGATGAAGCGCTGCCTAACTACGATAACCACGGTGTGGCAAACCATGTTTTCGGGTCAGCATGGTGGACACCCCTCTCGGAGATGGGCTGGAAAATTACCCTCTTGTCTACAAGTCGGTGAGGACCATAGAAGGGAATCGTGCCCTGCTCCAGCAATATCCGTGCTGCTCCCTCTTTGAGGCGGCCTCGCGAAGCACAGGACCATGGCCACCCGAGCATGAAGGGGGCCGCCTAATACCCCCCCCCCCCCCACCCCCCAAATCCGGCCTTTTGGGGGGAAAGAGGCGAAGATTACCGACGCCCACAGTCGGTTGACCAATACCACAGAGTACAGACAGCAGTTCAGACGGAACCAAACACAAGTGCTGGACACCAGTTTAGCTGTAGGAAAGAAGAGGACCCAGACTGGAGTCTGGGACGGAAACCAGAACAAGATAGAATAACGAACCAGTAGGGTAACCCTCGTTCCCACGATGAAAGAGTTACATGCCCAGAATTCCAAACGAATGTTGCTTACAACACCGAATCGCCTAGCAAAAATAACAACACAGAGCACACTCCCACACCCCCCATTTCCCTCCCTCGTCAGGCCCTGTCATGTGACAGTAAACACACCGTCAACATCTTTTTACAAGAAAAACACCGCTGTCCCCCTAGCATTCTGTTAAAGATCCGCATTTTACAAGAAAAACACCACTGTCCCCCTAGCATTTTGTTAAAGATCCGCATTTTACAAGAAAAACGCCACTGTCCCCCTAGCATTCTGTTAAAGATCCGCATTTTACAAGAAAAACGCCACTGTCCCCCTAGCATTCTGTTAAAGATCCGCATTTATAAGAAACAAAACCACTGTCCCCCTAGCATTCTGTTAAAGATCCGCATTTTACAAGAAAAACGCCACTGTCCCCCTAGCATTTTGTTAAAGATCCGCATTTTACAAGAAAAACGCCACTGTCCCCCTAGCATTCTGTTAAAGATCCGCATTTTACAAGAAACAAAACCACTGTCCCCCTAGCATTCTGTTAAAGATCCGCATTTATAAGAAACAAAACCACTGTCCCCCTAGCATTCTGTTAAAGATCCGCATTTTACAAGAAAAACGCCACTGTCCTCCTAGCATTCTGTTAAAGATCCGCATTTTACAAGAAAAACGCCACTGTCCCCCTAGCATTCTATTAAAGATCCGCATTTTACAAGAAAAACGCCACTGTCCCCCTAGCATTCTGTTAAAGATCCGCATTTTACAAGAAAAACGCCACTGTCCCCCCTAGCATTCTGTTAAAGATCCGCATTTTACAAGAAAAACGCCACTGTCCCCCCTAGCATTCTGTTAAAGATCCGCATTTTACAAGAAAAACGCCACTGTCCCCCTAGCATTCTGTTCAAGATCCGGATCAAAAGGGGACTGGGTGCAGGATTTGTTCAGCCTTGGCGGGGGTATCGGGTCTCCCAAGTACCCTTCTAATTAGACATTGTACTGTTTTTGCTTTATACAAGTACCCTTCTAATTAGACATTGTACTGTTTTTGCTTTATACGCCGAATCTGTGTCCGTTCGGCCTAATAAAACGTTGGCTTGGAAAAACGAATTTTCGGGCATTGTGCATGGAAGGGGAGGGGGGAGGGGGGGGGGGCTGAGGTAGGGTAGGGCTATGCCCAGACTAAGCACGGACGTCCACTGATGTGTTCCGTCGGTATTGACACAAAACGTGCATCGCTAATCGCTTTTTATTCCTTTGCGGCAAAACGCTAAAGGAGTTCATTCATACCAACGCACGGCACGACACGGCAGGCTGCACACCAAAAATTAAAGCACCCAGGCCATGCTGAAGAAGTCGAGTATTTATAGACTGGCGCAATTGGATTGTTTTGAGACTTGTTATTGGGTCTGAAAGTTGAATATCCTCCTTTTCTTTCGTATGGCCATCAAGGTACAAGCCAGGTGGTTCCAAGCAGACAGATTAAAATCAAAGGGATGGGATTATTTTGGGCTCTTGGCTCGTGAACATGGCGTAAAGATAGGATCACGGGTGAGTGCAAAGGCCTGAAATGTGAGTTAACTAAGGGGAAGGTCATGTATTTGAAGACTGTGATTTCATCGGTGAAGATCCCACAAAACAAGAGAAATAATTGGTGGGGAGTTGTTCTTTTGAGCAAGAATCAGTTTAACATTAAATGGTAGCTCATCATTAAGGCCAAGCTGCAAGAACAAGTGGAAGCAGCAGCATCCACGCCACAACAGAGCAGACCCGTACTACCTGCTGACTCGTCGAGAGCAGGTAGCCATTTTCAGGCTCAGGACAGGCCACAACTGCCTGAAACACCACCTATTTATTAAACTCCGCATCGGCAACACAGAGCAGTGCCCCTGCAGAACAGGCAGCCAGACAACAGAACATCTGCTGCAGTCCTGCCCGCTCCACCAAGCGCTCCGAGAGAAAACCTGGCCTGACCCAATCCCAGTGGCCCGGAAGCTTAACGGAGGACTGGAGGACCTGCGACGTACTGCCACCTTTGTCGAGGAGACGGGGGAGTCCATCTGAAAAATGACGAACGAGACAACAATGGTAGCTCAAATTTATGGCAGGCCTCAAAACGCTTGCATGGGTTATATAGTGTTTTAGCGCAAAATCCTGATTGTGGCGCGAGGCCGCAAGGACGCCCTTCCACGGAACAGGTCGGACTGTGCATGCAGGGTTTTTTTTTCCGTTTGCCCATGCGTCCGTCAGGGGACTGAATTTTTCTCGTTATTTTCATGTTAAATTACCTTTCTTGCCAAAGATGGACGACGAAAAGCTGAACACTGCAGCGGTCAAGTTGGGGCCCAGCCTCCATGATACAGGGGATTGAAAACAATTCCACAATTGTGGCATAATCATAGCTGGGAGGGAAAACATGGCAAAAGAAGTTGGACAGCATGGTAAGTCACTAAAATCATTCATTATACTAAAAAGTAGCGCAGAATCTCTCTCTCTCTCTCTCTCTCTCTCTCTCTCTCTCTCCTCTCTCTCGTCATCCGTCCGTGTAGTCTAAATGCTTTCATGACATAAACGTGCGTGGCTGTTTGTCCTTGTAAGTATGAACGTAGCCTAAGGCTATTTTTCTGTTGCGTGTCTACTAACCACAGCCTATTGCGTGTCTACTAACCACGGCCTATTGCGTGTCTACTAACCACGGCCTATTGCGTGTCTACTAACCATGGCCTATTGTGTGTCTACTAACCACAGCCTGTTGCGTGTCTACTAACCACAGCCTATTGCGTGTCTACTAACCACGGCCTATTGTGTGTCTACTAACCACGGCCTACTGTGTGTCTACTAGCCACGGCCTAAGGCTGCATATATACGTACCACATCCTACGGCTACGTTTATACTAATCACGGCCGAAGGCCATATTCACACTGACAACGATTCATGGCCTAATGCCATATTGACACTGACAACGACCTGAGTTGCGTTTATACTGATCACGGCCTAAGGGTATATTCACACTGATAAAGACCTGAGGTTACGTTTATACTGATCACGGCCTAAGGCCATATTGACACTGACAACGACCTGAGTTACGTTTATACTGATCACGGCCAAAGGGTATAATTACACTGATAAAGACCTGAGGTTACGTTTACACTGATCACGGTCTAAGGGTATAATTACACTGACAACGACCTGAGCTGCGTTTATACTGATCATGGCCTAAGGGTATATTCACACTGATAAAAACCTGAGGTTACGTTTATACTGATCACGGCCTAAGGGTATATTCACGCTGATAAAGACCTGAGGTTACGTTTATACTGATCACGGCCTAAGGGTATAATTACACTGATAAAAACCTGAGGTTACGTTTATACTGATCACGGCACAGGTCAACGTTGATACCAATAGCGGATGGGCGATCACGCACCTTTTCCACCCAGAGAGAGAGAGAGAGAGAGAGAGAGAGAGAGAGAGAGGTCTAGTCCATTTACTCCAACTTTTCCCGCCGCGTCTCGCGCGATGGAAAAGGGTTATTATTCTGTCGGCTTTATCATCGATGACGTGACTCGACTGCAGCCATCAGTACCTCATCATCCAAAAAATTTTTTGTTAAAAAGGTAATTCAACATGAAACCACGAGAAAAGTTTACACCCCGGATACGAATGGACAGAAAACTTACTGCATGCACAAACCGAAAATTACCGTGGGTTAATTAATAAAGTTCTGTGTCACGCCATTTAGCCGCGCTAACTGTGGAAGCTTTCGCGACGACGCCAGTGGGAATAACGTTCGAACCGCATTCTTCTGGCTGCGCGGTCCGGCTGCGGTCCGACTGCGACTACGGCGAAAGCAGTTTTACTGACAAAGCTTAGGAGACGGAATGATTCGGCTCGCCCAGCGACTTGCTGTGTCTTAGTTTTCCATGTCTCGATGATTTGATGATTCGATTGAACTTATTCACACAATCTGTAAACCATGCATTGAGTACACCATCTGAACACGTAACCTTCTCCATTAATGAAACTGCTCGCCCCACTCCGCTCTCTCTTCCATCTCTCCTCCCCCCCCCCCCCATCTTCTGTCTCTCTCTCTCTCTCTCTCTCTCTCTCTTTCTTTTCTTTTTTTTTTTTTTTTTTTTTCTTTTTTTTGACTAACCACCATGTCAGCATTACATGTATGAATAGTCTGCTTGTCGCTGTACAATTACATTACAGTATTGCTGCGTTGAGGTGTCACTATGAATAGTATGGATTGAAGTGATATATGCTTATGACCAGGACAGATTGTAAGACAAGGCCTCAGCGTAGAATCTTCATCCTTGAGTATTAAAGATCATTCAATCAGTCAGTTGGTTCTGTTCTCGACACCGACGGAGAACCTCACTGGACGTCTGTAGGTAAGTGTGAGCAGCGCCTTAACAACTGGCTGACCATCTTCAGTCATCTCATCAGTTATGCATACAGTCCTAACACATACATAATAGCCCTGTTTTCATCACTTAAGCAAGCGCGTGCATGCACACACATGCGCGCACGCACGCACACACACATACACAAACACATACATACACACACGTACACACGCGCACACACACACACACACAGACATACATACGCGCGCGCGCGCACGCACGCACGCCACACCCCACACACACACCACACACACACACACACACACACACACACACACACACACACACCCAACCAACCAACCAATCGCGAGCTATAGGCCTAGCTGTTGTTGTGCAGTAGGTGCAGCGGTTAGCACCGCGGACTTACAGTCTGGTTGGTTGCGGGTCGATCCGCACTACAGCCATCGATTTGTACCGCGAGTAATGTATCAAGTGTCCTGTGAACTCAAACGGGAAAAAAACTGGGACCACACCGTCGAGTTTCATCGATTTCATGGATGTGTCATTGGAGAGAGTGGCGCCAGTGTCAAAGGGCCAGGGTGGGGGGTGTTGGTGGGGGGGGGGGGGGGGGGGGGGGTGGGGGGGGCGGGGGGGGGGCGGGGGGGGGGGGGTACAGTGAAGGAGGGTGATGGTGTGAATGTGACGACGTAATCAGAAGTTCACTAGAATGATTACGTCAATAAAAATGCGAACATTAGGTTCTGTGAAATGAACTGTCTGCCTGTCTGTGTGCCTGTCTGTGTGTCTGTCTGCGTGTCTGTCTGCGTGTGTGTGTGTGTCTGCCTGTCTCTCTCTCTGTGCCTGTCTGTGTGTCTGTCTCTCTGTCTCTCTCTCTGTGAATGTGTGTGTGTGCCTCTGTGTGTGTGTGTGTGTGTGTTGTGTGTGTGTGTGTGTGTGTGTGAAAGTGACTAACTCGTAAATCATTGTCGTCAATTGTCCTCAGGCTGTGACCAATCCTTCGCATAATCTCAACCTTATTAGGAATATCATGTTACTATGCAGTGTGTGTGGGCGTGCGCGCGCGCGCGTGTGTGTATGTATGTAGAGATGTGTGTGTGTGTGTGTGGTGTGTGTGTGTGTGTGTGTGTGTGTGTGTGTGTGTCACGGTCGCTAAGCCGGACGGCCCTACCACCCTTACCCACGCCTATCACACACTAGGTCAGACAACACAGCACACTAACACAGTTTTACAATCACGCACGCTTCTTTATTTCACACACACTCCATGGCGCCACCACTCACGCACATCCACAACTGCACACAAGTATCCCAATTCCCGCTGACTCACCCTACTCTACTATAATGACCTGGAAGACCCTAACCTAACCTAAAACACCAGTTACAGTATATCACTGTGACCTGGGGACACAGTGATAGCCCGCACACGTGGTGACTAACTACTAGGGACAAGGATTTACCAAAGGGACTCTAATCTCTTAACGACCGCTACCACCCACACCTCTCCCCAGGACTCACCCTTCTCTTTTAACCCGGGACCACTACCAAACTGGTCGCTGCGTCCCTAAGGGAGGCAACGACAAGTACCCTACACTGTGCCGGCCACTACGTCCTAAAAGGAGGCAGTAGCTAACACCCCTAACCCTACTGCCTAACGCTACACCCCTTCTATCACAAACATGGGACAACCCATCCCGGCCCGGAAAGCTCCAGTCCTCAGCGCTGTACGTGGCCCCTCACAGGCTGACACCTCCCCGGAAGACTGCACCCCGGCACTGTCCGTGGCTCCTCCGCGGGCCGACACCCTCCCCGAAGACTCTGCACCCCGGCGCTGACCGTGGCTTCCCGCAGTCTGACTCCTCCCTGCGATGGGCACGACACCCAACGTACACACACCAGACGCCCTCTCGACGGGTCCGGGGCTCGTAGGACGCCTCCTCCTCTGAAGGCCCCGCCGGACACCAAGGGTGAAAAGGCCTGGTGCAGCGCCCTCTCACAGGACGCCTGAACAGGGACGAGGAACCAGTGCCGGAGAACTCCCGGAAGAGCACCGGTAGCTGGAGGAGAGCTGCCCCACACAAGGCAAACGGCCTGGGTGGTCTCCCTCTCCCGGGAAAACAACAGGCACTGGAAAGCGCCGCTCACCTGCCAGCACGCGGCAGTAGACTGCGGTGATCTGGCCCCAGCCTCAGGACGGAACAGGATACCTGCTGACACAACTGGACATACAGACGATCAACCACACCAGTTCTGCAACTGGCTGACAGTGGCTGCCAACAAGGACGACACCGACTCAGCACAGGCCAAGGGCACCCAAACCCGACGAGGACCTGGCCCTAACTATATGACTCGAAGTCACTCTTCAAAAACTACCGGCGCTGCCGCCGCACCTACAAGGAGTACGTCCACTCCGACGAACACCAGGGACCGAAGTCAAGCTATCCCAACACATTCCGCCCTGGTCGGAATCAAGCGAACTCTACTCACCACACAAAACAACGATTGGTCAGAGCAGTGTATCCCTCCGCAGAGCTGACACGCCTGACCAACGGACTAGTTATTGCTCGTGCAACAACACGACAATTTACCACAACAACTCACAGACTTGACAACACAACAACAGCCGATATCCTGCCCCGCCTTCTCTGGTGTAGAACCAAAGTAACAAAAGGGTAACAATCGGGAACGAAACCAACCTCCCGCTTCCATTCCATTCCTTCAATAAGTGAAGACTGGAATGAAAGAATACTGTATGTCCTATTTCCCCAGCCTCCTACCTAGCCTAATCTTTCTACCTAACCCTGAGGAACTTAACCTAACTCTAGCTAACTAAACCCCAACCTCACATACGCGCGAGCGCGCGCGCGCGCACACACACACACACACACACACACACACACACACACACACACACACACACACACACACACACACATACGCGCACACGCTCTCTATCTTGAACCACCACTACTCTTAAACACATGGACATACTGATTTAGTACCGCCGATCGGTGACAGTGTATTTGTACAGATCTATGCATGAGATATACAAAAGATACCCTGGCGATTTTCCTTCATATGCGCATGTCTACCATTACAGTAAATGCGTCCGTGTGTCTGCCAGCCAACGGTTGTTTTGTTTGTTATCTAAAAAAAAATTAATTGTTGTTTTGGCTTTTTATGTTTTATTGCTGTTGTCGTTCGTTTTTTTTGTTTTTTTAGTGTAGAACATATCCGGGTTTTGTTTGTTTGTTTTCCCTCGTTTTCTCTCAAATTGCCCCAAACTCGCTTCAACTCCTCGAAATTTCTCCCGATATTCCGGTCCCCTGCCCCCCCCCTCCCCGCATCTCTCGTCCCCCCTCCCCCTACCCCCCCCCCCCCCCCCCCCCTCCACCACCTCACTGAGCTCTCTGATAGCAACTGTTACAGAAGATGTGGAATTCTAAATCTTCTTCAATGTAGTTTGTTTGATAAATAAGACATAAGTCGTTTGTCTGATCCGCCTTACAGTTGCTGAAAGTGGGCTGTCTTAAGATCAAATTTATTAAATTTTAGAATTTGAATTTGTAATAAAACAGCAGGCGCAAGTGTGTGTGTGTGTGTGTGTGTGTGTGTGTGTGTGTGTGTGTGTGTGTGTGTGTGCTCGTGTGCGCGCGCGCGCGTGTGTATGAGATCGATATAAACAGTTCAGCCGTTCGTTTGGTTAAGCGTTGGCAAGATTTTATCCTCTGTGTTTTGGATCGGGTCAAAAACTCAATAAAACCCCAAATGTGTGTATGCGTGTTGGGAGAGGAAGAGGGAGAGTGTTGTGTGTGTAGATGTTGCGCACATGCGCGTGTGTGTATGTAAGTTTGTAAAACGATTGAATTTATCTGATCTTTGATGCTACATTCATTAGTATAGTGTGGAGGTTGGATATGTGTCGATTGTGACTCTCTCTCTCTCTCTCTCTCTCTCTCTCTCTCTCTCTCTCTCTCTTTTGTGAATGTGTGTGTGTGCGCCTCTGTGTGTGTGTGTGTGTGTGTGTGTGTGTGTGTCTGTGTCTGTGTCTGTGTGTGTGGAGGGGGGGGGGGGGGCGTGTGTGTGTGAAGGTGACTAACTCGTAAATCATTGTCGTCAATTGTCCTCAGGCTGTGACTAATCCTTCGCATAATCTCAACCTTATTAGGAATATCATGTTACTATGCAGTGTGTGTGGGCGTGCGCGCGCGCGTGCGTGTGTGTATGTATGTAGAGATGTGTGTGTGTGTGTGTGGGGGGGGGGGGGGGCTGGCACGCGTGCATTTCTCATCGTGTCTGTGTATTTGTACAGATCTATGCATGAGATATACAAAAGATACCCTGGTGATTTTCGTTCATATGCGCAGGTCTACCATTACAGTAAATGCGTCCGTGTGTCTGCCAGCCAACGGTTGTTTTGTTTGTTATCTTAAAAAAAATTAATTGTTGTTTTGGCTTTTTATGTTTTATTGCTGTTGTCGTTCGTTTTTTGTTTTTTTAGTGTAGAACATATCCGGGTTTTGTTTGGTTTTCCCTCGTTTTCTCTCGAATTGCCCCAAACTCGCTTCAACTCCTCGAAATTTCTCCCGATATTCCGGTCCCCTCCCCCCCCCCCCCCCCCCCCCCCCTCTCTCGCCCCCCTCCCCCCCCCCCCCCCCGCCCCCCTCCACCACCTCACTGAGCTCTCTGATAGCAACTGTTACAGAAGATGTGGAATTCTAAATCTTCTTCAATGTAGTTTGTTTGATAAATAAGACATAAGTCGTTCGTCTGATCCGCCTTACAGTTGCTTAAAGTAAGCTGTCTTGAGATCAAATTTATTAAATTTTAGAATTTGAATTTGTAATAAAACAGCAGGCGCAAGTGTGTGTGTGTGTGTGTGTGTGTGTGTGTGTGTGTGTGTGTGTTGTGTGTGTGCGCGCGCGCGCGCGCGCGTGCGCGTGTGTGTGTATGAGGTCCATATAAACAGTTCAGCCGTTCGTTTGGTTAAGCGTTGGCGAAATTTTATCCTCTGTGTTCTGGAACGGGTCAAAAACTCAATAAAACCCCAAGTGTGTGTATGATTGTTGGGAGAGGAAGAGGGAGAGTGTTGTGTGTGTAGATGTTGCGCACATGCGCGTGTGTGTTTGTAAGTTTGTAAAACGATTGAATTTATCTGATCTTTGATGCTACATTCATTAGTATAGTGTGGAGGTTGGAATGTGTCGAAAGTGACTCTCTCTCTCTCTCTCTCTCTCTCTCTGATCTCTCCTCTCTCTGCTCTGTATCTCTCCATCTCTCTGTCTCTGTCTCTCTCTCTCTCTCTCTCTCTCTCTCTCTCTGTGAATGTGTGTGTGTGCCTGTGTGTGTGTCTGTGTGTGTGTGTGTGGGGGGGGGGGGGAGGGGGGGGGGTGTGGTAAGGTGACTAACCGTAAAATCATTGTCGTCAATTGTCCTCAGGCTGTGACTAATCCTTCGCATAATCCGATTGAGAGAGGGGTGAGACAGGGGGACCCATTATCCCCTTATCTATACTTCCAGATGAGGACTTCCAGTGCTCCGTAATTGATGACAATGAAACAACAGACTGGTTCCCAGTGATGACCGGGGTGAAACAGGGCTGCTGCATGTCAGGATTCCTATTTCTGCTAGTGATTGACTGGGTCATGCGGAAAACCGTAGAGGGTGAGAGAACCGGGATCCGATGGAACTTCACAACCATGTTGGAGGACCTGGACTTCGCGGATGACCTCGCCCTACTATCCTCAACAATGAACCACCTTCAGAACAAAACAACAAAACTTGAAGACAATGCAGCCAAAGTTGGACTGAAGCTGAATGCCAAGAAGTGCAAAGCCATGAAAGCCAACAGCAGGAGTGACGATAAGCTGAAAGTTGGAGGAAGTGAAGTAGAGGAGGTAGAGAGCTTCACATATCTGGGTGCAAATGTGACAAAGGACGGCGGAGGCACAGCTGATGTCAAGAAGAGAGTAGCCTTGGCCAGCGCACAGATGAAGCGGCTATCAAACATCTGGCAAGCCAGCGACATAGGCAGAAAGACTAAAGCTTCCCTTTTCAAGAGCCTTGTCTTGTCCGTCCTACTCTACGGATGCGAGACTTGGAAACTGACTAAAGGAGAGGAAGAAAAGCTTGACACCTTTCAGACCAAGTGTCTTAGGAGGATTTTCAAGATCCGATGGCAACAACATGTCTCCAATAAGACAGTTCTTGAGATGGCAGAAGCAGGAACGACCAGCGAGGAGGTGAGGAGACGGAGGTGGAACTGGATTGGGCACATAATGAGGAAGGAGAGGAACGATGACTGTGCTGTGGCCCTTGGCTGGACACCAGAGGGAAGAAGGAAAAGAGGCCGACCGAAAACAACATGGCGGTGAATGGTGGAGAAGGAGAGAAACGGCGCAGGCTGGAAAACATGGAGTGTTGCACGCCATGCAGCTACAGACCGAACACAGTGGAGGAGAGACGTCCAAGCCTTATGTGCCTCCTGGCACAGAGAGATTTAAGGTAAGGTAAGGTATACCTAATTTGTGCTGAGGTTCTGTCATTAATGATTCGCTCTAATGAGCATATTAAAGGAATTAAAGTTGTTAACAAGGAAACATTACTGTCACAATTTGCTGATGACACTAGTTTATGTCTAGATGGTTCAGAAAGATCTTTTAACGAAACGGTATCTGTCCTTACTAAATTCTTACAAATTTCAGGTTTAAAAATCAATTTTGACAAGTCACAAGTAGTATGGTTGGGGAGTAGAAAGAATTGTGGAATTAGATTTATGAGGGACAAAAATTTTTTTTGAGATCCAGGTACTTTCAAAATTCTTGGTATCAAATTCTCCACTAACACAAATATTATTGTACAGATTAATTTTGAAGATAAACTTTTTGAAATAAAAAGAGTCATAGCTTTTTGGAAAAAAAAAAGAAATGTAACTCCTTTTGGAAAAATAACTGTTATTAAAACTTTGGCATTTTCTAAAATTGTTCATTTATTGATTAACCTACCAGACCCCCCAGAGGATTTTTCTTGTTGCTTTAGAAAAACAATTGTATAGTTTCTTATGGAACGGTAAAAAAAAGTAAAATAAAAAAATCTGTGGTTCAAAAGCAGTACTGTGAAAGTGGATTAAAAATGTTAAATGTAAAAAAGTTTATTTCTTCTATGAAGATAAGTTGGCTGAGAAGATTAATGTATGAGTCGGGTTGGCGGGAATTTACCATTAATATGTTCCCTAAGCTGGACAATATAAAAAAAAACTTTGGTGCTGAATTTTCTAATGTTATTATGCAAGATGTCAATAACCCGTTCTGGAATGATGTGATGAAACACTACAAGAAACTGTGTCAATGCTGTCCGACTGCAGTACATGATTTCATGTCAGAGTGTATTCATTACAATATTAAAATTTTAAGAGATAAAAAAGTTATTTTTGTACAGGAATGGTGTAATTATGGCATTTTCTTCATTAAACACTTGATTAATGAAAATGGGCATTGGATGACCTTCCATGAATTTTTAATTAAATATCAAGGTATAAGAACAAACTTTCTCTTGTATGAAGGCATAATAAATGCCATTCGCAACTATTGCCAAAAACTTAATATTATCATAACTAACCAATATAAACTCTTAGACCAAAAAGCCTGGCTTTGCATTAAAAGAGGCAACAAATATGTACAAAAAAACTTTAAATGAAAATAATGCCTCTCCCGCTGCTGTTAATAAATGGAATAATCTTTTTGTAAATCTGAATTGGAAACAAATATTCCTTCATAGTTATAAAGTTTCTACTGACGTCCAGCTTAGACGGTTCCAATGTCGACTTCTACATAGAATGCTGCCAACCCAGAAATACCTATTTCAGTGCAAACTTGTTGATTCACCATTATGTAACTTTTATGATCATGAACAACAGACTATTACACACATGCTTTTCAACTGTAATATTGGGCAGCGGTTTTGGAGAAATCTTCAAAACCTGCTAATGGATAAATG
>CM065723.1:26606669-26616669 GCA_033310375.1 Conus canariensis
ACAGGCACCTGCAGTGTTGGTCAGGAAATTTGAGCAACACTTTCAGAAACGCATCCATTAAGTGGATGAAACTCGACTGTGTGGTCCCAGTCTTCCCAACTGAGTCCGCAGCAAACTCAACTCTGGGTAGGAGCCGGTCGGGGCAAAAAAAACCCACATGACTCCGATGGGATTCGAACCCACGACCTCCCAGCCGGGAGTCCGCGACGCTAACCACTTCGCCACGGGGGGGCTGGTTCAGTCTTAAATGTCTTTACAACAAAGCTGTTTTCATGTTTAAAATTGTGAACAATTTAACGCCTGCTTATCTCAACAACAAATTTTCCATCAATAATGTTCGTAACCAACGTAATATCTGCATTCCTCTCCCAAGAACTAAATTTTTTTTGTCTTCTCTCATTTATTCTGGAAGCAAATTATGGAATGATGTACATGACCACATTAAATGCAAACCAAGCGTTTTGTCGTTTAGGAAGGCATACCACGCACATTTGATAGAACAGTGTTAAGTCTAAATATGTTGAGTAACATAATGTACATCAACCTCAGCTTGATGGGTCCTCTTATGTATGTTCATGTGACTTGAATTGATGATGTACTATAAGTGTTTGGTGGTATACGATGGTGTTACTGTGGAGGAGGCGAGCATTTGAAGTGATTATGTATGCGGAAATGCATGCACACGCTTGTGTGCGTGTGTCAAGTCAAGTCAAGTCAAGTCAAGTCAAGTCAAAATTATCTTTATTGAGGGTTAAAGAATAAGTTTTCCAGCTTTTTTTTTATATCGCCCTCATAAACAAGAAAGAAATTTATTCAACATATAACCACGAGCTCAAAAAACATCTTTTAACATTAAATGCAAACCAAGCGTTTTGTCGTTTAGGAAGGCATAACATGCACATTTGATAGAATTTTGTTAAGTCTAAACATGTTGAGTTTATTACTTACGTGTGTGTGTGTATTTGTGTGTGTGTTTTGTGTGTGTTGTGTGTGTGTGTGTTGTGTGTGTGTGTGTGTGTGTGTGTGTGTGTGTGTGTGTGTGTGTGTGTGTGTGGTGTGTGTGTGGTGTGTGTGCGTGCGGTGCTGTGTGCGTGCTGTGTGTGTGTGTGTGTGTGTGTGTGTGTGTGTGTGTGTGTGTGTGTATGCGCGCGCGTTGTGTGTACGTGTGTGCGCACACTCATGTGCGCACGCGCGTGCTCGTGTGTATATATGTATGTGTGTTGTGTTGTGTGTGCGTTTGTGTGTATTTGCGCGCGTTCGCGTGCGTGTATGTGTATGTGAGAGTTTCACGTGTACGTACGTGTGCGTGGTGTGTGTGTGTGTGTGTGTGTGTGTGTGTGTGTGTGTGTGTGTGTGTGTGTGTGTGACACGAATATGTTTATTGAGGGTAAAAACAACAACAGTAACAAACAATATCAAAATGAACATATAATAATACACAAAAAGGAAACAATGAACAAGCTTATAACGACGAAACATGATTGATATAAATATTACATACCTACAAAGGTTAGGTCACAATTTAGGAATAATGTACATTCGAGGAAGGGGGGAAAAAAAGAAGGAAAAAGAAAAAGGAAAAAATGAAAAGAAAAAAGAACTAAAGAGTATGTGCGCACGCGCACGGGCACACCACACACACACACACACACACACACACACACACACACACACACACACACACACACACACGCACACACACACAACACCACACACACCACACACACACACTACACACACACCACAAACACTGTGTGTGTGTGTGTGTGTGTGTGTGTGTGTGAGTCAAGTCAAGTCAAAATTTTATTTCCAGATGGAACATTGAATAAGCAGAGAGAGTGTGTGCGTGTGTGTGTGTGTTCGCATGTGTGTGTGTGTGTGTGTGTGTGTGTGTGTGTGTGTGTGTGGTGGTGTGTGCATGTGTGTGTGTTGGCATGTGTGTGTGTGTGTGTGTGTGTGGCGCGCGCGCGCGCGCGCGAGTGCGGGCGGGGGCACGCCCCCTCCCCCCGCCCGCCCCTCCCTCCCACAAGAAATGCTTCAATGAATAAAACAAAATACTGAGATGAACCATCGGAGAAGTATAGATAAAGATACCCACCGTGTGAATGATCCACTGCTTCATTATTATGGTCATTGTTTGTTTCATGCAATTGGAGTCTGGCTGTTCCAGAATTCGCAAGAGAGTCATGATGTGGAAGGCAGGAGCTGTGCTATTCGCCCTATTGCTTGTTTTCTCTCTGGCTGCCGTCCACCGATTGGAACGGGACTTTGGTAAGGGGTTATTTGACATGTCTTATGCTGCGTCTTCGTTCTCTTGAGGTGTGGCACATAGAGTGGTGACCTTCTGCGGTGTGAGGGCGTAGTGGGGACTTTCTGCGTGTGTTGGCACAGTGGTGGTGACCTTCAGTTGTTGAGGGACGTAGTGTGTGACCTTTCTGTGTGTGAGGACTGTGTGGTGGTGACCTTCATGAGGTGTTGACACATGTAGTGGTGACTTTCAGAGTGTGTTGAGGACGTATGTGGTGGTGACTTTAAACGTGTTGGGACTAGGTGGTGGTGCTTCTGGGTGAGGACTGTGTGTGGTGATTTCATGAGGTGTTGGAAGTGTGTGTGCTTTCATGCGTGTTGGAACAGAGTGTAGTGGTGACCTTTCAGATGTGGGAAGTAGTGTGTGGTGACCTTTATGAGTGTTGGGACGTGTGTGGTGCTTTTGAGTGTGAGGACAGTATGTGGTGGTGACTTCATGAGTGTGTGAGACACGTAGTTGGTGGTGACTTTAGACGTGTTGAGGGCGTGGTAGTGGTGACTTTGAGGTGTGAGGCGAGTGTGTGGTGACCTTTCTGGTGTGTGAGACACAGTGTGTGGTGACCTTTCATGAGTGTTGAGGACATAGTGTGTGTGCTTCATGACTGTGTTGGTCCAGTAGTGTGGTGGTCCTTATGACGTGTGTTGAGGGGACAGTAGTGCTAGTGGTGACCTTTCATGACGTGTGTTGAGGGGACAGTAGTGTGGTGGTGACCTTTCTGACGTGTGTTGAGGGGACAGTAGTGTGTGGTGACCTTTCATGACGTGTGTTGAGGGGACAGTAGTGTGGTGGTGACCTTTCATGACGTGTGTTGAGGGGACAGTAGTGTGGTGGTGACCTTTCATGACGTGTGTTGAGGGGACAGTAGTGTAGTGGTGACCTTTCATGACGTGTGTTGAGGGGACAGTAGTGTGGTGGTGACCTTTCATGACGTGTGTTGAGACAGTAGTGTGGTGGTGACCTTTCATGACGTGTGTTGAGACACAGTAGTGTGGTGGTGACCTTTCATGACGTGTGTTGAGGGGACAGTAGTGTGTGGTGACCTTTCATGACGTGTGTTGAGGGGACAGTAGTGTGGTGGTGACCTTTCATGACGTGTGTTGAGGGACAGTAGTAGTGGTGACCTTTCATGACGTGTGTTGAGGGACAGTAGTGTGATCTTTATGACGTGTGTTGAGGACAGTAGTGTGGTGTCCTTCATGACGGTCTCTCTCTTCTCTCTCTGTCTCACACACACACACGACACACACACACACACAACACACACACACAGCACGCACGCACGCACGCACGCACCACACACACACATCATCTACTCTCCTTCTCTCTCTCTCTCTTTCTCTCTCTTCTCAAATGAATTTCTCACACAGCACAGACACACACACACAATCACACACACACGGACACACACAACACACTACCACACACACATACACATCACACAGCACACACACACACACACACACACAACACATCACACACCACACACACATAAACACACATACACACAATCTACATGAACTTCTCTCTCTCTCTCTTCTCTCTTCTCTCTCTCACACACACACACACACACACACACACACACACACACACACGACACTTTTCTCTACATGTGAATCTCTCTCTCTCTCTCTCTCTGTCACACACACACACACACACACACACACACACACACACACACACAACACACACACACACACAGCACGCACACGCACGCACGCACGCACGCACACCACAACAACCACACACACACACACACACACACACCGCACACACAGTCCACATGAACATCTCTCTCTCTCTCTCTCTCTCTCTCTCTCTCTCTCTCTCTCTCCTCTCTCTCTCTCCTGGAAAAGACCAGTGGTTTGAGGCTGATTACTTTAGCGTTTGTTTCGTTCATATGGCAGTTCCATATTCATTATTCTTGTTCTAACTTCAGCCTGCAATTATTATACTCTGGAACCTAAAACGGCTTTCGGGTGGACTTGCAGATAAACGAACCTTTGAACGAATGAAGGAGATATGTTTGTAAGAGGTATCGAAAGGTAATATGATTTTGTTCCCCCCCCCCCCCCCCCCCCCCCCCCCCCCCCCACCCCCCCCCCTTTTTTACATATGTATTTTTTAATACAATCCTCTCTCTCTCTCTCTCTCTCTCTCTCTCTCTTCTCTCTCTCTCTCTCTCTCTCTCTCTCTCTCTGTGCGAGTGTGTGGCTATAGTTATAGATATTTCTTAGTGGGGCTAGTGTGCAACTAGTTATGTATTGTGCACTGGAAAGCGAAGTGAAGGTTCCCCTTTTGCGTTGCACTTGCACCTGCTGTGATCTTCAACATTATCTCCCTTTACCCTCAAACCTCCGGAGCGTTTTCTGACTAGGATAAACATTAAGTTGAGCCGTTACGTAAAAGATGGTGATAAACAGGCACTATTCGATGCAAAACTGTTCTCCGTAGAAACCGTGCGTTCTTCAGGTGGAATTTGGTCGTAAACCATCTTTTCATCGAAAATCGGTCGAGCGATTTGTTGCGATTGCCCTTCCATGGTGCGGCACTTGATCTGGAACACAACCTATACATGAACACACACACACACACACACACACACACACACACACACACACACACACACACACGGGGCGTTTAGTTTCTCAAGTGGCAGCATCACACAAGCCAGTGAGCTCTAAGGGAGACAGTGAAGCATAAAACAGTGGAATGGAAAAGAACATTTTATAAACAGACTGGTTATCTCAAGCAAGTCTTAAATAATCAAAACGAAGGAACATGTTTTAAAAGCCTCTACTGTGCTCGAAGAACCAAACAAGTGAAAGGGAAATAACTATTTGGACTCGACAGACCAAACAACAAAAGGCACACCGAGACAATTTGAAAGAAGTTTAGGGTCAAAGTGTAAATGGCTGCAGGCGAAGGTCAAAAACATCCGTTGAAGAAGTTCCGGGTCGCCAAAATAATACAACAAACAGAAAATTAACAAGACTTTACTTTTCTTGGCCGTCTTCATGTTGTGCGGAGACAATAAACAACAACAACAACAACAAAGGTAATTATGTTATAAGAAGAATGTGAGCGAACAATTCTCAGTTACTACGGTAATGATTCAGGGGATAAGGGAGGGGGAGTATGGCGAGAAGCGGTGGAAAGGATTTTAAAAATTGAAGTGGAAGTATTGCCTTTTATTTTATTTATTTATTTTTTTAAATTTTTGCTGACAGCATTGGTAATCATCGAGTTCTATATCATTTTGATTTGAACCATTTACTCAGTCTCCTCACTGTCGGTTCCTGGATGATGACTCGGTGAGTTCTGTCATCAACGGTCATGAACTTTCTCACACGTTTCTTAAAAAGTAGAACAACACCTTCTGCAAGTGTACGGTGTTTCCAATGCCGCGGGTCAAACATCATCGATCCCATGACCCCCCCCCCCCCCCAACCTCCAAGATGGGGGTGGGGGTGGGATTAAGGATAGAAAAATGGAATGGAAGCGAATGGTGTATTGAAATAAGTTACTGAAAGCGAGTCTTCGATAACCGAAATGAAAGAATACGTTTAACCACACATGCTCGAAAATCCAAAACAAATGAGGGGAGGGGAGGGGAGGGAGGTAACTCTTTGATAAAGAGTTTGTATAAAAATATTTTGACTTGGGGGGGGGGGGGGGGGTAACTCTTTGATAAAGAGTTTGTATAAAAATATTTTGACTTGGGGAGGGGGGGGGGGGTAACTCTTTGATAAAGAGTTTGTATAAAAATATTTTGACTTCATTCAAAATGTTATTCTGATCATTTATTATTTCGTTTCTTGTATTTGCTTTTTTTTTCTCATTTGTTTGCAAACATAGTTCCTTTATTCAAGATTGCAGACGTAATTCAAGAGTTGTTTTCACCCTTAGCTGTTGTTATTGATCGTGCTTTTTGAAAATGAGAGCGTAGGTTCCCTTTCCTTGTCACTCATTTTTGTTCCAGTCGTGTATGTGTGTGTGTGTGTGCGCGCGCGCCTTCCCAGTGTGGTGTGTGTGTGTGTGCGCGCGCGCGCCTTCCAGTGTGTGTGTGTGTGTGTGCGTGCGCGCGCGCGCTCGCGCCTTTGCATTGGAACGTTGAGTCCACAGAAGAGATTGAATGCCTCTTTCATGCTATCACACACACACACACACACACACACACACTGGCTGACATATGAGCCAGTGGATTTCGTGGGACGAGAGCGCTATGGTACGTTGCATTCTGGAGTGACATCTACTTCACGATGATGTTGCATCTGTCTGTCTGTCGGACTGTCTGTCTGTGTCCTATTCAAATGAAGGATATCGTGTGTGTTACTTATTATCTTTTCTCTCTCTCTCTCTCTCTCTCTCTCTCTCTCTCTCTCTCTCTCTTATAATGCAGATCGCAGCACGACGACCAACCTTGCACGACCTACTGTCCTGGGCCTGGACAAGAGATGACATGCGGTTGCGCCCATCTCAGCGAGATTGATGCTGCCTTTTGTTATTGTCTCACGCAAAAGCAGAAAGCATCGTGATAGGCGTATCTGGAGAGATCTCAGTCACCAAGCACTACTCTAGAGCATTTGGAGCAGACAAAACTAGGTCAAAAACAGCCATGTAGATTTTTTTTTCTTTGTTTGTGTGTCAGATTTTCTCCTCTTTGTATGCAAAGAATGGTTTTACGCTTTTTTAAACTTGATCCACGTTCCGCCTGATTTCTCCTTTTTTTGTGTGTTTTTTTGTTTGTTTTTTTGTTGTTGCAAAGAATGGTTTTACGGCTTTTTAAAACTTGACCACGTTACGCCTGACTATAATCTGAACCAGGAGACAGACGTTTTCGTTTCTCTCATCTTCTGTGCTACCTCGTGGCATTGTATCCACGCCGCTCATGCCGCTGCCTTCGCCCTCGGCCAAAGTCTGACCCGTTCCGCCATAATCCCGGCACCGGCAATCTACAGGGAGTAGTTTATTTCAAGTCGTCATGGGGCTACCCATTAGAGGAGACACTGCACTGCTGCGGAATCACTTCAGTAGTGTTCAGTGGTGCCTGTTCTGATCCAGCCAAACGTAGGACGCCGTCTAATAAGCTCCTTACTGGCAACGATAATGGCTTGGTCACGGAGCCAGCGTGAGCTCTCTCTCTCTCTCTCTCTCTCTCTCTCTCTCTCTCTCTCTCTCTCTCTCTCTCTCTCTCTCCGAAGGGCGCCACCACGTCCGTCCAGTGACAGTCCCCATGAATTTGCAAGACACCCCCGTGACCCCGACAGAACCGAACCAAGGGCATAGACATAGAGAAGTAATCGAAACTCATACAGGGCGTGAACGGCCACAGAATTTGAGATGAGGGTTTGTTTGTTTCGTTTTATTCTGACTTCCCTGAAAGTTGTTTCGTACATTGAACTAATTAATGAGAGAAAAAAAGAAGGGAAAATCAAAGAACGATGTTCAGCATTGCCTTATATAACAGAGATAATGAGGACCGTATATTTATTGATAAAAGAGGGCGAAAATGGACAGCCTCTCGGTATCAACGAGCGAACGTTTCATGGAATTCCACCTGTAGCTCATTTGCCTGATGCCCACCCTAATCTGACTCTGACCCTGGCTCTAACCCCACCCCTAGTGTTCGCATAACCAACCCCTTAAATATATAATATATATATATATATATATATATATTTAAACTTATTTTAAAAACAAGCAAACTTCCCACTGTTCACGATCCCTGTAAGAGTGACTTCCCTTGATCATGGCATTTCTATTTATGAACAAATCCTTCTTCCTGCTGATAAAATCCCGTCATGATTTCAGACCAACTTTTTTTGTTTGTTTGTTTGTTTGTTTGTTTGTTTTAAACGGTCTTTCCGGTGAAAATTGGAGTATAAACCATATCATATATATTACAGAAACAGTCACGTTACAGAGATATCAGTTAGTTAACAAAGTGCAGACTGAAGCATTCATAATTATGAAAGTAACAGAAAGTTGCTTAATGATGAAATGATATTGATGAACGTAAGATGAAATGAATTATACTGAGATGTAGACAAAGTCTGAATTAAATTTTAGGTACACCATTCAAAAATGCGTGGCGTCTGCGCGCGTGTAGACCTATGTGTGTGCTCCATAATCACACCTAGGTACAAAGATAAAAATCAACGACGTTATCTCCAAAAGGAAAGGAACATGCACACGACAGGGTGTAACTCAATTATATTTTCTTCTGACCAATAAGGCTAGACAGGCACGCAAATGTAAGTAAATAATGTTTCCTACTGGCCAAAACAGCCGTGCAACCAGACGCCGGTATTCATTTTAAATTTGTCCATTTAAAAAAAAAAACATCTGGTCACCATGATGTTATTCTTAATCAAATGGCCCATGCGGGGGTTACGGCTGAATAAATTTGGAATCTTTAAACTTTCTGAAGGATTTCTATATCTGGAACTATGTGTGACAGCAAGTGGGGAAAGTTATTGTGTCAAAAACTTATGTTAGCGCTGTTCACATCTGATTTCTTACAATTAACTCGATTTCATGTGTACTTGACTTTCCGAGCAGGAGAAGTTAAGATGCTTATTTTGTAATCTAAAGTGCTCGTCTTCATTACTAACTTGTTCTTGCCCTTCTGACGACAAAAGCAATTCCGGGACAGTCTTTGCACACTGTTTATCGCCCTGATTCTCAAAGATTGTTATTACACCTTCCAGCTTTTGTTTTGCCGGATCAAAATTTTTATTTCGTGGAGTATGGGAGGGTATTAATGTTCCCCATGCTCGATACTCCCCCATGCATATATATTTAAAAACTCATTCTTTTCTCATTCGCCTTTCAGCAATTTGACAATATCGATGTTATTCACAAATGTGTTTGTTTAATAAATCCAACAAGATTAACCGGGTTTCTCACCGCTACAAGTTTGTTTTTTTTTCCAGTCAACATGATATGCATAAAATATGATATGATCTATTGTTTACTTCAGATGACAACATATTGTAAAGTGCTGCTTACTGAGATTAAAAAACCTGCAACAATGCTATCCGTGTTTGTTGAGAGAGGAGAGAGAGAGAGAGAGAAGAGAGAGAGAGAGAGAGAGAATTTGTGAAGTGAGCTCTGTTTGAATCGGGTATTGTGTGTGTGTGTGTGTGTGTGTGTGTGTGTGTGTGTGTGTGTGTGTGTATCTTTTTGTAGATACTCCCCCTCCCTCCCAACTAGAAACGGCTCCCTTATTGCAGTGGGTCGTTTCATAATCATATGCACAAAGCACACGCCGTACATTGAAGCTTGGTTCAATCCCCCCCCCCCCCTCCCCCCTATTTCAGTAGCCTGACTCCGCACGGCTCATTCTGGTCCCCGTCCTTAGTACCACCCCCAGCTCGTCCCGTCGCAGTTCCGCCACCGGCAATCCACCAAGAGAATGAAGACGCAAGAGGGCAACCCACTAGAGGAAACACTGCACTGCGGCCAAATCAGCCCGGTGGTGTTCAGTGGTGCCTGTTCGTATTCAGCACACACAGGACACACCCCACGAAGCCAGACACAGACTACAGTCATTCTTTGTCTTCTTATTCCCGAAGGCTGGCGTCCAGACTACAAGTTAATTGTAGATGAAGGGAGGCGAGGGGGAAAACGAACAAGGAAACACACACACGCACGCACGAACGCACGCATGCACGCACGCACGCACGCACG
>CM065723.1:26619169-26623970 GCA_033310375.1 Conus canariensis
AGTCCAATGCCTCAATGTTCAGTCCAATGTTGTGGTGTTCAGTCCAATGTTGTTGTGTTTAGTCCAATGCCCTAATGTTCAGTCCAATGTTGAGGTGTTCAATCCAATGTTGTGGTGTTCAGTCCAATGCCCTAATGCTCAGTCCAATGCCCTAATGTTCAGTCCAATGTTGTGGTGTTCAGTCCAATATTGCGGTGTTCAGTCCAATGTTGTGGTGTTCAGTCCAATGCCCTAATCTTCAGTCGAATGCCCTAATGTTCAGTCCAGTCTTGTGGTGTTCAGTCCAATGTCTTAATGTTCAGTCCAATGTTGTGGTGTTCAGTCCAATGTTCCGGTGGTCAGTCCAAAGCCCTAATGTTCAGTCCAATGTTGTGGTGTTCAGTCCAATGCCCTAATGTTCAGTCCAATGTTGTGGTGTTCAGTCCAATGCCCTAATGTTCAGTCCAATGTTGTGGTGTTCAGTCCAATGCCCTAATGTTCAGTCCAATGTCCTAATGTTCAGTACAATGCCCTAATGTTCAGTCCAATGCCCTAATGTTCAGTCAAATGCCCTCATGTTCAGTCCAATGTCCTAATGTTAAGTCAAATGCCCTAATGTTCACACACACACACACACACACACACACACACACACCACACACACACACACACACACACACACACACACACACACACACACGGCATAAATGACAGCAGTGTAAAATTGCAAGAGAGTTAACCGCCAAGGCCAGAAAAGTATTACATTCAAGAGTTTTGGCCCTTAGACCGAAACCTCTTGTAACTGCACTATGGTAAACCACTGAGACAAATTATTAGATTCCAGTTAAAGAATAGCAGAGGGGGGTGGGGGTGGTGGGAGACAACATTTATTTGTTTAATAGTTCACTTGCTTATTTACTTATTTCAGTTGCAGTGAACATATCACATAAAAGAAACTGAGATCCTGTCATCACATATGAAGAAAATGAAATGGTAACACATACTACAGACCAGTAGGCTACAGACAAATATTGACGTTTGCAGAGATTCAAATGATGGACAGAAACAGCAGAAGTATAGTAGTAAACATAAATGACATCAATTATTCTATTTCCAATCTGAGATGAAGGACCAAAGGGCATGAAAATGATGATACTGATAGAACATGAAATATCTTGACATGTGTTTTTCAGTTAACTTGAGACCAGGTCAGACTGATACACCAGTGGTGGTGGTGGGCAGGGTGTGAAGAGAGTGGGTGTAGCTAACCATTACTTTGAGAAAGAAGACTGATGAGTGGTGACCTAGGTTACTGAGATGTTGGAAATCTCTGGGGAAAAGTGGGTGCAAGAGGAAAGTAAGCCTTAGATAGGCGTAGCTAGCTACAAAGAAGGGGAGATAGAATTGGAAACATTGTTTGCTTTAGCAGGGGATAGCGCGAACGCAGTCCCCCTCACCAAAAAATTACGCACTCGAGTCACCTACATTTGAGGTGATCGCAGGGGTCAACCCGCCCCAAGTGCAATGGACAGGCCTCGCCCTGGGAGAACCCCCTTCTTGATCAGGGTCTCTCCCGTGCCAGGTAAGTATGATTGTTATGTGATTGCAAAATGACGCAACTCTGCTGTTCAAATCATCATTCAAAGGTGTGCTAAAACAAATGTTATGATGTACATTGCTTTTTCTTTTCAACAGTAGAAATGGCTTTTTTTCCCTTCTACATTTTTATACATCTTTACATCACAGTTTGTTTATTATTCAAATGTGAACAATGTCATGTCTGAATGATACTTTCTTGTTGTAGTACATAAATTTTCAAACTGTATACAAGGGAAAGCACTCTTTTTTTTTTTACATCAGCAGGCAGTAGAGCATTTCTCTGACGTTACGCCTATTTTCTACTTCCAGATACTTTTCTCTTACCACTTTAATTAATGCCAAATTTCTACATTCCAGTTATTTACACACACACACACACACACACACACACACACACACACACACACACACACACACCACACACACACACCACACAACACACACCACACACACCATAAATGACAGCAGTGTAAAATTGCAAGAGAGTCAACCGCCAAGGCCAGAAAAATATTACATTCAAGAGTTTTGGCCCTTAGACCGAAACCTCTTGTAACTGCACTATGGTAAACCACTGAGACAAATTATTAGATTCCAGTTAAAGAATAGCAGAGGGGGGTGGGGGTGGCTGGGAGACAACATTTATTTGTTTAATAGTTCACTTGCTTATTTACTTATTTCAGTTGCAGTGAACATATCACATAAAAGAAACTGAGATCCTGTCATCACATATGAAGAAAATGAAATGGTAACACATACTACAGACCAGTAGGCTACAGACAAATATTGACGTTTGCAGAGATTCAAATGATGGACAGAAACAGCAGAAGTATAGTAGTAAACATAAATGACATCAATTATTCTATTTCCAATCTGAGATGAAGGACCAAAGGGCATGAAAATGATGATACTGATAGAACATGAAATATCTTGACATGTGTTTTTCAGTTAACTTGAGACCAGGTCAGACTGATACACCAGTGGTGGTGGTGGGCAGGGTGTGAAGAGAGTGGGTGTAGCTAACCATTACTTTGAGAAAGAAGACTGATGAGTGGTGACCTAGGTTACTGAGATGTTGGAAATCTCTGGGGAAAAGTGGGTGCAAGAGGAAAGTAAGCCTTAGATAGGCGTAGCTAGCTACAAAGAAGGGGAGATAGAATTGGAAACATTGTTTGCTTTAGCAGGGGATAGCGCGAACGCAGTCCCCCTCACCAAAAAATTACGCACTCGAGTCACCTACATTTGAGGTGATCGCAGGGGTCAACCCGCCCCAAGTGCAATGGACAGGCCTCGCCCTGGGAGAACCCCCTTCTTGATCAGGGTCTCTCCCGTGCCAGGTAAGTATGATTGTTATGTGATTGCAAAATGAGCAACTCTGCTGTTCAAATCATCATTCAAAGGTGTGCTAAAACAAATGTTATGATGTACATTGCTTTTTCTTTTCAACAGTAGAAATGGCTTTTTTTCCCTTCTACATTTTTATACATCTTTACATCACAGTTTGTTTATTATTCAAATGCGAACAATGTCATGTCTGAATGATACTTTCTTGTTGTAGTACATAAATTTTCAAACTGTATACAAGGGAAAGCACTCTTTTTTTTTTTTTACATCAGCAGGCAGTAGAGCATTTCTCTGACGTTAGGCCTATTTTCTACTTCCAGATACTTTTCTTTACCACTTTAATTAATGCCAAATTTCTACATTCCAGTTATTTACACACACACACACACACACACACACACACACACACATACACACACACACACACACACACACACACACACACACACACACACACCATAAATGACAGCAGTGTAAAATTGCAAGAGAGTCAACCGCCAAGGCCAGAAAAATATTACATTCAAGAGTTTTGGCCCTTAGACCGAAACCTCTTGTATCTGCACTATGGTAAACCACTGAGACAAATTATTAGATTCCAGTTAAAGAATAGCAGAGGGGGGTGGGGGTGGTGGGAGACAACATTTATTTGTTTAATAGTTCACTTGCTTATTTACTTATTTCAGTTGCAGTGAACATATCACATAAAAGAAACTGAGATCCTGTCATCACATATGAAGAAAATGAAATGGTAACACATACTACAGACCAGTAGGCTACAGACAAATATTGACGTTTGCAGAGATTCAAATGATGGACAGAAACAGCAGAAGTATAGTAGTAAACATAAATGACATCAATTATTCTATTTCCAATCTGAGATGAAGGACCAAAGGGCATGAAAATGATGATACTGATAGAACATGAAATATTTGACATGTGTTTTTCAGTTAACTTGAGACCAGGTCAGACTGATACACCAGTGGTGGTGGTGGGCAGGGTGTGAAGAGAGTGGGTGTAGCTAACCATTACTTTGAGAAAGAAGACTGATGAGTGGTGACCTAGGTTACTGAGATGTTGGAAATCTCTGGGGTTAAAGTGGGTGCAAGAGGAAAGTAAGCCTTAGATAGGCGTAGCTAGCTACAAAGAAGGGGAGATAGAATTGGAAACATTGTTTGCTTTAGCAGGGGATAGCGCGAACGCAGTCCCCCTCACCAAAAAATTACGCACTCGAGTCACCTACATTTGAGGTGATCGCAGGGGTCAACCCGCCCCAAGTGCAATGGACAGGCCTCGCCCTGGGAGAACCCCCTTCTTGATCAGGGTCTCTCCCGTGCCAGGTAAATATGATTGTTATGTGATTGCAAAATGATGCAACTCTGCTGTTCAAATCATCATTCAAAGGTGTGCTAAAACAAATGTTATGATGTACATTGCTTTTTCTTTTCAACAGTAGAAATGGCTTTTTTTCCCTTCTACATTTTTATACATCTTTACATCACAGTTTGTTTATTATTCAAATGTGAACAATGTCATGTCTGAATGATACTTTCTTGTTGTAGTACATAAATTTTCAAACTGTATACAAGGGAAAGCACTCTTTTTTTTTTTTTACATCAGCAGGCAGTAGAGCATTTCTCTGACGTTAGGCCTATTTTCTACTTCCAGATACTTTTCTCTTACCACTTTAATTAATGCCAAATTTCTACATTCCAGTTATTTACAACACACACACACACACACACACACACACACACACACACACACACACACACACACACACACACACACACAACATACACACACACACACACACACACAGCATAAATGACAGCAGTGTAAAATTGCAAGAGAGTCAACCGCCAAGGCCAGAAAAATATTACAT
>CM065723.1:26624070-26639070 GCA_033310375.1 Conus canariensis
AGACAAATACATAGACGAACAATCTAATAGTGGTGGAAAAAAACAAGCGCAGGCCAACAACTGAACTATCTTCATAGTAATGACTTGGCGAAGATTTGGACTTAAGGAGGGGGGGGGGGGGGGGGGGGGGGGGGGGGGGGGGGGGGGGGGGGGGTATTGGAATTTGAAGATGGAGAAACTGGGAACATGAAATTAAGAAAATATGTTACAGATATGTAAACTCTTCACTAGCTGCATAAGGGAACCATCGCAATCTCTTTTGAAGGCAGATATATTTGTATTGCCTGCTCCGAGGCCTTTCGTCCGCTGGGTCGGACTCATCAGGGAGACACGGCTGGTTGTGTCTGCGCTCCTGGCGTCAAATAGAGACACACCACAGTCCATAATACTGTGGTGTTCTCACCACCAAGAGTGCAAAAAAGAATCCAATAGCACTCCCAAAGCAGCCAGCGAAGAGTAGTAAATGAAACCAAACGAAAGTGTGGGGAGGAAAAAAGTTGCTGAAAAACTAAAGACATTATGCAAACAGTATAAAATAAAGGGGACAATCTTTTCCTCCCCACACTTTCGTTTGGTTTCATTTACTACTCTTCGCTGGCTGCTTTGGGAGTGCTATTGGATTCTTTTTTGCACTCTTGGTGGTGAGAACACCACAGTATTATGGACTGTGGTGTGTCTCTATTTGACGCCAGGAGCGCAGACACAACCAGCCGTGTCTCCCTGATGAGTCCGACCCAGCGGACGAAAGGCCTCGGAGCAGGCAATATAAATATATCTGCCTTCAAAAGAGATTGCGATGGTTCCCTTATGCAGCTAGTGAAGAGTTTTCATATCTGTAACATATTTTCTTAATTTCATGTTCCCAGTTTCTCCATCTTCAAATTACCCCCCCCCCTCCCCCCCCCCTCCTTAAGTCCAAATCTTTGCCAAGTCATTACTATGAAGATAGTTCAGTTGTTGGCCTGTGCTTGTTTTTTCCCCCACTATTAGATTGTTCGTCTATGTATTTGTCTGACTTTATTCAAGTTTAAAAGGCTGTGCCAGTCTTGAATAAAAGTTACTCTGTGTTAGGTTTTCTTATGGGAGCAAAAAATACCCAACTTGTTTACTGTTTATCGTTTACTGTTCCCTGCCTCATTTCATTTCCGATTTTTGTTTTGATTAAATTGAGGTTATTTGTATTTGTTTCTGTCCGTCTGTGTGTTTGTCTTTTGATCTCCCTTGCATCTTTGGGTGGATCCTCAAGCGTAGGCTCAAAGATTGTCCCCTTTATTTTATACTGTTTGCATAATGTCTTTAGTTTTTCAGCAACTTTTTTCCTCCCCACACTTTCGTTTGGTTTCATTTACTACTCTTCGCTGGCTGCTTTGGGAGTGCTATTGGATTCTTTTTTGCACTCTTGGTGGTGAGAACACCACAGTATTATGGACTGTGGTGTGTCTCTATTTGACGCCAGGAGCGCAGACACAACCAGCCGTGTCTCCCTGATGAGTCCGACCCAGCGGACGAAAGGCCTCGGAGCAGGCAATACAAATATATCTGCCATCAAAAGAGATTGCGATGGTTCCCTTATGCAGCTAGTGAAGAGTTTTCATATCTGTAACATATTTTCTTAATTTCATGTTCCCAGTTTCTCCATCTTCAAATTACCCCCCCCCCCCCCCCCCCCCCCCCCCCCCTCCTTAAGTCCAAATCTTCGCCAAGTCATTACTATGAAGATAGTTCAGTTGTTGGCCTGCGCTTGTTTTTTCCACCACTATTAGATTGTTCGTCTATGTATTTGTCTGACTTTATTCAAGTTTAAAAGGCTGTGCCAGTCTTGAATAAAAGTTACTCTGTGTTAGGTTTTCTTATGGGAGCAAAAAATACCCAACTTGTTTACTGTTTATGTGTTTATCAGTTAACTTGAGACCAGGTCAGACTGATACACCAGTGGTGGTGGTGGGCAGGGTGTGAAGAGAGTGGGTGTAGCTAACCATTACTTTGAGAAAGAAGACTGATGAGTGGTGACCTAGGTTACTGAGATGTTGGAAATCTCTGGGGAAAAGTGGGTGCAAGAGGAAAGTAAGCCTTAGATAGGCGTAGCTAGCTACAAAGAAGGGGAGATAGAATTGGAAACATTGTTTGCTTTAGCAGGGGATAGCTCGAACGCAGTCCCCCTCACCAAAAAATTACGCACTCGAGTCACCTACATTTGAGGTGATCGCAGGGCTGGGACCGTGTGCCGTGCTATGCTCGTAGACACTTCGGCTCTCTCATTGGTCAGAAGTCTACGATTGCTCCTCTTAACTCGCTGTATCGTGCCCTCTCATTGATCAGAAGTCTACGATTGTCTACGATCTCAACTAACCACAAACAAGCTTAAGTCTACGATTGCTCCTCTTAACTCGGTGTAACGAGCCCTCTCATTGATCAGAAGTCTACGATTGTCTACGATCTCAACCAACTACAAACAAGCTTAGTTTAATCGTCAATGGAAAGAGTACTCCAACAACGAAAAATTACTTCCCTTTGGCCTAGTTGACCTTTGCACTCGTGTGGCCACATGGTAATACCAGGAGCCCAAAACACGCATACCGGTGTACAAAACACAACATCAACGTAAGTAACTTCGTGCATGTGATTCCTAAAAGTGTTAGGACTGTAGGTCGACATATTAGCCCATGATTTCAATGAAATTATTGGAATTATATCGTGCAAAACATAGATCGCCACAAGAAAAACAACCAAACGCACACACAGCATGTGTGTGTGTGTGTGTGTGGTCATTGAAAATGTTTTGTTTGTAACTTACTTTGCCGTTTCATTATTTAATTCATGTGTGTCTATATACTGGCTATTTACTGTTTATGTGAGTGCTAGATGTAGATCTATATACATAGGCCATATACTGAGTTTGTGCATGCAAATACGCTATTTTTGTGTGTTTGTTATCACACTGATTCTTTAGAGATAGAAAGCATACAAAATTCATTCAACAATATAAAGGTGACAAGGATAATGAAAATGATGATGACTTTTTTCTGTTCAGTTTGTTTACTCAGTCTGGACGACTTCCGAAATAGGTTAAGCAGAATGTCATCTGGTCTAGGATTGAAAAGCGCCATTAAGCTTGTCAAGTAGACCAACTGACTTGCGCTCCTGCTTCCAAAACAAAATAATGCTGCGAAAGAAAATGAATTTGTAAATTACAGCTCATTACTATTGTTATTATCATTATCAGCATTTATTGCTTTTATTATTGTGATTATTGTTGTTGTTGTGAATGGCAGCATTAAAATTAATTTCCTGTTACAGCTGATTTTTTTTCCCTTGCAGATATTTGAGGAGTAACCATGGCGTCAGTCTGGAATCCAAGATACTGCCTCAGATACAGACCATCACATGGACCTGCTTCATGATCATATAGGATGTGAGTTTAGTCTGTCTGTCAAGTTGAAGTGAATTATTGCTCGTGAATGTAGGTTTCTTAAAATTAAGGTATACTTATTGCATCATTTGGGAGGAAGAGATGTTGACAAGGAAGCTGCAGGGAGAAAGAAAAAGGTGAACTTTTGGCTCAAAGTTTTTCCCGTATGTTGATTATTCTTAGTTCATTTTTCATTGATATTTTGTTGTTCTTTATGCTACATTTAACTTAACTGCTATGTTTTTCATTCCTGTTTGTATTTTGCTACATTTCATTTGATTATGTTGACACTTTGTTGGTTTTATTTGCTGTGTTTAATTGTATTGTTGTGTTTTGTTTTACTGATTTTTTGTTTATATTTTGCTACAATCAATATAAGCTTATGTTTTATTATTTGCTCTAGTTTGTACATTACTACAAGCCTGTGACATTATCAAGTGTTTGGTGTTTAAGTGTTGCCTTTTCAGATGAGTGCAATGTACATTACTACAAGTCTGTGATATTATCAAATGTTTGGTGTTTAAGTGTTGCCTTTTCAGATGAGTGCAAGAAGAAGGTTGTAGAAGACTGCTCTATTGCAGGTCCTTTAGGGCACATTGTAATTTCCAATCATGGATTATGAAAAGGCATCATCTTCATTTTATTGCTGTGCACTGTGTTTTTTTTTTTTCCAGCATATACATACAGGTGGAGCAGGCTACTGGAGCTTTCAACTCTTTGGTCTGGACTTCATGGTGGATGAACAGTTCCATGTGTGGCTTATGGAGATTAGTGGAGCTCCGGCCTGTGCTAGGTATGCTTGTTTGGATGTGAATGGTGATGGTGACAATGACAATAATTGATAATCATAATGCATTGCAGGTGAATACTTTTAGTTTGACAATGATGATCACGAATGAATAATTCTTTCATGATAAGATTGGTTATGGTATAATGAAAACAGGTTTTTTGGTTATGTATAGATTGTGATACAGTTTTGAAGAACTTGAAATGATTTTTGTTTGGTGTCTTTTATACTGATAAAGAACATAATGGAATACAGAGGGCATAAACAGTATCCACCAAAAATAGTTATTTTGAAAAGTGTGCGAGTTGGAGAGGATGACGCAACAAACTTATTTTCATGAGTACAATTTCTGATTCACGTAACAGGCAATTCTGGTGCAAGGATGTTTCTTAAGATGTCTTTACTATTGTATAATTGGATACAGGTGTCACAAACTATTAAGTATAGATTCCAGTAATCATGACTTGTTTTTCCCCATCATTTTTTTTATGGATTTTTTTTTTAATTAATCACAGACATATGATGATGCCATGGATTGTTTCAATGGTGTAGCTTACCTATAGCAGTTGAACAGATTCTTTTAGTGTGACTAAGGATGAAGAATGTCACATGCTTTAAATCCACCATTTTTATAAGACTGATTTACTACAGTTCCCATTTGAGCTCATAGCATACTCAACTCAGGGTAGGAGCCAGCCGAGGCTGAATAATTCCTCAAACAAATACTTCTGGTGGGAATCAAGGCCATGAACTCCAAAAGTCAATGATACTTACAACTGCACAATGGTGTCTGGTTTGACTTGGCACACTTTCACTGAAACCCAACACTCAAACTTGCATACCCATTGTAAATGAAATTATATAATCCCACAGTTTGCCAAGAATGTGTTGTGTGCGTGTGTATTTGAATTTATATGTATGTGTATTGTTCATGTGTGTTTTTTTCAGTTTGCCTGTTCACGATTATTTTGTATTTTGAAGGTAGTTTTGGATTAGCTTCTTTCATTCCATAGTATCAGACTTCATTTCTTACGCCATGTTTGTTTTGTTCAGCAAACTACTACCAGACATGGTGCGCTGTCTGGTGGAGACTGCATTCGATCCAGCCTTCCCCCCCAACAAGTGCCTGTCAGGTATGCTGAAAATCTCCTTGAAAGAATTTGAGAATCCGATGCATTCTGACCAGTCTGATCCATGTGGATAAAAAGTTAATTCATCAGACTTTGTTGCCCTGCTTGTTTTGCGTGCTTGGGCAAAACAGAAAATCGTACTGGTCCTTTAGAAATGCATCAATGTTTTTTTGTTATGAGGCATGTTATTAAAATCTGTTTCTTTTTTTCTTTTGAATCAGTAACTTATATACTTAGTGGTTTTTATATGTTGTATTATGATCTGTTATTTAATGCCATGTCATGTTCCATATCATGTCATTACTTATGAAGTTCATTATATTCAGTGGAGAAAGACCCAGATGTGTGATCTGATCAAGATTTATAGCTTCTTAGTGAAGTTAAGTACGTAATGAAGTCGTTTCAGATCTCAAAGTAAGTGACTGGGCATATTTTGCTGGCTTATCAATTTGCTTGTGCATTCGTTGTGAGGTAAATGGTGAAATATGAAAACCAAGTCTTTGACTGATGTTGAAAAGGGGATTGTACTTTTTCCAGTCTCTAAGGAGTCCGAGCAACTGGTTCCACTAGAAATGTTTGATAGAACTGCTTCTGTTTTACCTTTATTTTATTGACATGATGCTTATTGTGTATTCTTTGACTGTAACCTCAGCTCGACAATTTTCTGTTGTTTTGTGTCAGAGTCTGAATTTGTTGAGATCCTGTTGATTTTTTAAGTCCAGTGTTATCAGTAACCACATGATGTAGAACAGTATGTCTCTCAACAATATCAGAGAGAGGCTGTGTGTGAAGTATGAAAAGACAGGAGCCTAAGAACCTTGGGGGACACCAAATGGCAAAGCATTGGACAGTCAATTGTACACAGGACCAAACTGAGTTCCATTTGACAAATACAAATGGAAAAAACATGATGGAGCTTTATTCTGATCGCAAACAGATTCTGGAGGCAGTTCCAAAGAACATAATGATCAACATTTTAAAGGCAGCACACAGGTCAAGCAAACCATTAATTGAAATCTGGTTATCATTACTTTTCGTCAAAAGATCATTTCATTTCATATTTGATGAGGAATCTGAACAAACACTTGGTCAATATCATTGGAACAGATTTGAACTTTTTTGAGAAGTAATTTTCAAAAGCTTTGACAAGTTCAAGCACAGGATGGAGTGTTGGAAGTTCTGAATGGCTAATGTTATACATGAGTGTATTGTTTCATTTATTTCTGTTATCATTTCTTAGAACGGCAGCAGAGCTCCATCATTTTCTTGATGGCACTTTTTTTTTTTAAGTGAAGAGTGTGATGTTTACAATGTTTCAAATGACAAACGGTAAGAAATACTATGTTATACATATATTTTTGTTCTTTTTTTTATCAGGAGTCGGCTGAGAGGGTTATGAAGATATTTATACTTATATTGGAGGAAGAGATGTTTTGGTTCATTGGGTGATGGACTTGATTATACAGGCAATGAGGAACTGTGTTTTATTGTTCTTATTGTTTCTCTCTTTTTTTTGTTCTACACTGTGATTTTGAAGTTGAAAAAGCTGAAACTGGTTTGATTAAAGATGTTGCTATTGGATTTGTTGTTCTTTTACTTATGATATTTTGTTTAGATTTGAAAGTGTGAGTGTGTGTGTGTGTGTGCGCGCATGTGTGTGTGCGTGCGTGTGTGCAAGGCTGTCCAGCTGTCTCTCTCTCCCTGTGTGTGTGAGTGTGTGTATGTCTCTCTCTCTCTCTCTCACACACACGCACACTCTCTCTCTCTCTCTCTCCCCCCTCTCTCACGATATAATCTCCTCCCTGTCTCCCCCCTCTCTGTCTTATTGTCCTTTCCTCTCTCTTCCTTTCATCATGCTGTTCTGTCTCACCACACTGTATCAAACAATTCTCTTCTTATGCTTTACCATTGTTTACACGCGCTTATTGAGATATTGTTTTAATCTGTTGGTGCTTTTAGCACATTTCATGATGTTCAAGGCAGTGGGTGGGGGTGTGCATGTGTGTGGGCATGGCACGCAGGTGGATGAGAAGGTGAATAGTTATGGCTTGCTCTCTTTCTCTCTCTCTCTCTCTCTCTCTCTCTCTCTCTCTCTCTCTCTCTCTCTCTCTCTCTCCCCCTCTCTCTCTCTCCCTCCCTTGGCTTTCTGTTTGTCACATGTTTCAAACATTGTCAATAAGAATGTTCCGAATTCTGAACAGTGCAAAGCTAAATAAACTATGTAACCAAATGAAAGTATCGTTCACAGTGTAACTGCTACATTTATGGGTCGACCTAATAGTATGTAGGGGAGAGAGATAGGACAGTTTGTAGTAAATTCTGCCAGCCGTAATAATGATAATGATTGATAATAAAGATACTAACAACAAAATAACAATGATCACTACTGCTACCAGTTACAATGATGACAATAGTAATAATAACCCTGTAAATGGATGAAAAGGAAGGAAAACTATAAATGAGTGAAAAGCTGACAGTACTATTGAAACAAAATGAAAGAAAGAGAATGAAGAAAATATATTTTTAAAAAAGTAATTGCATAATAAAGAACATGGGAGTAAGAAAAGGGGTTGAATAGTGAAGGAAGTAAAATATAGATTGATAAAGAAAATGAAACCAGTTAAGTAAATAGCCCGTGATCCTCAGAGGGTCAAGGATGCTTGATACCAAAGTTGCTGTTGGTCGGTTGAGAACTGTGGCCATGCGTGGCAGAGAGACTGACAGACAGATTTTAAAATTATATACAAGATTTTTTAAAAATAAAATAAACGGAAGCCTTAGTTTAAATCCTGCCACACAATCTCAATCCTACATGTAACTCCACTACATGATCATCAATAATAATAATAATGATACTAACAATAATAATAAAAATGATGATGATGATGATAGTCTAATCATAATTTATAATAAATAGTAAAAAAAAAAAAAAAAGTAATATTTTTTTTCTTTAAATAATAGGCCTACTTAAGTTGCCATGTGTCTCAAGATGAAAGAATGTCCCAAACACACACACACAATTTTTAAGGCAGGAATTTTCTTTTACAGCCCAAGAACACAAGGATTAAAGTGTGCAAGCCAGAAAAAGATTGGCCAATAATTATATGCCAGAAAACTAAAGAGGAGGAAAGTGAACAGGCCTAACGGCCTCCAACACTGGGCCTCAAGTTCAAAGTTCAAGATAGGCTAGAGAAGAGAAATACGTTTTTGGACAGAAAATGTGTTTTTCAAACATGTTTCAGCATCCAAGGACTCCAGTTTAATGCAAACCATCATTAAGATCATATCCTTCATCATTCACACAATGTTTCTTTCATTCCAACAGCTTTACAGTTTGCCTTGCTCACAATAGTCTACGTTTTCTACGATGTGCATTGCACGTCGCCATGGCAGAGATAAGCGTAAAACCGTGTGAGATGCAAGGCACGTAGACAAACGTAGAATGTTCTGCGCTCTCACTGGTCAGAATTCTACGTTTTTCTCTGAACTCTGTGTAAAGCGTTTCAGTTAAGATCTGTTTTCGTATCTTCGTGTTTTCAGTTTGAACAGTTGGATGGAATTACAGTTTGGAACGATTGTTTAGCTGAACCCCTTTCATAAGGGGCAATGTCCTCTTTATGAATGAATCTGTGTGTGTGTGTGTGTGTGTGTGTTCTTCAGCTGTTTTCTCAGCAGCTGGCATTATTCCCATTACGTCCATCACGGCTTCCAGAATACACATCCCAACCCAGTCTCGTCCCACCAGACCCCCGCCCCTCCCCCCCCCCTCTCTCTCTCTCTCTCTCTCTCTCTCTCTCCAAGGCGTGTACACGGAGCCGGCAATGCCCACGGCGCTCTCGATTTCGAAACAGCATCACCGGACCACTCACAGGAGAAGACGCTGCACTGCCCGCTGAGTTACTCTGGTTATGTTCAACGGGCATACGCAGGACGCTGGTTGCATAAGTAAGCCTCCTACCTGAGGACAACATTCGCTTGTCCAGGTTGACAGGGCGATCTTGGCCGAGCTCTGCACGTTTCGAGTGTCGATTTTATTTCTGGTTTTCTCACTTTTCTGTTTATTCCCTTCCCCTTCCCCCCCTCCCCCCCCTCGCCTCTCTCTCTCTCTCTCTCTCTCTCTCTCTCTCTCTTCTCTCTCTCTCTCTCTCTCTTCTGTATGTGTGTGTGTGTGTGTGTGTGTGTGTATGTGTGAGTGTGTGTGCGTGCGTGTGTACGTACGTACGTACGAGCGTGCGTACGTACGTACGTGCGTGCGCGCGCGCGCGCGCGTGTGTGTGTGTGTGTGCCTTTGTGAGTCCATTTGCTTTTCTTTGCTCTAAAAAGTCTTCACTCCTTTTTTTTTTTTTCTTACTTTCTTGTTACAACTTACAACACACGGGACGGCACCTTGTGCTCCCATGTTGATATCATTAGACACACCTAACGCAAACCTAATGCTGCTTCCAGCACCAAATCGCCTAGCACATACATATCAACACACGTGACACACAGAACCAAGGAGAACCTTGTGAGAGAGGGGGAAAAAAATGAACACCTACAAATAGCCAAAGACAACAAACGCAAACTCTGTTCAAGTTTGACCATTACCCTTTGATCTTGCACACACACTGAAGGGTAACAAAAAATTGCAGGCTGCCAGTGCTCTCGGAATGCCGGAAGCTGCTTAATTTAACTTGACAGTCACAGGCCACACGCCACAGTTAAGATTTTGCACTTTTCTTTTTTTCTTTCTTTCTTTCTGCGCACGCAGGCTGATGCTCCTGCGGACACTGCCTGTATAGACAGGCAGTAGAGTTTGGTGTGTGTGACCGTTTTTTACCCCGCCATTAAGGCAGCCATACTCCATCTTCGGGGAAGGTGCATGCTAGGTGTAACGTGTCATCCATACCAACGGCCAAACTGGCCTTCTCTTCCGAAAGTTGGTGATGGGATGTTACGTGTGTGCAAGATGTTGTGTATGCGTTCACACACGGAACCCTCAGTTTATAGTCTCATTCGAAGGACTGTATGGGGAATGGAGTCAGGACCAATGTTAACTCCGAGGGAAAAATCCCCCTGTACCGTAATTCGAACCCGAGTCCGGCGCTCTACCAACTGAGCTATTCCGGCCCCAGATTTTGCACTAAATCACTATATAATTCATGTAAGCGTTTTGAGGCCTACCGTAAGTTTGAGCCAGCATTTAATGTTAAACTGATAACTGATCAAAAGAACAACTCCCCGCCAATTATTTGCCTTTTTTTTATTTTATTTTATTTTTTTGGTGGGGGGGATTTCCACCAATGACATCACATAAATCTTCAAATACATGACCTTCCCCCTAGTTGACGTCACATTTCAGGCCTTTGCACTCACCCATGAACCTACCTTTGCGCCAGGTGGTAGCCCTCGAATAGTCCCATTCCTTTGATTTTTAATCTGTCTGCTTGAAACACCCGGCTTGTACCTTGATGGTCATATGAAAGAAAACAATAAGAATTAACTTTAAGACACCATAAAAGTTCTCAAAACAATCTACTTGCGCCAGTTTATAAATGCTCGACTCCTTACGCAAGGCCGTGGCGCATGAATTTTTGGTGTGCAGCCACATTCATACAACTCTTTCTGAAATGGAGGGAAAATCGCTTTCCTTGTTTATTATTATTACCTCTGGCAAGATGAAGCTGGTTTTCAGCCGCACCCGTTAAAACGTGTGTTTGTCAGCAAGACCACTCAAAATTTACGAGATCGATTTTTAAATGAATTTCGTGTAAAGGTTGAGTGTATCCCACAGTAGGCGAATCCATTAAAGTTCTGAGCAGATGCGGATCATCAATATTCATGACAAGTTTTCCCACTAAACAAGAGCACTGTACAGTTACAATTACAGCTACCTATGAAGTTATGTATTTTCTTAGAGTATTGAGCCTTTCTACTGAAAAGGAGCGTGAATTTTTTTTGCATTTTTCACAGTCTGTCAACAAAATGACGTGGGAAGTAACTCCTGCAATCTGTAGCTACTATAACTTCCCATGACGGGGGGGGGGGGGGGGGGGGGGGGGGGGGGGGGGGGGGGGGGGGCACTATGCTTTTTGTTTTCACTCGTGTACTATGTTTACAGACGAATCAGGATTGGTTTGACGTCAGTTGGGGGGGGGGGGGGGGGGGGGGGCAGGGGGGATGTCTATCGGCTTTCTCCCGCGTGTCCTTTCAGCTTAGTTACCGTGTAGGTCTTCCTGCGGTTTTTTTTTGTTTGTTTGTTTGTTTTTTCACCTGCATGGTAAAGGTTGAGTTTTACGTCCTCATAGCGAAAGCTTTTAGGGAGATGTAACTCTTTCACGGTAGTCACGGGACGCATCATTTCCAGCCTTCATTTATACCATGTTAGCCGGCTTTTCGAATGAAATCTGATAGCTGACAAGGTTAACAATTCAGCCACTGGAATTGACACTGATGGAGACTATTCTGCCTTGCAATTTGCCAACACGGCATTTTTTAAGTGTACTTTTGTTGCTTTATTTTATTTATCTTTTGATTTTTTTTTCTTCATTGATGTATTTGTTTTTACCAATTCGAATCATCTGATTGTAACAAACGGAGTGAAATAGCTGGCACACTCACTATAACCTTGTGTTACCCGCCCTTTAAGGTTGACAATATTTGCGTGAATGTGTTATATGGATTTTTTGTTTATACCGTGTATAAATCTGAGGTGTTCCCCAATATAGAAGTGAGTTTGTTGTTGTTTTGTTTTGTCTTGTTTTGTTTTGCTTTGTGTGTGTGTGTGTGTGTGTGTGTGTGTGTGTGTGTGTGTGTGTGTGTGTGTGTGTGTGTGGTCTTTTACTTTTTACGTAGAGTCAGACCTAGCAGAGCCCTGTGTACACTGGTTTCAAGTGAACTTTAGTGAAACTAAATCCTCTCTTCTTCTTCTTCTTCTTCTTCTTCTTCTTCTTCTTTTATCTTCCCTCTTTCTTCTCCTTCTTCTTCTTCTTCTTCAGTCTCCCCCCTCTCCTCCTCCTCCTCCTCCTCTTCCTCCTCCTCCTCCTCCTTCTTCTCCTCCTCCTCCTTCTTCTTCTTCAGACTGTTTCTGTTGTTCACGGTAGCTCTGACGTCAGCTGCTGTTCGTCCTTATGCCTAGGACGTGAGTGCCAATCCATCCTCGATGATTTCCTCACGACGATTCTATGACAAAAAGCGGTTGGGAGGCGTCTGTCTGTCTCCCCATGGGGTTGGGGGAGTGAGTAGGGAGAGAGGAGGAGAATTGGGGACGGGAAGACGCGGAGGGGTGGGGGTGGTGGTGGGGGGAGGGTGGAAGCGAAGAGCGGACCAGGGAAGAGAAGGAGGAGGAGGAGAAGACAGAAAGGGGTGGGGGGGGGGGGAGGGGAGGGGCAGTTGAGATGGGGTGGGCGGGCGGAGGTGTGGGTTGGTGAGGGAAAGGAGGGAGTGTAGCGGGAAGGAGGGGAGGGCGGCGGTGGGGTGGAGGTGAGAGGTGGGGAGGAGGGGAAGGGTGGGGGGGGGGGGGGCGGGGAAGGACGGGAGAGAGAGGAGGTTGGCAGCAGCAGCGTGTGAACAGCAAGCGTGCGCGTTGTGCATGCGACAAAACGGATCAAATGGTGCGGGAACCTGCCAAGCGAGCAAGTTGTCGTTGTTGCATGCAACACCACATGCATTGTAGATGGCCGCAGGTTTTGTGTGTGTTTTTAGTGCTTTTCCTTTTTGTTATCGTTGGGGGTTTTTTGTTTGTTTCTTTCTTTTTTTCTTTTTCTCCCTTTTCTCGTTTGTGTCGCCCCATGACAGAGGCTTTTACCAGTAAAACTGTCAGGGGGGTGGTTGTGAGGCCTAGTGCGCCGAAGAGCTTTAGAAGGGATTTTCTCACAGTGTGAGGCGAGGCTTGACGAGCACGGTGCGGGCTGGACCTCTTGGAACTTTTTTTTTTGTTTGTTTGTTTCTTTGTTTTTTTCAATGTGCAAGCATCGTTTTGATTTAAAAGAACAAGAGAGGATACCATCGATTGTACTTTGTGGGGGATTTGCGTTTTGGGGAGGCTTTGATCGGTAAGTTGAATGGTGGTGGTGTTTTTTTTTGTTTTTGTTTTTTTGTTTGTTTGTTTGTTTTTGTTTTTGTTTGTGTGTTTGTTTATTTCTTCTTTCCTTTATGTATGTATTTATTTATTCATTTATTTACTTGTTTGTTTATGATTTGGGTATTAATTTATTGCTTCATTTATTTAATTGATTATTTATCTATCCATCTATCTACTTTTTGTTCATGTATTTATTATTTATTTATTATTTATTTTTGTTTCTTTGTATCTATTCTATTCATCTATTCATTTGATCTTGCTTTTTTTGTTCACCTTTTCCCCCCTTCTGTCTTCTGTATATGTGTGTCTGTATGTGTGATTCGCATGTTTATGTATGTATGTATAGATGTATGTATGTTTGTATGTATGTATGTATGTATGGATGTGTGTATGTATGTATGTATGTGTAGATGTGTGAATCACATGTTTATGTATTGCATGTATCACATGCATAGCATGCATTTTACATGCATGTGAGTAATCATGCAGGTAAACGGAGTGTGCTGATTCATTTATTTATTTATCGTTTCATTTATTTATTTGTGTATTTATTTGTAATATGTATGTGTGTGTATGTCTGTGTGTGCGTGGTTTCGTTGTTGCTGCTGTTGCTGCTGCTGTTTCTGCTACTTTAGTCAAAATGGAAACGCTTTGAATTACCGTGATTTGTGTGTGCCAATTTAATCAGTCTGTCCTTTATTTTCATCTTCATGTTTCTCTCTCTCTCTCTCTCTCTCCTCTCTCTCTCTCTCTCTCTCTCTCTCTCTCTTCTTGTGTGTGTGTGTGTGTGTGTGTGTGTGTGTGTGTGTGTGTGTCTGTCTGTCTGTCTCCCCCCTCCTCTCTCTCTCTCTCTCCTCTCTCTGCGTCTGTCTCTCCCCCTCTCCCTCTCTCTCTCTCTCTCTCTGTCTGTCTCTCCCTTCTCTCGTCTGTCTCTCCCTCTCTCTCTCTCTCTCTCTCTCTCTCTCTCTTCTCTCTCTCTCTCTCTCTCTCTCTCTCTCTCTCTCTCTCTCTCTGCTTCACATACATGATGAGCAGCAAAGATAAATCAGTCGGAAGATTGACTATATTTAAGATTTCAATCCTAGTGAGCTTTTCTGAATTATGAGTTCTAAGTGCTCTCTTCTCTCTCTCTCTCTCTCTCTCTCTCTCTCTCTCTCTCTCTCTCTCTCTCTCTCTCTCCTCTCTCTCTTAAAACAAACGTATCCATATGTTTGTTCTGAGACGATTTCTTGGAGTTTGATGGCGAGCACTGAAGTCTTTCATTCTGTATGAATTAGGGAAGCCCATATCCCGTTTATGTACATACATTATATACCTATATTGGGAACTGCTGAGTTAACTACAATGAGTGATGATAGGATAAAAATGGACATGTTTCAGACATTCAGTGCAGCTCATAGAAACATGAGAAGCTTGAGAATATTTATCATGTGTTGGATAGATTGATCAGTATGTTCATTGCTTGAAACTGACACAGAATGAGAGAGAGAGAGAGAGAGAGAGAGAGAGAGAGAGAGAAGGAGAGAGAGAGAGAGAGAGAGAGAGAGAAGACAACCAATGTTAGGTAGGCACTCAAGGTCTGACCAGCGCATTGAGCTAATGCGTAGGTCAC
>CM065723.1:26646570-26651570 GCA_033310375.1 Conus canariensis
ACTAACTCATAGAAATGTGAGGACAGAGAACTGTTGTAACAAAGAACTGTGGAACAGAGAGTTTTGGGTTACAAGGAAAGAGCTGAAACGACAAAGAACCCACGGTACATAGAACTTTGTGATTGTACAACTTTGGAAACACGACTATATTTGAATAGTTTGAGAGTATATAGATGTTGTGAAACACAGATCCACGCGGTCAGAGACTAGTGGAAACGAAAGGAAATACGTGGACGACGGGCTCGAAGAACTTGGGGGGGGGGGGGGGGGGGGGGCATGGAACATACTGGTAGCGCTTTATTGAGCGAATATAGATGCTCAGAGATACAATATACATTGGTTTCATACACCGACCGAGCATACAATTACACCTAAGCAGTTTCTTCACAACCGTCAGAGGTGAAGACAGCTGTACCACACTGATGCAACGCAAAATGTAACAACGCAGCAATTTCCGGGCGAAATGTAACAATTCATCAGTCTGGATGAAACATGCCACAAGGGTCTGAATTATACTGTTGGAAACAAAGACTGTAACTACTGTTACATTTTTCGTACAGACTGCTGCTTTCGTTGGATTATTTCATTGGTTAGCTTTTGAATCCGATGGAAGAGTCTGACCTACATGTTTTGCTGCAGACTGGGTAACAAATTATATAATTTGCATCCTTTGGACTCTTCAGCAGCAAATTCTAGAATTCATTTATAAGGCTCCGCCGAAGAACGTAGACAAACGAATCGCAAGACAAAACACGACGCGTTTCGACCTCGAAGGTCGTCTTCAGGCAATATACACAACACTCAGGACAATGAAAATGAACGAGCAATCACTTATCTTCATCCAATTCGGCGCAAGATGATTCGTTTGTCTACGATTTTCGGCGGAGCCTTATAATTTTTTTTTTTTTTCAAATTAATTTTGTTTAGATTTCCGCCTGCAGTCGCCTCACTTTGCAACTAGATCAGCCGCAGTTCAATTCAGTTCATGACTCGCGCTTTGCTATTCACTAGGATTACAGAAATCGTGCAGCAGTCTCCATGAACAAAAAAATTGTCACAATTTGTTACTTTTTTCTGGTGCTTAATGCACACACAAAAATGTAAACCACTCTTACCTTTTCTGCGGATTAATACGAATGATATAATGAAGTTACATTTTAAATAAAGAACGGATCCGAAAACTGTAACATTCTCATTGTTTATGGAGGTGGTTGTGTTGTTGCATGTTAGATTGTTCGACAACGTGTATCATTGCAGGAGGCCAATCCCCACGGCCGTGGAGGGCTTCAGACTGTGGGAAGACTCACAGGTGGCCAAAACAGTGCTATGGGGACGTAATTCATGAGAAAAATCAACTGTGATGAGAAATGACAGAGCTGATTTTTCTTTCTTTTTTTTCTTCTTCCTTCTCTCTCTCTCTCTCTCTCTCTCTCTCTCTCTCTCTCTCTCTCTCTCTCTCTCTCTCTCTCTCTCTCTCTAAATCCCCGGGAAATGTTCGTAAAGATGTAAAAATGCGCACAGTCGTAATTATGCAGAATCAGTAGGAAACTGGTGCTCTGAAAACAAACCTTACATCCCTGTTAGTCTTTATTCAGGTGGGTATGGTTACGATGTAATCTCTTCAAATTTATCATCATCATCATCATCATCATCATCATCATCATCATCATCATCATCATCATCATCAACAGCAACAACATCAACAGCAGCACTAGAAATAATAGTAATAGCAGCAGCGCTAACAGCAGTACTAACAACAGCGGAAGGAGAAATAGTTTTGGTAATGTTAGTTGTAACGGCGGCAGCAGCAGCAGTAGTAGCACCATTAACAATAGTAGCAGCAGTAATAGTGGTAGTAGAAGCAATAGCAACAGTAGTAGTAGCAGCAGCAGTGGTGATGGTAGTAATATCACTAGGAGCAGCATGAGTTGCCAAGGAGCAGCAGTCATAACAGCAACAGCATCAGTAGTAGCAACAGCAGCAGCAGCAATAGCACCAGCAAAAGCAGCAGCCCTAAAAACGACAGCAGCGGAAGCAGCAGTCGTAAATGTAGCAACAGTAGCAGCAGCAGCAGCAACAACAAGAGTAGTAATAGTAGAAGTAGTAGTAGTGGCAGCACCAGCAACAGTAGCAATAGCAAAGGTAGGTAGTAGTAGCAGCAGCAGAAGCAATAGGAGGCGGGGGTGGTGGAGGCATCATTACTTAAAGAAGCAATACCAGTGAGCAGAAGCAACAGCAGCAGCAACGAACAACAGCATCAGCAGCAGCAGCAGCAGAAATAGTATTTGGCCAAGTTGTTGTTGTTGTCGTTGTTGTTGTTGTTGTTGTTGTTGTTGTTTTTAAGAGCGCAGCTATCTCGAATTCTCGATCAGTTTTTCAGTGCACATCTGACGGCAAACCTCTTTCCCTCAACTGGCCCAGCAAACCGTTGCATGAGTATCAATCACAGCCAGCCTTGGCAAGTGGTGAACACGTTACTCATTGGATGCTCAGCAGTCGCACCAGATGGGGGGACAACCTACAAATGATAATAAATCACACGCAGCAGCTGACGGGCAGAGTAATCGGTTCTGGAAACAAAGATCGGGGCGCCACACAAACACGCACGCACGCGCACATACAGACGAACGAACGCGCGCGCGCGCGCGCGCGCCACACACACACACACACACACACACACACATACACACACACGCACACACACACACACACACACACACCCCACACACACACACACACACACACACACACACACACACACACACACACACACACACACACACACAATACGTGTGTTAACTTCTGGTCTCTATGCATGTCCTTTGTTTTGAATCAGGGCTTTGCAGCGGCTCTACCTCAAAACCTGTTGGTCAAAGCCTGTGCTACTCCTGGCAAACCTGGTGTTCAGGTGTCCAGCTGGTTCGAGTCCACAGATATCGGTTAGGTTCGGTAAGGTAAGGTAATGCTGGTTATGGCCCAGCCGATCGCAAAAAGGCCATATCAGGGCTGTTACCGCGTTGAAGTCAACCCACAAGTTGTTAAAACAAACAAACAAACAAACAAACAAACAAAAAGCTCGTTCACCCAACGCTTTAAAAATACACTTCTAAAAACACACCGGAGATTTTGTTTAAGATCTTTCTTCTGTAAATTCTTAGATTAGGTGAAAAATGCTGATCTCTTTCAGAAATTCAAAGATCACATCAGGTGGGACATCTCTGAACAAGGTTTTCATTGAGTCTGCTGTAAGATGCTTGTGTTTATCATCATGCAAGTCCCAACACTCTAAAAGAATATGTTTTACTGTGAGTGGTACATGACATGGAATGCACCACGAAGGACTGGTTCGATGAAGCATTTACTTTAGTCTGTCCATCTACGTTGATGACTATAGATCGTAATAAAATGTAAATATTCGCATATAATCAGGAGATCAATGAAAATTAATGAAAAAAGCAAGCGAACAGACAAACAAGCCCTAAAACAGAAACAAGACAAACAATCACACAAATAAATTTTAAAAAAACACACACACAAAACAAAGCAAAACAAAACAAAACAAAGGAGAAGGCGAAGGAAGGGATGGAACTGTAAAATGGGGGCTGAGTGATGGGGAGGGATTGACAAGAAACGACCGACTGGACTATGTAGACGATAATTGGCAACTTTTTGTGCAGAACATGTTGAAACAAAAGAAATTTCTTTCCAAACCGCGTAACATCCGAAACCGGTAACAAATGTTATCAGCGACTTCAACAGGAAGAAAACGGTCGGTTTTCCAAACAAAGTAGAATGTGTTTGGCTGTCAGGTTTGCATTACCTGTGCAAAAGATTTTTTGGCCGTATTTTGAAGATGGGGCGATTTCAACATAATCCGGGTGGTAAATAATGAACAAGTACGGTAACTCTTACTGCCATGACGAGATGATTATACGTCCAGAACTCCAAACGAATGTTGCACACAACACCAAATCGCGTAGCACAAATTAATGCCAATGCAGAGCATACAGGATAAAGAAGGAGACATCACTCCACAAAAGGGATGTTCCAAGCTTGCCCATAAACCTTGTACCTGACACATGCACACAGTGCTGGTAACAACTGGAGAAATGAACACATATACGCAGCCACAACAACTGGAAAGAAATGAACCAACACAAAACGGATTAACATAATTGTACTTTTTTTTTGCTGCTGTTTTTCACGGTATGACTTTCTTTACCATGTAGTGATAGTCCTGGGGGGGGGGGGGGGGGGAACCTATGTAGAATCCATGTTGTCCACTGGGCTATATTATACCTTTACCGTACGTCGCCTAAAAATTTTGCGCGCCATACGTCGTGAGACCTAAGCTTTTTAGTGAAGGAATAAACCTTCGCCTTATAACGTGGGTCTCCACGGACCCTTGTTGTCTTCTAGAAGAATACACCCTTGCCGTCTGGCCAGACCCACGACGTACGTACGGCACTCATGTTTTCTTCTTTGAGAGTATGGGTCTGCTCAGACCCACGATGTACAGCACTCAGGTTTTCTTCTTTGAGAGTATGGGTCTGCTCAGACCCACGATGTACAGCACTCAGGTTTTCTTCTTTGAGAGTATGGGTCTGGCCAGACCCACGACGTACGGCACTCAGGTTTTCTTCTTTGAGAGTATGGGTCTGCTCAGACCCACGACGTACAGCACTCAGGTTTTCTTCTTTGAGAGTATGAATCTGCTCAGACTCACGACGTACTGGAACTTTTTGTTTTCGTTTACTGCTTTGTTTACCAACAAACAACAACAACAAATTTGGTGCAGATGCAGGGCCATGGTTTGATGACCAAGTCATAAAATTTGGTGGAGATAGCTTAAAAAATTTGTCTAGTTATCAATTGAAAATAATGAGTGTGAGTCATTTGAGACTCACGATGCATGGGAAAGGTTAAATTTGAACGAAATGACTTTGGGAAGCTGTCTTGAGAGGGGTTCACTCACGAGTTCAGATACGTGGGCAGGGATG
>CM065723.1:26656570-26679070 GCA_033310375.1 Conus canariensis
GTTCAAAATTCAACTTAGGACTGTGGCAAATCGCAATCGGATAAATCATACAAAAGCAAAATACATTTAAGAACCCTCTATTAATGGTTTATATATCATCCATTTTACACAAAAATCTGAATAGTTAGAGTTAAGTAAGGCATTGTGTTTTTCAATTTTGTATCGCCACTCTAGTTTCTTCAAAAATACAGTTGTTCGTGGATGGTTTCCATTCAGTTTGCATGAATATATATATATAATACTTTGCAAATAGTATAATGAAGTAAAGGACACTGTCCACAATAACGTTTTTATCAAATCCTAAAAGCACCAGCGATTCAGTCAGTCTTAAGTTCTCTGCATTGGCACATTTTTCTCTAATCAATGTTTGACACATTATCGTCTGTGAGCCTGACATGTAGGTGCCACTCTCTCTCTCCTCTCTCTCTCTCTCCTCTCTCTCTCTCTCTGTGTGTTGTGTGTGTGTGTGTGTGTGTGTGTGTGTGTGTGTGTGTGTGTGTGTGTGTGTGTGTGAGTGTGTGTGCGCGCGCGCCCGCCTGACTGCCTGTCACCTTGGTTTGGGGCACAGATTGGAAAGAAATGATATACACATTGTAAAAAGACCCAGAAATGGCTGTGTCTCCAGTAACAGGTCAAAGAGAAATTGATCTAATTTTTGATCTCACCCCTCCGTTCCAGTCCCCTTCTCAAGTTCGTATTATGTTTTCAAGTTTCAGTATCCGAAACTCATAGAGGAGAAACTTCGCTCTATGGAAACAGATTCCCCATAATTCCTGACATAACAGAAAAATTCAAACGGGAAAAGAGTTCATATCACACGTTTAAAAGAATCAGTTTACAGTTCCCTGGCCTAATGATCGGTCGAAGGGGCAGTGAATTTGTGGATATTCACCGAGTCTACAATACATTTATCGTGGGAGGCGGAGACCACTCTTCTTATTCCGCTGCCTTAACTTTGGCCATACGCCACAGTTAGGATTTTGCACTAACACACTGTCTAAATCCATGTAAGCGTTTTGAGGCCTACCATAAATTTGAGCCCGCATTTAATGTTAAACTGATATTATGTGATCAAAAGAACAACTCCCCACCAATTATTTCCCTTGTTTTTTGGGGGGGATCTTCACCACCGATGAAATCACAAACAATCTTCAAATACACGACCACCTCCTTTATTTGTTGACACACGTTTCAGGCCTTTGCACTCACCCATGACCCTATCTTCGCGCCAGCTTCAAGAGCGCAGAATCATCCCATTCCTTTGATTTTAATCTGACTGGTTGGGAATCACCTGGCTTGTACCTTTGATGGCCATATGAAAGAAAATGAGAATCAACTTTCAGGCATAACAACAATTCTCAAAACAGTTCAATTGCGCCAGTCTATAAATACTCGACTCCTTAAGCGAGGCCTTGGCGTATTAATTGTTGGTGTGCGGCCTGTACTTCCCCTGAACTGAACCAGGTACTCACTGACTCCTGAATGGTCAGGAAACGTCTTCCATGCAGTTGAAAAGCAACAACAACAACAACAGCAACAACAACAACAACAAACCCACCCCCGTGAGAGCTGTTTGAACTCACAACCGTTAGACTTCAAAAGGAAAATGAATGACCATTCCGCCAAACGAAAGAGACAAACAAATCCACAAGAGAAAACACGACGCGTTTCGATCTCTTTGGTCTCTAGACCAGAGAGGTCGAAACGCGTCGTGTTTTGTCTCGCGATTTTTTTTGGGGGGTTGTCTCTTTCCTCCGTTCGGCAGCATAGTCATTTTTCTTTTAAGACCAAAGAGGTCGAAACGCGTCATATTTTGTCTTTCGCTCGGCGGAAAAGTCATTTTTTCGCCTACAGTCATCTCACTGTGAAACTCACGACCATCTAGCTGAGTAGTTTTAACTATTTGACTGCGGGATCCCCCGCCTCCCCGTCCCCCGTCCCCCACCCTCTCCCCCCACTCCCCCACTCCCCTCCCTCCTTTCCCCCACCTCCACCCCCTGCACTCACATTCAACCATTGCATCATTTTGTCGCGTAATCATCTCTGAGATCATGGAGAAGAGAGAAATCCATAAGGCGGTGAAGAACGGGACGTCAGGGTCTTGCTGTGAGATGCTGTTTTACTCAATGAACTCGTTCGTTTGGCGACCATCTGGCGGGCGGAGCTGTGAACAACAACAACAAAAAGTGATGTTATTATGCCTCATCGTTATTTCCATGTCACCCATGTAAGTCACCCATGTGTGAGAGGGTGAAAGGCTGCATTGTATTGCGTGGTATTGTGTTGCGGTATTTTGTGTGGTATTGTATCGTTGCGTTTTATTGTATACGCACGCAAGCACCCGCATCCCATTAATACATGTGTGTGTGTGTGTGTGTGTGTGTGTGTGTGTGTGTGTGTGTGTGTGTGTGTGTGTGTGTGTGTTGTCTGTCTGTCTGTCTGTCTGTCTGTCTGTGTATAGATAGATAGGTAGATAGATAGATAGATGAAATACATAATGCGTTGCCTCGCATCACAGCGTATTGTATTGGATTGGATTGTATCGTATCGTATTGTATTGTATTAAATCATATCATAGCACATTATATTGTATTGTATTGTATTCTGTTGTATCTACTGTATCATATTGTATATTATGTTGTATTGTATTGTGTTGTATTGCATTGCATTCTATTGTATTGTATTGCATTCTATTGTATCTACCGTATCATATTGTATATCATATTGTATTGTATGTTATGTTGTGTCGTACTGTACTGTACTGTACTGTACTGTACTGTACTGTACTGTGTTGTGTTGTGTTGTGTTGTGTTGCGTTGCGTTGCGTTGCGTTGCGTTGCGTTGCGTTGCGTTCCGTTGCGTTGCGTTCCGTTGCATTGTGTTGAGGAATCTTTTTGACTCATATGTGTAACAAAGTCTATATGATCAAACTTGCTTCAGCAGTCCGTGTGTGTGTGTGGTGTGTGTGTGTGTGTGTGTGTGTGTGTGTGTGTGTTGTGTGTGTGTGTGTGTGTGTGTGTGTGTGGATGAGACATTTCCAACCATTCATTTCATTGAGGCCACACCAAACCGTAAAAGCCGAATATCTATGATGGTTTCAGTAATATCTTCAATATCAGAAAGACGGTCTTTTGTATGACGTTCTTTTTTGTTTTGTTGTGTTTTGTTTTTCTAAATGTGATCAGTTAAACAACTGCTTTAAGCATTAACAAAAGACATGCTAAACGATTTTTCATGCGGATTTTAATTCTATCAAAATAAGATCATTTTATGCAATGTGTTCTAAGCTAAGAAACAGATCAACCAGCCGCGTGGCGAAGTGGTTAGCGTCGCGGACTCCCGGCTGGGAGGTCGTGGGTTCGAATCCCATCAGAGTCATGTGGGTTTTTCTGCCCCGACCGGCTCCTGCCCAGAGTTGAGTTTGCTGCGGACTCAGTTGGGAAGACTGGGACCACACAGTCGCGTTTCATCCACTTAATGGATGCGTTTCTGAGAGTGTTGCTCAAATTTCTTGACCAACACTGCAGGTGCCTTTGTCTCTCGGGCCTGGTTGACGCCGGGATATATTATGAAAGGAAGCGTAGAGTAAAGCCCTGTCATGTAGTCTCAGACCGAAATGGAAATCCGTAGCATCATCTTAATCATCCTCATTCCCATCGATCAGCATTAAAAAAAAAAAAAAAAGTCTCAAATTCTTTGGCCCTTCATGCCCTGCTCTCATGGGGTCACCGGTATCGGCGAGTCCATGGGGGCTGTCGTTGGACGGACGTGGTGGCGCCCTCCGGAGGGAGAGCTCACTCACGCCGGCTCCGCGACTAAGCAATTATTGTCGTCAGTAGGGGGCTTAGTAGGTGGTGTCCTGCGTATGTTAGATCAGAACAGGCGCCACTGAACACCACCGAAGTGACTCGGCAGCAGTGCAGTGTCTCCTCCGGTAGGTTGCCTCTTGACGACTTGACATTGACTGCTGCCTGTGGATTGCCGGTGCCGGGGCTGCGGCGGGGCCGACCGGGCTGTGGCTGTGGCCGGGGTGTCGGAATGAGCGGCGTGGGGGAACTGCCTCTGAGGTGGCGCAGAGGTTGGGACAGCAAAAAAAAAAAAAAAAAAAAAAAAAAAAAAAAAAAAAACCAGATCAAGATAAATTATTCATTAAACACAGAACGAAAACTGTTCCTATATAAAGTAAAAGTAGCCAATTATAGCAAAAGGAAAAAACAATCTGTGATGAATCAAGCGCACAAAGTCACATGAAAGCAGCAAATGAAACAACGTGAACTGTGTGTGCATCAACGATTGCTAAATGAAACAACCTGAACTGTGTGTGCATCAACGATTGCTAAAAATACAAGTACCAGTGCATCAAACAATATCTAATTCCGCAGATGAAAGGGGGACAACCCGAAATAGACTCATCATATGATATAAAAAGCGGCCTATGACGTCACAGTGACAACAGCGAACATCAACAACAAACGTGGTCGAATAGACAAAAGGCAGATCTGTCGAACAAAACGCATTCTGTTTCTCTGTGTTAATTACGCACAGCAGCCTGCTGGAAACGCCATTAATTCATTTGAGGAAAAACTGAAAACAAACTACTAGCAGCCTTCCCCTCAACTTTCAGCTCCCCCCACCCACCCACCCACCCAACCTCATCCTATCCCATCCCATCCATCCTCTCTCTCCCTCCCTCCCCCCTCCCCCTTCTTCCTACGAATTGTTTTACTGACATGCGCTATAGTTCCGTGTTGTACACTAGACCTCGCTGTAGCCAGAACAAGAATCGGGGACAGAACAGATCGAATCAGACAATAAATGAATAAACAAACAAATAAATAAATAAATAAAAGAATACAAGAATAAATAAATAGATAAATTAATCAATCAATCAATTAATTAATTAAATCTTTAAAAAAAAAAAAAAGACCAAAAGAGAAGAGAATACAACTGAACAAAAACAACAACGACGACGATGACGACGACACAAGAATCAGGACCAAACCTGGTCTGATCAGATGAGAACCGATGAGAGTATCAATGACAAAGAAGAAGAAGAAGAAGAAGAAGAAGAAGAAGAAGAAGAAGAAGAAGAAGAAGAAGAATAGACCTGACTACAAACAGAGCAGAATTTGATCAAAACCCAGGGACAGACCCGAAGAGAAGAGGACAACAGAATGGAACAGACCAAAACAAAACAAGACGCCCAGGCCAGACCAAGAATCATGTCAACTGGAGAGATCAAACAGGAAGGGAACAGATCAGAACAAACAAACAAAGCAAAGCAAAATTAAAAAATAAAAATAAAAAGAATGATTAGTGAGTCCTCCAAAAAAAACAACAACAACCAAGGGATAAACAAATTACCAGACAAAAACACGACGCGTGTCGACCGCTTAGGTTTTCTTCAGGGCAAGAGAAACAACATTACAATGAAAACGAAGAACGAGCAATCACTTCTCTTCGTTTTGATAACTTAGGTTTTCTTCAGGGCAAGAGGAACAACATTTACAGGACAATAAAAACGAAGAACGAGCATTCACTTCTCTTCTGAAATTCGGCGTAAGATGAGCGTTGAATCAACTTTAAAAAAAACAACAAAAAAACAACAACAACAAAACACAAAAAAACAACAGAGCAAGAACAGATCAGAACAGGGCAGTACAGTAGATAAGAGAACAGGAGAGAGGAGAACAGGAGAGAGGAGAACGAGAACGAAAACCAGACGTAGAACCAGAGAACCGAACAGTAAAGATCAGGTGTCAGTTTCAGTTTCATCAAGGAGGCGTCACTGAATGCAGACTAGTCCATATACGCTACACCACATCCGCAAAGTTTTGAGACCACGCTGCGCATGATTTGTGATGGATAAATGAACTAACAACTCAGATGAGAGAATTGAAGAAGAGGGTCTCGTGGCTACGACTTAGCAGATGTCTGACCTACGCATTAGCCCAATGCGCTGGTCAGACCTTGAGTGCCTACCTAACATTGGTTGTTGGGTTTTTGTTTGGTTGGTTGGTTGGTTGGTTTTTTTCTCAGGAAAAAAGTAGAAAAAAACACAGAACATGAAAAAAAAAAATCCGAACTGAAGGCAGGGAAAGAACGCATGAGATCAAGAGATGACAGAAAAGAACATGAACATAGCAGCTTAATGACCCCAAACTTAGAACTACAACCCGGAAACGGAACACGTTAGATCAGCAGACACCAGAAGAGAACAAGAACCAAAAACAACATATCCAAAGCCAGGCAACCAAACAAATTAGATGGGCGGGAGGCAACAGAAGAAAACAAAACTAGAACCGCAACCCGACCTAAAACCAAGGAACCCAACACAGCGCTATATCGGCAGTAGAGAACAAAGCAACGAAAAGGACAGATCAGGAGACAACAGAATGAAACCCCCCCAAAAATTGTTTTAAATAATGAAAAACGGAACAAGAGCCAAACCCAGCTTGAAAACCAAGGAGTCGAACAGCTTAGATCAAGAAAGAACAGAAGAACTGAACTCCCAAAGCCAGGACTAGAATCAGGGAACCGAACCGGCTAGGTCAGAAAACAAGAAAACAAAACAAAACAAAACAAAACAAAAAACAGAACTAGAACCCAAACCAGACATGGAACCAACGAACCCAAACAGCTTTAGATCAAGAACGAACAGAAAAAAGAACCCCAAACCCAGAACCAGAACTAGAAACTGAAGAAATCAGATGTGGGAAATAACAGAGGAGAACAGAAGAAGAAGAAGAAGACCAAAAGCCAGAAAAAGAAAGAAGGAACCCCAAACAGGTCCAGTCAGGAAAGAACCGAACAGAGCAGAACACCAACCAAAAGCCAGAACTCTAAAACAAAACCGGGCGACCGAACAAGTTAGATCACGAACCAACAGGAGAGGACAGACCAGAATCAAGAGAACAGCAACCAAGACCCAGTCAAAGACTACAATCAGAAACAGAATGGCTCAGATCAGGTCTTGAAAGACTTTCATTGGGTTGGCGTTGAAACACCCTTCACCGTCACCTATCCCACCAGAGTCTTGAAGACCGTTGTTAGGTCGCCACAGCAGACTTTTTGCCACCAGCTTCCTCCACTCCTCCCGGTGTTCAGACCCTCTTAGGCAGTTGTTGAGTGTGAGGCCAGTCCATTCGGTAGAGACACAGTAGTTCGTATTAACCCCCCCCCCCCCCCCCCAATCAGTACCTCCTATGCACTCACCACTATTCCGCCCCTTCCCTTCCCCTTCACTCCCCCCTCCCCCACCCACTACCAAACACACCCTTCCCCATCTCAGCCATTTCCCCTTTCCTGTCCCCGCCCTAACCCCACACGTCTGAGAGGTTTGAAAAAGAAAATGAAACGTGAGCGCGCGCACGCACCCCCCCCCCCCCCCACACACACACACCACACACACGCACGCACGCACGCACGCACGCACGCACGCACACACCACACACACACACACACACACACACACACACACACACACACACACACACACATACGGTTGTGTTGTGTGGTGCACACAGAATCGTTGATTAATGGTTCATTTAATTGGTGTGCAAGGCTGGTGTCATCTCTGTAGTCACATCGGTGCCATGGGGAAGGAGTGTGCAGTGATGGTGGTGGGAAGGTATGAGAGGTGATGGTGATGATGGGCATAACTCGTTCAAATGTCCCCCATCCAGAACTTTCCCGGCATTTTTGATATTTCATTTTATTTCATTTTATCTTACTTTCTATCATTGTTATTTTTATTTATTTATTTTTTTAGGGGTGGGGGGGAGATACTTCTCTCTCTCTCTCTCTCTCTCTCTCTCTCTCTCTCTCCTCTCTCTCTCTCTCTCTCTCTCTCTGTTATTAATGTTGTTGTTCTGCTGCTGCTGTTGCTGCTGCTGCTCCGGTTGTTTTTACTGTATTTGTTTGTTTGTTTGTATAATAACTTGTTTACCTTCTTCGCTATTTGTTCGTTTCTGTTACGGTTTTCTCAGCTTGTTAGCCATCCTATCAAGTCGCGAAGGAGCAGAATAGGGGGGGGGGGGGGGGGGGGCTGAAGATATAACCCTCTCTCTCCTTCCTCTTCCTCCCCCTCTCGCATCTCCCCCCCCCCCCCCCCCCCCCCACCCTCAACGGACAGTGTACCCAAAATGTTGCACACAACAGCTGGCGTCCAGATGGGCCAAACTGAAATGGACTGAAGGCAGGGTAGCAAAGGGCGGAAGAGGAGGGGGGGGGACGGCGGCAGGAAGGTGGGAGAGAGGGAGACAGGGAGGGAAGAAATGTGTGTGTGTGGGGGGGGGGGGGGGGGCTCACTTTAGTATAACCTAACTTCTGTGACATACATCACCGCTACAGCGGCAGGTGCTACGGTAAAGAAGGTAGGCTGGAGAGGCAGGGATGGAGGGGGGGGGGGGGGGGGGGGCGGGGGGAAGCGGTGGGTAGAAAAGAGGAAGAGGGAAGGGTGTGTGTGTGTGTGTGTGTGTGTGTGTGTGTGTGTGTGTGTGTGTGTGTGTGGGCGGGGACGGGGGTAGTTGGTGTATCGTGGTTACTCCCCGTCCTGCCGTCAAGAAGAATGCATTGAATATTGATCAGCTTTCAGCCATCAGGAGATTATTGTTCGGTGTATTTCTATATCCGGTGACATATTATGACGCCTTAAAAACGACAACTGTGTGTTTCATATAGTTAAGTTATGTAGCCGTTATTCTGCACTCTAGTTGTGTGTGTGTGTGTGTGTGTGTGTGTGTGTGTGTGTGTGTGTGTGTGTGTGTGTGTGTGTGTGTGTGTGATTGTGTGTGTGTGTGATTGTGTGTGTGTGTGTGTGTGTGTGTGTGTGTGTGTGTGTGTGTGTGTGTCATTTTGGCTTGACACGAAAACTGTTCACAAAGACTTTGTCGTTCGATTGACTGAGAGAGCAGCTTTAAAATTAGGACAACTGTTGTTGTGGAGGTTTTGTTTATTTGTTTGTTTGCTTGCTGGCTTGTTTGCTTGTTTGTTTGGCTGTTCGTTTGTTTGTTTGCTTGTTCGTTTGTTTGTTTGCTTGTTCGTTTGTTTGTTTGTTTTCCGAGCCAGTCTGTCTTTAAGGGAGTGACTCCGAAGATTTGAGACCAAGGTCTCTTTTGGTATTATTATTATTAGTAATTTCATTTCACGTCTTTTCATAACATTATGTGATGTTAGACGAAGATCGCTTTAACTGTCAACATTGGTTCTCCACATCGTACTGCCACCGGCGCTGTGGAGACTGTGGCTGCACACCAAAAATTAATGCGCCAAGGCCTTGCTTAAGGAGTCGAGTATTGGTAGCCTGGCGTAGTTAGTTTTTGAGAATGTTTAGTTTTTGAGAATGTTTATTGTGTCTGAAAGTTGATTCTCCTCGTGTTCTTTCATATGGCCCTCAAGGTACAAGCCAGGTGGTTCCAAGCAGACAGATTAAAATCAAAGGAATGGGACTGTTTGGGGGTTTCCAGGGGGAGCAAAGGTAGGGTCACGGATGAGTGCAAAGGCCTGAAATGTGACGTCAGCTAAGACGAAGGGCATGTATTTAATCGGTGAAAATCCTCCAAAACAAGGGAAATAATTGGTGGGGAGTTGTTCTTTTGATCAGTTCTCAGTTTAACATTCAATGCTGGCTCACATTTATGTTAGGTCTCAAAATGCTAGAGGTGTGTGTGTGTGTGTGTGTGTGTGTGTGTGTGTGTGTGTGTGTGTGTGTGTGTGTGTGTGTGTGTGTGTGTGTGAGAGAGAGAGAGAGAGAGAGAGAGAGAGAGAGAGAGAGAGAGAGAGAGAGAAAATTCCTCACGATTCTCAACATTCGATTTTCACCATGAATTACGAATTGCCCGTACCTAAGTTAATGAATAGGTTGTCCTTTTCTGCTGTGGCGTAAGCTACTGCGAAACTCACTCGGCATCGCTGAATTTAATCAATTCATATAAAAGTATCAGAATTTTTTTTTTTTTTTAATTATTTTTATTGTTATTTTTTTATTATTATTATGATTATTGTTGTTGTTGTTGTTGTTATCTTTGTCATCGTTGTTATTGTTGTTATTATTATCATCATCACTCTTCTTCTTATTATTATTATTGATATTATTATTATCATCATTATATTATTATTATTATTATCATTATCATATAGCACCTATCGTCATTCAGAGACCAAGCTCTAAGAGTTTCGCAATCCACGCTCAGGTTTACACCACGGGCTGCCTGCCAGGGTAGAGCTGACTGAAGAGCAGCGTGCAGGCGTTTATCATTCGTTCCCCGTGTCACTCAGTCGAATATCCGAGACGTGAGGTGCTTTGGGAATATACTGTACTCATTTGAATAAAGATGGGGGCCGGAACAGCTCAGTTGGTAGAGCGCCGGACTCGTAATCTAAGGGTTGCGGGTTCGAATCTCCGTCGGGCTGTTTCGGTACAGGGGGAATTTTCCCTCGGAGTTAACATTGGTTCAGACTCCGTTTCCCATACAGTCCTTCGAATGAGACTATAAACCGAGGTTCCGTGTGTGAACGCACGCATAACATCTTGCACACACGTAAAATCCCATCACCAACTTTCTGAAGAAGAGGCCAGTTTGGCCGTTAGTATGGATGACACGTTACACATAGCATGCACCTTCCCGAAGATGGAGTATGGCTGCCTTAATGGCGGGATAAAAAAACGGTCATGCACACAAAACTCCACTCCCTTTGTAGGATAGATGGGATTAATACTTGCCTGTCCATATAGGGAGTGTCCGCAGGAGTATCGGCCTGTGTACGCAGAAGAAGAAGCAGAACAAAGTTGATGCTTCTATTATGTCGCACATTAAAATTCTGACAATCTTCTGGTGCTACTGTGCACTACCTCTTCTAGAATTTGTGCGCAAATAACCCGCCTCTCCTCTCCCTCCCGCTCTCTCCCTCCCGCTCTCGCTCTCTCTCTCTCTCTCTCTCTCTCTCTCTCTCTCTCTCTCTCTCTCTCTCTCTCTCTCTGTCCTTGAGAAATGTAGCTACAATTGATTTGATTGTTCGATTTTTAACGTCTGAAAATGGCACTATTCCTCTGGAATGAGCAAGGTCAGTGATTATTCTACTCCATAATTATCCCGTTCCATAAGAAAAGAGAGATTAACGATCCCGATACTTATCTTGGACTAGCACTTACCAGCATATAAAAGCTTATGTTCAATTACAAATAAAAGACTCATCACCTGGGCTGAAAAGGAAGAAAAATAACTGAAAAACAAGCAGATTTCATAGCCGCACTGTATGTCACATATCTATTTGATGCTGCCTAAAACCGTCCAAGTTCCATAGTCATATCTAAGCACGTGGCCTACAATGTAATGCATTCCTAAGGTTAATTTAAACAGAGAAAACTGGGCTTTCAAACTACAGAAAATTCTTTGAGAACGTGGTGTTTGGAACGATGTGAATATCTTCGGGGTGTCGAAAACGAGCAACCATCAGTTGAGGAATTTGATGATAGATTATTCAATGGCTCCATTTAAACAGAGCCGGTACACAGGATTCCAAAAAAAAAAAGTATAGACAAATATCATTGATTTTCTCATTCCAAAGTGTATTTCAATGTGAATTTTCTTTTCCTGAAGGTTAAAACCGATGATGGCACAGAGTACATAAGGAAGTTTAAGATTGTATACATTTTAGCTTAAAAACAAATATGTGATCGTTGCCAGAGTCAAAAGTCAGATCGCTACGTCTACTAATGGGAGAAGGTTACCATTCCGACTAATTTCCATTTCGTCTTCCAACCTATAGAAACAACCATTCTGTTATTTGTATAAAAGAATGATCAGATTTTAAACGGAAAGAAACTGACAGAAAGAGTAAGTCATTTAATTTTCGTCTTTCTTTTTTTTTTTTTCCATCTCAGTCTGTTTCATTCCTACACGTTGACATACATGTCGAGCTTCCTGATTCGCCAAATTCTGTCAACTTTCTCCCGATTGGTAGCTGATTAGACCGTAATTCGCCTGTCGTTCAGCCAGAGGTATCCACAAAATCGCTATGTATTTGGTGTACGTTGAAAACCCCTCCCTGCCACACACACACACACAAATGTATCCTTCTTGTTTTAGGAGCTGCCAAAAGACATGATGGTTTGTATTGTCTTACTGTCTGATAATGAAAATGTTATTCAATAAATCAGTCGCTTGGTTTTTTTCCGAGCCACAAGAAATAGGACAGATACAAACTGATGTGACGATGACAGTAACGCGCCGAGAGGCAAATGATTAAGCATTACGTCAGATTTGTTCATCTGCAATACACCGACGTGAGGCAATCGAGCGGATGATCGAAAGCATCTCTTATATCTTACAAGATGTGCATTGTATCTTACCACTGGGTTTTTTTTTCTCTCATACTGTTCCTGAACATCTTAGAGCATGATCAGATTTCTTTTGTGTCATGATTCCTCTCTACTCGCTTTCATACAGATACATTGATGTGTATAAACGTTGTAACGCTAAGAAGATCCAGTTAATGCTAGCAGCCCCCCTTTGCCAAAAGACCTTTCTAGGTAATGAGAACTGATGTCATCATATCCTCTCTCTCTCTCTCTCTCTCTCTCTCTCTCTCTCTCTCTCTCTCTCTCTCTCTCCTGTCTGAAATTCTCTCTCTCTCTCTCTCTCTCTCTCTCTCTCTCTCTCTCTCTCTCTCTCTTTCTCAGTCTCAGTCTCAGTTTCTGTCTCAGTTTCTCTCTCTCTCTCTCTCTCTCTCTCTCTCTCTCTCTCTCTCTCTCTCTGTGACATTCTCTCTCTGTCTCTCTCTCTTGTCTGTCTGTCTGTCTGTCTGTCTGTCTGTCTGTCTCTCTCTCTCTCTGACATTATCTGTCTGTCTGTATGTATGTATGTATGTATGTCTCTCTCTCTCTGACATTCTCTCTCTCTCTCTCTCTCTCTCTCTCTCTCTCTCTCTCTCTCTCTCCCCCTCTCTCTCTCCCTCTGTGCCCATGGTTCCTTCCTTCTTTAGATCCTGTCTCCAGGCAAGGAAGCAATTCCCTGTAATTTGCTATTGATTGGCTTGTTTGCCCGCTGTCCACTGACGTTCAGGGTCATCTACAAAAGGTTGTGCCTCTCTTTCTGTATGATGATCATTATCGCTGCAAAATACCAGCACACACACACACACACACACACACACACACACACACACACACACACACACACACACACACACACACACACACACACAGATGCAGCCATTCTCTCTCTCTCTCTCTCTCTCTCTCTCTCTCTCTCTCTCTCAATGCAGCCATTCTCTCTCTCTCTCTCTCTCTCTCTCTCTCTCTCTCTCTTCTCTCTCTCTCTCTCTCTCTCTCTCTCTCTCTCTTCTGCGTGAAAATCCAACCCTATGAGTGTTACACTCAGTATGTCATCATTTGAAAAAAAAAAAGTAAATTTTTTTTTTTTTTTTTAAAATAAACATGGCCTCAACAGTTACGGCCCCTCACGTCCAGCTCTTGCGGGGAATGAATCCCACTTCTGTTTTCGTCTCCACATGAACGCCCATGCTGTGTTCAGGTCAAACTCGTCGCTATCGGCACCTTCATGAGGACGACAATCAGATGGACATGATGGTGGCGCCTACCCCTGAAGAACGAACATTCATGCTTGCTCAGTGAAGTCATCTTAAATAGATGTTAGCGAACCGCCAAGAGAAACGTGGACAAACGAGTCACAAGACCAAACACGACGCGTTTCGACCTCTTAGGTCTTCTTCAGGCAAGACACAAACAAATGAGACAATGAAAATGAACGAATTGGTCACTTAGCTTAGATTTCTTCAGCGCAAGGTAGGCGTTGAATCAACGCCCATGCTGTGTGTCCAGGTCAGATTCCTTCCCTACCTTGCGCTGAAGAAATCTAAGCTAAGTGACACATTCGTTCATTTTCATTGTCCCATTTGTTCTGTGTCTTGCCTGAAGAAGACCTAAGAGGTCGAAACGCGTCTGTTTTTGTCTTGTGACTCGTTTGTCCACGTTTCTCTTGGCGGTTTACTAACATTTATTTAAGATTTGTTTAGATTTCCACCTGCAGTCGTCTCACTTTGCAACCAGTGAAGGAATGATTATCGTAGAGAGGGATGAAGTAGGTGATGTCCTGCATGCACTGGCTTAGACAGAGCAGGTACCGCTTAACACCCGCGAAGCAGCAGCAGATTCAGCAGCACAACGCGGTGTCTCCGCTGGTGGGTTGCCTGGTTCCGACCTGATTTGACTGCTGTCTGTCGAGGGCCTGATGAGGATGCTACGAGAGGATGAACGTGGGGTGTGGTTGTGTCTTGAGGGAGAGCCGAGACAAACAACTTGATAGTAATGCCACTGAGAGTCCATGGAAGACAGAAGAAAAGAAAACGAAAACGACACAGAACAAAGCGAAACGAAACCAAATGAAACAGAACAAACAGGAAAGAAGAAAAGAACAGGAAGGAAGAAAGAAAGAAAGAGAGAAAGAAAGAAAGAAAGAATCTGAAAAAGAAAGAAAGAGAGAAAGAAAGAAAAAGAAAAAAAAGAAAGAAAGAAATGGTGTTGATCCAACAGATGAAGATCGCTGATCGCAAGTACCAATGGCAGGAAAGTTCACATGGCTCAGCCAATCGCGAGGTCCAGCATAGCTTTAAGATATGTCGATAAAGCAGAGGTTAAAAACAACAACAACAACAATAACAATAACAACAACAACAACAAAACACAAAACAAACGTAACATCAACCAAAAAAAAAAACCACAAACAAACGAACAAACAAAAGAAAATGAACACCAATGTTTAAACAACATAACCCCTGATTTTTCCCCCTCCCTCTCCCTTTCTCTCTCCCACCTCTCCCTATATCAAGGCCACCTCATCATCAATACAGTACAAACTAGACAGTCTGTGAGGAATAGAAGTCCGAAAGGACGCGCTTTGTGCTATGCACTGAAGCCTCCCCAAGCCCCCCCCCCCCCCTCCCCATCCCCCGACCCCCATCTCCTCATCCCCATCCCCACTCCTCCTGCATCAGAAATAGCCACGTTCACTGATTGATGGACAGAACGATGGGCATTCTCGCGCATGCGTGGGCCTCGCTGATTAATCCGGTTCCCGATCGGCAGCCTGGAGGGAGGGGAGCAAATAAGGTTGACCTTTGTTGTCCGTCTCTCTTCTTCTTCTTCTTCTTCTCCTCCTTCTTACTGGTAACAACTGTGTTCATTATCACGGTTCATGTGTTCATTATCACGGTTCATGACTGTACATATTGCGTCCGCGTGAAGCTCTTCTCTCTCTCTCTCTCTCTCTCTCTTCTCTCTCTCTCTGTGCGTGTGCAAGTGTGTGTGTGTGTGTGTGTGTGTGTGTGTGTGTGTGTGCGCGCGCGCGCGCGTGTGCGTGTGTGTTTGTGTGTCGCGCGCGCATGCTTATGTGTGCGTTTGTATATGCACGAGCGTGCGTGTGTATGTGAGTGAGAGAGAGAGAGAGAGTGTGTGTGTGTGTGTGTGTGTGTGTGTGTGTGTGTGTGTGTGTGTGGTGTGTGCACGCACGCGCGTGCGCGTGCTTGCGTGCATACGTGTGTGTGTGTGTGTGTGCGCGCGCGCGCGCACGCGTGCGCATGCATGCGCTCGCGCGAATGTTTGTTATAGCGATGGATAGATTATGCATGCACGGTTTAAGATTGTCCTGCACTGTTCACAAGCATCCAAACATTCACAGCGAAGTCCTGCCGTATTCGACCGGAATGGCAAACTATTTTCACAGTTCTCATCTTTATTGATCCATAGTAAAAGAAACACAAACAAAAGAATCAGATGGTGACGCCGTTCATCCTCTGGTCTCGCTGTGACTTTTAGTTTCCATTTCACCCCCCAGTCCATCCATACCCTTGGTGAATATCACAGTCAAAGCCTGTTGTATCGGTAGGCTCACGGCGACGATCACTGGAGGACGTGGTAGCATCTGCAGAGTAGGGCGCCCGTTCACGCTGGATAAGCAATTATTGTCCTCGGAAGGGAACCTTTTTTTTCATCACTGTCACACTGGACGTGTAACAGTATTTCCAATAAGGCATATAATGCAATGTTAGTGTTCAAAGAAAGCATGATTCAAGCCGAGAAATGAGAAGAAGAAGAAGAAGAAGAAGAAAATATATGCAAGTTTGTGTGAGTGTGCGTGTGTGCGTGCGTGCGTGCGTACGTGCGTGTGTGCGTGCGTGCGTCCTTCGTGTGTGTGTGTGTGTGTGTGTGTGTGTGTGTGTGTGTGTGTGTGCGTGCGGTGTGTGCGTGGCGTGCGTGTGTGTGGTGCGTGGTGTGCGTGCGTGTGTGTGTGTGCGTGCGTGTGTGTGTGTGTGCGTGTATGCGTGCGTGTGTGTGTGTGCGTGCGTGTGCGTGTGTGTGTGTGTGTGTGTGTGTGTGTGTGTGTGTGTGAGGAAGAGGACTCAATAGGGGTGTCCTGCGGTGAGTTGATCAACACAAGCACTACTGAACACCACCGAAGTGACTGAGCGGCAATGCGGTGTCTCCTCCAGCAGGCTGCCTTTCGGAAATTCGGTCAGTGATTGCTCCAAAGGACTGTCGTCAGTGCTGAGGCTTCTACACACAGGGTGATCCTGGATGCGGTTGTTCATAGGACAGCGGGGATAAGAGGCAAGGGGATGGAGAAAGGGGGGGGGGGTTACATCATTGGGATGGCAAAGAAGATGAGAGGTGCTTTTTTTCTCCCCAAAATTCTACCAGAACGTATATATAAAAAAAAAGGAATATATATCGTGGGCAAAGCCTTAGAGGTCGTTTGACCAACATGAGTGAGTTATACGAACGTACAATATACTACAGTACGTGGGGGATAAGCTTGCTACAACGTAAACATATAACTGTGCTACAGTCTTCTATGAAAACTGTGACGATGCAAGAGTCTGGACGGAAAATGTAACATTTGTTACGCTTTCTTGCACCCTGCGCGCAGATTGTAGCAATAGCTACATGGGTTTTTTTTCTGCTTTTTGTTTGTTTCTTTGTTTGTATTTCATCAGGGATGTATGAACAATGTTTATAATTATTACTTTGGTTTTTTTTGTTTGTTTCTTTGTTTTCTTCAGGTTTTGTCGATCGATGACCACTGAATTCTATGGAATAAAGAGAATTTAAGAAATGTTGTCTCTTACTTATACTGAAATTAAATCTTTCGTTGCTGATGGGTAAAACATGAAATCATTTCCATCTGTTTGACATCTCCAGAAGCTTCTAAATAGACAGTTAATCGTTCTCTTATACAGTTTGCTGTCCAGTTGGCTAACTGAAACCGTACAGCATTATCTACGACTGTTTTTCTTGTTCTTTATTTCTCTCTGCAGCATTTTCTGCGACTATTACATTTATCTTGGCAGCATTTTCTGCGATTGTTTCATTTCCATTGCAGTATTCTGTGCGATTGCTACATTCCCTTTCGCCGCATAGGACAATGGCCCTTGCGCCATAAGCCACGCCCTCTCCCATCCCCCCCTCCCCCCCGCCCCACTCCCCCCCCATCTCTCTCTCTATTCTCCTCCCCTAACCCTCTCCCTCTTCTGTCCTCCCCCCTCCCCTCCCCTCCAACCACCCCCTCCCGTCTGCCGCGTGACACTGTCAAGTTAAACCATCCGAGCACGCACCTGCTGCGAGGCATTTCCTCTTCCAGTTTATCATATAAGCACGTGATCTTGCCACCCTCCGTGTGTGTGTGTGTGTGTGTGTGTGTGTGTGTGTGTGTGTGTGTGTGTGTGTGTGTGTGTGTGTGTCCTCGCTTGGCAAGTACATATGTTCTTTCGGCACTGAGCAAAGATTTTTTTTTTGGGGGGGATGTTCTGACTTCTACTATGTTAACTATTTACTGTTTAGAGATGTTTTGTTTGCTTGTTTGTTTGTTTGTAAACAAAGCCTTGTGGCGTAAACTTGATGCCTCCACCCACATCCCTTTTGCTGACTTCAGAATCGTTGGGTTTATGGCACCTCATGTCATCGTTTTATTTGAAGAGTTTTATTTGAGTAATCAAGGCATTCTCTCTCTCTCTCTCTCTCTCTCTCTCTTCTCTCTCTCTCTCTCTCTCTCTCTCTCTCTCTCTCTCTCTCTCTGGTTTCAAATCAAGCCATCTATAAAGCGGGAAAGAACAAGAATGAAAAGAAAGAGGGGAATGTAAATGAATTGATATGATGAAAAGGGAACAAATTTACACGCACTATATCGCTGGAGAAAAAAGTAAAGGTATGTGTTTATGTGCATATCCCTTCCATCAATTAATGCTACCCGAAATATGCTGTCACTGACAATGATACACGTAAGAATGCATGGAAATACATACATTCATGCGTATAGCACACGCTGGACAGTATCTCGAAAATGATTGGAAGTGGACAGGAGAAGATCACCCAATCGTGAGTTTTTCTTCTCTCTCTCTCTCTCTCTCTCTCTCTCTCTCTCTCTCTCTCTCTCTCTCTCTCTCTCTCTCTCTCTCTCTTCTTCTTTGTATAGACTGTTTATCGGTCTAGGAAATAATACTAAATGATTATGTGTATGGCGATTAATTTTGAATGCTTCTTAATCTTGTAAAGGTTTTCAAACTAATTTTTAATATTATATAAACATGCAGCCTTGTTAAAGAAGAATCTGATTCTTGGAAAGTTAAAAAATCTGAAGTCGTTTATAATCTTAAGTTCTCAGGGAGACTGATGCCAACATACTTAATTTCATTGCTCTTTAATACAAACTGTGGGTCATTCAAACATTATTTTTACGGCAGTTCTCTGATTCAGTCGATGCATAATCCATTATGGATGGAATATGAGGGCGGACAAAGTGTTGAAGACCTAACCCCGCCAGGCAAGCCATGTTTTACCTTGGTTTGTCTGTTTGTCTGTCTGTCTGTCTGTCTGTCTGTCAGCAGAACTATGCAATAAGAGCAGATCCGGGATTCTTTCAGATCAAGTTGCAAAGTGAGGCGACTGCAGGCGGAAATCTAAACAAATTTTAAATGTAATTAATAGCGAACCGCCAAGAAAACGTAGACAAACGAATCACAAGACAAAACACGACGCGTTTGCATACAATGATTGAAAGAAGTATACAGCATCACAAACTCACACATCAGTTCAAGAACTACATGGCCACCGGAAGAAGCTATTACACTTGGTGAGGACCTGTGGTCCATATCCGGATTCAAGGGCTGGGTAGGGGGTGGGGGTGGGGTAGGAGATTCTGCAAGATAACGCTTGAATTGAACGCAGCTTGGTAGACAATCCGGATGCGGTTTACAGAGAAGAAGCCATGAATTACATTTTAAATTTCTTTCAGATCAGTTCAAGAACTACATGGCCAACGGAAGAAGCTATTAAATTTGGTGCGGACCTGTGGTCCATATCCGGATTCAAGGGCTGGGTAGTGGTGGGTGGTGAGGGGTGGGGGTGAGAGCTCCTGCAAGATAACGCTTAAACTACAAACTCGAATTGAACGAAACTTGGTAGACAATCGGGATGCGGTTTACAGACGAAGCCATTACGTGTTAAAGGTTCATCACAATTCGCCCAGTCCTTTGTTCCTAGGCGTAATGGCGAGTCTCCCCCCCTCCCCTCCCTCCCCCCCCCCCCCCCCTCCCCCCTGCGGAATCTCTAAAACTCTCAGCTCTAACGTTTCACCCAAATGCTAACGCATGGTTGACCCTAAAGTCTTTGTGGCGCTGGTGGGGAAAATATGGCGGTCTATAACATGAAAAGATATTCGTTCCGATCTCTAGCGACATGACTTTTTTCTCCTTTTTTTCTTTTTTCTTTTTTTTCTTTTTTTTATTCGAAGATGAAATGAATGTTAAATTGAAAGAATCTGAAACTGGGACCAGGTTTCTTTGCTGTTCGACTTAATTTCTTTTATGTGTACAAATCTATACAATTGGAACTGACTACCATGGCGAAGTGGTTAGCGTCGCAAACTCCTGGCGGGGACATCACTGGTTCGAATCCCATCAGAGCCGTTTATTTGTGAAACGTTTTCTGCCCAGACCGACTCCTTCCCTAAGTTGAATTTGTTATGTGCTCAGTTTGGAAAACTGGGACCATATAGTCGAGTTTCTACCACGTAATGGATGCGTCTCTGAGAGTGTTGCTCATTTTTTCTGACCAACACTGCAGGTGTCTGTATCTCTCGGACCTGGATGTCGCCGGGACATATTATGAAAGTAAGCGTGAAGTACAACCTTGTCATGCAGCCTGAAACCAAGATGAACATCCATAACGTCATCTCCATCATACTCATTATAAAAAAAAGCAATTAAAAAAAGTCTGGAATTCTGTAGCCCTTCATGCCCTGCTCTCGCGGTCATCTTAGTTTTGATTGCTTACCCACGCCTATGGCCTTGGTTTGATTCTATCGGAAACACCGGTATAGCAAATTTAAGAGGGCTGTCCCTGCACTGATGTGGTGACTCCGCGACTAAGCAATGATCGTCATCAGTAGGCGTTTAGTAGGTGGTGTCCTGAGTATGTGGGATCACAACAAGCACCACTGACCATCACAACAGGCACCACTGACCTTCACAACAGGCGCCACTGACCATCACCGAAGTGCAGTGTCTACTGCAGTAGGTTGCCTCGTGACGACTTGACATTGACTGCTCCTTGCGGATTGCGGGTGCCTGGGCTATGACTGTATGTGTGTGCTTGCGTGCGCGCGCGTCTCTCTCTCTCTCTCTCTCTCTCTCTCTCTCTCTCTCTCCTCTCTCTCTCTCTCTCCCCTCTCTCTCTCTCTGTTGGATTACGCATATCACCGAATATTGTTAACTCTCCGCGAACGGCGCTTATCAAGATTGGTGCCCACCTGTTGTCAGACCTGCCTGTCTCAGTTATCACATCCGTGTGTGTGTGTGTGTGCGTGTGCGTTGTGTGTGTGTGTGTGTGTGTGTGTGTGTGTGTGTGTGTGTGGTGCGTGCGTGCGTGCGTGCGTGCGTGCGTGCGTGTGTGTGTGATAAAACGTACGATTTTGTTCACCTGGAGTATACATGCTTCGGGGCGAAACGTGAAGGAGGTGTGTGAATCAAGACAAGTCACGTGAAATGTGATCCAGCGAAACATGATTGGGTGAACAAGGATTGGGCAAAATCTGATAACACCAGTTGGAGTCAGATCGCTGGTGCAGATCCGGATCAATTCGCCGATTCGGGATCTGTTTGAACTTGGTGGGGGTCTGTGGTCTCCCCAGAGTCCCCCACCCCCACCCCCACCCCCACCCCAGTCCCTTTGTTGTTGTTGTTGTTGTTTCTTTCTTTCTTTGTTCTCTATTTTTTCATGTTGTAATGTATAGTTGACAGTCTATACAAAACATCATCTTTATTGTTTTAACTTCTGATTGCATGGTGCACGTTTTCTTGTTTGTTTGTTTCTTTCTTTCTTTCTTTCTTTAATTTTTCTGTTGTAATCTATAGCTGATACTCAATACAAAACATTATCTTTCTTACTCAATACAAAACATTATCTTTCTTTTTTTTTAACTTCTGTTTACTCGGTGCACAATTTCCTAGGCTTTCTTTGCGTTGAACACTCAGAGGATTGTTATTATCTGCTAGTTTCTTCTGTCCCACAGGCTGTGTCTTGGACATTTCCATGTTTGGATTTGTGGACAAATGTTAGTCAACCATTGGTTTCTGAATTCCCTTTATTCCCTTCAGCGAATGCTCTTGTGTGTGTTTAGGGGAACACTTTTCATATATGCACCGGGATCTGCTCGACTTTCTTGAGAGTTTCCGTTTCGCTTCCATGGAAGTGCCTCCGACCAGCAGGTAAAACTAGGATCCAGAAACGAGCTTGATGAGCTCTTCATAGATCGAAACAGGTCTCGCTTGCTGGTCCTGTTAGCTCCCCTTTTGGAGGACCAGTAGAACTGATGGGACACACATGGCAGATTTAGAGGTCAGACGAAAAGTGTGTGGAACAGCAAACACAAGACAAAGCACACGAGCGGACGGAACACACACACACACAAATATATAGATTACATGTTTACACACACACACACACACGAGAGAGAGAGAGAGAGAGAGAGAGAGAGAGAGAGAGAGAGAGAGAGAGAGAGAGAGAGAGAGAGAGAGAACAATAATTTGCTTTGACAGTAAAGGGAAACAAATGCTAAAATTCATTTGTTTTGTGTTGTTATTAAAAAGAATGTAAACACATCCTTGACATAAGATACACATGGTACTAATTAAAAAATATTTACGTAATTGGTTTCGTTTACCGAAAAGGTTTGTTTGTCACAGAACCTGCATAATTTAGACTGATAGATTTTTTTCCCCTCAAATCGCTTGAATACAAGAATTCTTTGATGGGTGTCTAGCTTAAATGTTTTCGATTTTTTTTTGTTTTGGTTGTTGTTGTTTGATAAAACGTATTTCACTATGTCATTTCCAAATGAATAAACATGTACTTCATCGTCCACTACTTTTTTTTACAAATTGCACATACTTTGTAACAGCCGATTCCTAAGTCACAAACAGTTCATA
>CM065723.1:26681570-26684070 GCA_033310375.1 Conus canariensis
GATCTTTCTGAAAATTTGTAGGTATGTTCATTATGGGTCACGGATGATGCCCGATGTTTACCAGAATAGCCATTACTAACGGCTATAATGGCCCAGAACGGTTTTTCCCTCTTTATGGAATATCTCACGCGTATTCAAGATAAACTGGGAGTACGTTCATATGCTTTGCATCTTGTTGTTTTATTCTCTCCTTCCTGCCCTCCTTTCAGGTTTCCTTTGTCATGTCCTTTGTTCTGGTGGTGAGGGAACCGTAATGTTGTGAGTGGGTGATTCTCACATAATACCAAAGATGTACTATCATAATCAGCCATGTTTCAATGAAGAGTGTCAGCCGAAGGACAAGCATCGACCCCTATCACAAATGATTCTGTGATATAAAGGCAGACTTCGGGGGATCAGCGTAGGCAGCGAGTGAAGAGATTTTCCTGTTTTGTACTGTTAGTGCTCTTCTTCATGATCTCCATTCATTCCACACACACACACACACACAACACACACACACACACACACACACACACACACACACACACACACACACACACACACAACACAACACACACACACACACACACACACACACACACACACACACACACACAACACACACACACACACACACACACACACACACACACACACACACACACACACACACACACACTCCCCTCTCCTCCATCCCGATTTTCACCCATTTTTATACACCCATCCTCACATACAGGTACACGCGCCAGATCACCCACACATTCGAGCGTGCACGCAGTTAGTATGGACGCACGCAGTACAAAAAGTCAACGCTGTATCGGTCTAAGTGCTGTAGCCTACGTCATTGTTGTACGCCCGAATTGCTGAAGGAATGAATGAATTCAGGTACCAAGCTCTTCTTTGCACTTGGAGTTCTGAATCTACTTCTTCTTTCAGATTTTCGACCACTAACGTCGTTGTGTGATGGATGTGTTTAGTCGTTCAAAATTCTCGTGAGTGTGTTCGTCAGTTTCCTATTGTGCGTGTCGCCAGAAGTGTTTTTTTTTCCCCCAACCATCTCACCCGCTCTCCTTATGACTTTTTCAAATCCGTTTTAGTCATGTTCTGTTAATTCTCCTCCCCATAGCAAAGTGCCAAAAATATAAACTCTTAAGACAATAGAGTTGTAAATCATCTGGAGCGTCTGTTTGCCAGCATTAAAAGACCGTTTCCCTCAGGCAGTGTCTTGGACTTTGTTTATCTTTTTGGAAATCGCTCAAGCATTTTCATTGCAAGATAGTATGTCAGTTGTCACACCTAGACATGGGTATGTATCCGCCTTTTCAACCGTTTCACTTCTTTTTACAGTATTCCTAAAACAAGGTGTGTTTTTTTCCCCTGAAACCAGTTATCGTTCTTTGGTCTTACCAACGTTTAGTTCAAGATAATTTTCATCATATCAATTCACTAACCTTTATTCTCTCGTCTGTACTCAATACTGTCATCATCAGAAATTAGTCCCGTCAGTCTACAATCATCTGCATACTTAGAACAGCGGACATGACTCTGTCGAAATTTCACATTCCAGGCTCTAAAGAGTAAACAGAAATGGTGACAGCACCGTACCTTGTGGTGTGCCAGTGTTTGTTGAAGGAACACCGGAAAATATCATTTTATTTCACAAATAGAGACTTCTGGTAAGATAATCAACAGCCCATAAAAAAGTAGAAGAAGTGAGTGCCATATGCATGGCGTTCTTTGCTAGGTGAGGCTGAACAGCATTAAGGCGCTAAAAAAGTCAAGGAACATTAAGCGAACACGGGCACTCGGTTTGTCGAGATGTTCATAAACTTTGTTCAGGACAAAAAGTATTCTGTCCTCCTTATCTCTGTTACTCTTGTGTGCAAATGGCATGGAATCCAAAAAGGGCTTGACTAACTCCCGGGGGTTCAGACTCAAAGACTCATTGTTGTAGACGTTAACTCAACAAGACAAAGGTCATTCATACGTGTTACAGGAGTTTTCATGATACATGTATAATGCTGGAGATTTTCCAGGTGGAGGGCATTGTACACTGATTAAGATATTTATTTTGAAAAAAAAAAATCTATGTAAAGTTGAAATTCTCAGCATTTTGATGTGTTTGTTGGAATCCCACCGCGGCCAATAGCTTATTTAGTTTTACTATTTTTATGTGCAACAGAACTCCCTCATCAAAGGCTAGAATGCTTTCGTCTTTCTTGTCAGTAGACGCTTCGTTGATCAAATCACTCAACTCATTTCTTTCTGCGCTAAATCTATCTGTCTGTTCTATCTATCTATCTATTCTATCTATCTATCTATCTATCTATCTATCTATCTATCTATCTGTCTGTCTATCTATCTATCTATCTATCTATCTATCTATCTTGCTATCTTTCTATCTGTCAGTCTGTCTGTCTATCTGTCTACCTATCTATCTATCCATCTCTCTCTCTCTCTCTTTCTCTCTCTCTCTCTCTCTCTCTCTCTCTCTTCTATCTATCTATCCATCTACATC
>CM065723.1:26686570-26701570 GCA_033310375.1 Conus canariensis
CAAAACGTGAACACTCTCCAAATTAAAACAGTTAGCCTTAAATCAATGAGTCGAAGTTCTGTGCTACCGCAGACGACATTGTTGATGACATAGGGCCATTCGCGGGGGGCTGCTTATCCTAGAAGCCAGCCAGTAGCTTGCTCAACCTGCTCGTCACACACACTATGTGTGTGTGTGTGTGTGTGTGTGTGTGTGTGGTTGTGTAGACGCGTCCTGAATTATACGGTCAATATGGTTTTTGTACTCCCAGTTCTTATTGAACAGGGAGTACTTTACAATGGGAACGAAGAAATGCTGTCTGTGTGTCTGTCTGTCTGTCTGTCTGTCCGTCCGTGGTCAAAATGTGTTCCACTCGCTCCAGACAAAACTGCTGGACCGATCTTCCTGAAAATTTGTAGATATGTTCATTATGGGTCACGGATGATGCCTGATGTTTTATTTTACCAGAATTACCGTTATTAGCAGCTATAAATGATAATTTTGTGATGTACAGTTTAAGCAATAATGGTTTATAAACTTAAGTGTAACCAAATGAGCTCCACGGTAGTGTAGTGGTTAGTAACCCCGCCTGTCAAGCGGGCGACCCGGGTTCATTTTCCCCGCCGGGGAGAGCAGCATTTTTTTTTTTTTGTCTTTTCTCTTACGTACAAAATTTCTACCACCGAAAGCATGCAGAGCCACTGTTTATACTACAACTACTGCCACTACTGTTGCTACTGCTGCTATTGCTGCTGCTGCTGCGAATACTACTACTACTACTACCACTGCTGCCACTGCTGCTACTACAACTACAGTTACTACTATATCTAGTGCTGCTGCTGTTACTGGTCCCTCCATTAACAATATTGATGATGATGATAACAACCATGATAATATATTTCAGTTCTGGGCGAACCCGCAATCACGATCCTTCCCTGACGTACTTCTGTTTTCAAGCCCTTAAAGGTGGAACCAGTGGGTTGCAACCAACAACCCAGGCCAACCAGCAACCTGTCAGCCCACACCTAACCGTGACCCAAGACCACCACACCAAGCAACCCACCTGAGCGAATCAGGCCCCCACAGCAGCCTATACCCAGCCACAACACCAAGGCACTGCACCAGGCTACCGCATCAGGCCAAACCAAGCACCACACCAGGCCAAACTAAGCCACCACACCCAGGCCAAACTAAGCCACCACACCAGGCCAAACTAAGCCACCACACCAGGCCAAACTAAGCCACCACACCAGGCCAAACTAAGCCACCACACCAGGCCAAACTAACCCACCACACCAGGCCAAACTAAGACACCACACCAGACCAAACTAAGTCAACACACCAGGCCAAACTAAGCCACCACACCAGGCCAAACTAACCCACCACACCAGGCCAAACTAACCCACCACACCAGGCCAAACTAAGCCACCACGCCAGGCCAAACTAAGACACCACACCAGGCCAAACTAAGTCACCACACCAGGCCAAACTAAGCCACCACACCAGGCCAAACTAAGCCACCACACCAGGCCAAACTAAGCCACCACGCCAGGCAAAATCAGGCCACCATATCAGGTCACACCAAGCCACAACATCACGTCAACTAAGAAACCACACCAAACCACGACCACGCCGCACCAAGCGACCACATCATATCATATTAAGCAAACCACCAGACCACACCAAGCCACCACATCAAATCACACCAAGCCACCACACCAAGCCACCACATCCGATCACACCAAGCCACACAACTTCAGATCACACCAAGCCACCACATCAAATCACACCAAGCCACCACACCAAGCCACCACATCAAATCACACCAAGCCACCACACCAGACCACACCAAGCAACCACATCAGACCACACTACAAAACGACACAAAATCAAACGGAGCCATCACCAAAGCACATCAAGCCTCCACATCAAGCCTCCACATCAAGCCTCCACATCAAGCCTCCACATCAAGCCTCCACATCAACCCTCACATCAAGCCACGACAGGTCACCACAGGGCTACACTAGGCCAGCACAGGGCTACACTAGGCCACCACGGAGCTACACTTGACCAGCACAGGGCTACACCAGGCCACGCCAAACCACCACACCAGGATACCACAGGGCTACACTAGGCCACGCCAAACCACCACACCAGGATACCACAGGGCTACACCAGGCCACCCAAACCACCACACAGACACCACAGGCTACACTAGGCCACGCCAAACCACCACACCAGGATACCACAGGCTACACTAGGCCACGCCAAGCAACTACTCTAGAACACCACAGGGCTACACAGGGCCACCACAGAGCTACATTAGGCCACGCCAAACCACCACACCAGGACACCCAAGGCTACACTAGGCCACCAGGAAACCACACCAGGCCACCACCCCAGGGTACCACAGGGCTACACTAGGCCATCACAGGGCTACACCAGGCCACACCAAGCCACCCCAGGACTACACTAAGCCACCACAGGGTTACACCAGGCTACCACAGGGCAACACTAGGCCACACCAAACCACCACACCAGGCTACCACAGGGCAAACACTAGGCCACCACAGGGCTACACTAGGCCACCACAGGGCTACACCAGACCACCACAGGGCTACATAGGTCCACACTAAGCCACCACAGGGCAACACTAGGCCACGTCAAACCACCACACCAGGACACCACGGGGCTACACCAGGCCACGTCAAACCACCACACCAGGACAACACAGGGCTGCACCAGGCCACGTCAAACCACACCAAGATACCACAGGACTACACCAGGCCACGTCAAACCACACCAGGACACCACAGGCCTACACCAGGCCACGCCGAACCATCACACCAGGACACCACACCAGGCCAGGGCTACACTACACCACACCACGCCAAACCACATCCCCCTTGCAAGTGTGCGGCAGGAGGCTCTCCATGGAGGTGGAGCGGGGAGGCTGAGCGGGCATGGAGTCACGTCGCCTGCTGGCCCTGACAGCCGTGATGGTGGTCTACCTCTGCGTGGGCGCCGCCCTCTTCAACGCCCTGGAGGCCAGCAACGAGATGGCCCGCAAGGTCGACCTGGAGGTGGAGATCGACCGTTTTCTCGGTGAGTCCTTTGCTTGTACAAATGATCATCAAACCTGGTTCCAATGCCTCCCATCTCCTTAGAAGATGTCGTGCAAACGTCAAAGACTCTCCCAGTAATATTAGCAGGTCGTTTTACGAGACTGACCTGTGCTAAAATGGTAAGGTGACACAACAAAGCAGTTCTTCTCCATGGAATATCGTGTACGCTTAACTGGGTTTTCTCCAAAATGGAGATCAGAGCAGGTCCAGCAAGTGGCCGCCGTTTCGCTCTATCAGGCTTGCTACCGGATGCTGGCTACTGGCTGATGCGAAGCACTTCCACATGCACAGAAGTTCCCCGCAAGAGAGAGAGAGAGAGAGAGAGAGAGAGAGAGAGGAGGAGAGAGAGAGAGAGAGAGAGAGAGAGAGAGAGAGAGAGGATGGTTTTAGTGGTAAGAGTGTCGAGTTCGCAGTCCGATGTTGAGAGTTAGCGACCAGCATAAACTCTGTTGCCATTTTCAGTGCTTTTCTTAACGTGTTTGCGTTCTGGTGGTAGAAAAAAACTGCGGTGTGGGTGTCCAGTCTATTCTTGTCTGGAATGATTAGCCTATTCTTCGTCTGCCATATCTCCACTGTGGGTGTGAAGTGGAAAACCTGAAAGTGATGAACATAATGCTGCTGATCAGAAAGCTACGCCTGTCTTGAAGTTTCATTGGTGCCGGTTTCTCTTGCTGCTGTTGTTGTGTGCATGTGTCAGTTTGGGGGTACATGGGCAGGTCTGGAATTTTCATTTTTGGGAGGAGAAGGGGAGGGGATAGGGATGGGGTGGGTGGGGCGGGGAGCTGTTTTGTTCTCTGTGCTGCTTGAGAGCGTGTTCTAGATGAAAGAGTTATTCAGCGCAGGGTTATTTCAGAGCTATGTGCCTTTATTTCTTTCACAATGGAGACAGGTATGTAATTTAAAATTTTTGGCACATTCGCTGTCTTTATTTAGCCTACCCGGTTTTTCGCACAGATAGCTTAGACCAACATCAAGGTCTGACCAGCGCGTTGGGCAAATGCGTAGGTCAGACATCCACTGAGTCGTAGCCATGAGACCCTCTTCTTCTATTGTCTCATCTTAATTGTTAATTCATTTATCCATCAGCTTCAAACCATGCCTAGTGTAGTCTCAAAACTTAGCGGATGTGGTGTAGCGTACATGGACTAGTCCGCATGCAGTGACGCCTCCTTGATGAAACTGAAACTGAAACAAACACAATGGAGGGATTGTCGTCCTTGTTTACTAAAGATATTTGCTTTTTGGGTGTTCTTCTTATTTCATGATCTCCCACACCAGTCCTGGTCTGAAAGAGAAAGATACACAACCACATTCAGAAACTTTCTGATCCGACGCTAAACGAAGACGCTTTGATGATGTCTTATGCAACTCAGCTGCGAGGTTTTAAAAAAAAAATCGAAGGCCTGGTACCTTTTTTTTCATCCTTCCTTCCTTTCCCAGTTGAAATCTAAAGTTTTCACTGTTGATGAGATTTTTGGTGCATGTCAACGTTCCTTCATTCCACCACCTAAGGTAGCCACATTCCGTCTTCAGGGATTTCAAGCTTATTTGAATAATACTTTGGTGCTTTGAGCTTTTCATGGTTGTTTTTTTTTTTTAACTGTTCTACCGTCAGAGCTCATGAAAAGCGTCTGGCATTGTGTTTCGCTGATGGTCTTCTTCGTCTTTTGACGTGCACCGCTTCCTGGAGACAGGAGCCTGACTGGCTCAGCGGTTAGATCACCGAGTTCACAGTCAGACGTCGGGAGTTCAAATCCCGCCAGCGCCTAACTCAAACTCTCTCTCTCTCTCTCTCTCTCTCTCTCTCTCTCTCTCTCTCTCTCTCTCTCTCTCCCCGTGTGTGTGTGTGTGTGTGTGTGTGTGTGTGTGTGTGTGTGTGTGTGTGTGTGTGTGTGTGTGTGTGTGTGTGTGTTAAAATGATCGTGTTGTCGTTCTAATGGTATATTTGCATTGTTACATAAGTCTCCCTCCTCACACGCACACCGTTCCCTTACCCTGCTTATCCCATTCTTCAGGGGGCGGTTATCCATCTGTAGCATGTCACCATTTGCGGACTTTCAACCTGAATGCGACTAACCTGGGTAACACTACCAGCTTCCTGGAATCTGTTGAGTTAAATAGAAGAACTGATCAGTCCGATCAGTCCAGCTTTCTGGTGATTGTCCGCTCCGCTGTTCATTGTAGAGTTAAACAGATGAACTGACATACCCGTCAGTCCAGTTTTCGAGTGATTATCCACGCAGCTGTATAATTATGAAGTCGAGTTAAATAGATGAACTGACAAACAAACTATCAGTCCAGCGTGTCTTTGGTGTTAGATCCTGAAAAATGACAAAGGGTTTCAAGAGATTGACTATCGTTCTAAATTAACGTTGGCGTTAGTCTAGTTGATAAAGCATTGTTGCTTTGTTTGTTTGTTTGTTTGTTTTTACCTCAGGATCCTGGACCAAAGACAGCGTAGAATTGTCTCCCAAGATAGGTTAGAAAACTTTCTTCTTTAGACAGGTTAGAAGAAATGCCCTTTAAGACAGGTTAGAGTAAGTGCCTTTTAAGACAAAGAAGCAGAGTTACCTTTTAAGACACGCTAGGAGAATTGCCTTTTAAGACAAAGAAGCTGCCGCTTAAGAAAGGTCAGACAGGTTGCCATTTAAGACAGGTTAGACGTGTTGCCGCTAAAGACAGGTTAGAAGTGTTACCATTTAAGACAGGTAGAAAAGTTACCGGTACCGCTTTAAGACAGGTTAGAAAAGTTGCCGGTACCGTTTAACACTGGTTAGAAAAGTTGCTGCTCAAAGACAGGTTGGAAAAGTTTCCGCTTAAAGCAGAGTAGAAGTGTTGCCACTGAAGACAGGTTAGAAATGTTGCCACTTAAGACAGGTTAAAAAAGTTGCCACTGAAGACAGGTTAGAAATGTTGCCGTTTAAGACAGGTAAGAAAAGTTGCCACGTAAGACAAGTAAGAAAAGTTGCCACGTAAGACAAGTAAGAAAAGTTGCCACGTAAGACAAGTAAGAAAAGTTGCCACTAAAGACAGGTTAGAAATGTTGCCACTGAAGACAGGTTAGAAATGTTGCCACTGAAGACAAGTTAGAAAAGTAGCTGCTTAAGACAGGTAGGAGAAGTTGCCACTAAAGACAGGTAAGAAAAGTTGCCACTAAAGACAGGTGAGAAAATTGCTGCTTAATACAGGTAGGAGAAGTTGCCACTGAAGACAGGTGAAGAAAAGTTGTCACTGAAGACAGGTTAGAAAAGTTGCCACAAAAGACAGGTTAGAAATGTTGCCACTTAAGACAGGTTAGAAATGTTGCCACTTAAGACAGGTTAGAAGTGTTGCCACTTAAGACAGGTTAGAAGTGTTGCCACTTAAGACAGGTTAGAAGTGTTGCCACGTAAGACAGGTTAGAAATGTTGCCACTTAAGACAGGTTAGAAATGTTGCCACTTAAGACAGGTTAGAAATGTTGCCACTTAAGACAGGTTAGAAATGTTGCCACGTAAGACAGGTTAGAAATGTTGCCACTTAAGACAGGTTAGAAATGTTGCCACTTAAGACAGGTTAGAAATGTTGCCACTTAAGACAGGTTAGAAATGTTGCCACTTAAGACAGGTTAGAAGTGTTGCCACGTAAGACAGGTAGGAAAAGTTGCCGCTTAAGACAGGTAGAAAAGTTGCCGCTTAAGACAGGTAAGAAAAGTTGCCACCAAAGACGGCAGGAAAAGTTGCTGTTTAAGACAGGTCAGAAAAGTTACTTCTTAGAACAGGTTAGAAATACTGCCGCTCCAGAGAGGTAAGAAGTTTTTATTTCTTTGGAGTGCAGACTCCACCCCTATCCCTCCCCCATCTTCACCCTTCGGATAAGACTTTAAACCAAGGTGGCAGTCTAGATCGTGAAAGCATGCGCAAAATTAAATGCCTTGTACGCACGTTTAATCCTATTCTGTCCTTAGTTAAAAGATTTAGCCATCGTTTACCCTGAGGGGAGGTGAAACAAAAAAGTAAAATAAGAAATACACAATTGTGTTCAGTGATCATCCTCGAAGTTGAAATGCACCTTAATATTTATAGAATTAAAAGGAAAAAATCACGTACGGACAAATTTCCAGAATGGTAAACATCTGAACTTCTAGTCAAGCAACATATAAGAAGGAGGAAGAGACATGGTGTAACTCTTCGAGAATTAATTACGAAAGGTTTTGGGTTGCATAAAACATAAAAAATACGCGGACTCGAGCCAGGATGGTCGCATGATTCATGTTTCACTTAATCTAACATTATCTTGTCCCAGCACAGTTTACAAGTGGCTGTAGAATCTCATCATAACGCGCGCCCGTCAACAATCTGGAAGGGGTCCAGGTTTTTAAACTGTCTTTCGCAGGTTCATCCAGTGGTTTATCTTTGTTCTCATTCTCAGCCCACTCCGATAATTTCCCAGGTGGATGCCAGTATATTTCCTCGGCAATAAGGTAAATGTGTGCGTGAATAGTTAAAAGGGATTTTTTATCAGAGTAGAAATACCGCTACGAACAATGAAGCCAACTGTGTGAGTGAATATTTAAAGGGCTTTTTTTTTTTTTTTTCAGAATGGAGGTACCGTTTGGTACCGTAAATCTCACCGTGAAAATGAATAGGCAGTATTCAGTGTACTGGTAGTTTCGTACATGAATGTTTCAAAGCCAGTGTTCAGTGTACAGGTAGTTTCGTACATGAATATTTCAAAGCCAGCGTTCAGTGTGCAGATAGTTTCGTACGTGAGAGTGACAATGTAGTTCTATTGATGAGACTGCTAACTGGAACATCTGTACAAAGCAGCCATTAGTCAGAATGGATATATGATTCAGTACAGTACGGTCTCGAAAACCATTCAGTGAACTATACACTCTCCATCCCTTCAACCCCTACGTCCAACCCCCCCCCCTTCCCCCTTCCACCCCCCCCCCTCCCCCCACTCATGCCCATCCCCTCTTTCCCATTTCTCGTGCCCGTTCTCAGTTTTCCCTCTCCATTCTTTCACGCGGACTCCTGTAACGTTTATGTGGAATGGGAGGAGAACCTGCTACGATAATTTGTTGCTTTTCATCATTTTTTTAAACAGATGTTTGAGTGGTTCTCTCTCTCTCTCTCTCTCTCTCTCTCTCTCTCTCTCTCTCTCTCTCTCTCTCTCTCTCTAACACACACCCACGCACGAGAGAGAGAGAGAGAGACAGACAGACAGACAGACAGACAGACAGACAGACAGACAGAATTTCATCCATTCGTTTATATGCACTTGTTATCATTTAATCATTTACGCTTATGCAATCATTCTGTGACAATTATTGTGATTTGACTTGTTATGACATTGGTTTTTTTAAAATCTATATTTCATTTTATTTTTTTGATGATTGTTTTATTATCTCTTCGTTGTTGTTGTTGTTATTACCATTATTTTAAATTATCATTATTATTATCACCATCATTATCATTAGTATTTGTATTATTATCATTATTGTTATTTTCATGATCATCATTATTATTATTATTATTATTATTGTTATTATTATTATTATTATCATTATTATTATCATTATTATAATCATTGTCATCATCATCATCACCATCACCAGCATCATCGTTATTTAACATTTATATTTTCATCTCCCACCACAAACTGTTCTCTCTCCTCTCCAGTTCCATTTCATAATTTTAATCGACCCTAGAACACACTTCCCATCGATATCGAAAAAGTGAAGTCATTGTTTGCTAGTCTTCGTTTCTTTTTTCTTTTTTTTTTCGTTTTTTGTTTTAGCTTCCGATTACCTAGTTTTTCCTATCCCGCAGAAGAAGATCAGGAGGCGTTATACCTGTTTGGTAACTTGTTGGACCTATTCATTGGGGGATCTAGTAACTATAGTTGTGCTCCAGATTGACTGTAACCTCCCATCCCCCATCCCCACCCAACCCCCAAAAAGCGGAGAGAAGGAGGGGAGGGGAGTGGTTGTTAGTAAACATACACGTGCACATCACCAAGGGAGTTCACTCTACCAAAGTCATAAATGGCGTTGCTCACTTGGTCAGTTTCTTTTTTCTTCTATCTCTTTGATCAGCCGTGCCCAAATTTAAGTTGCTGCAGTCAGTAGGGACGGGTATGTGGATTAAAAAAGAAGAAGAAGAGGAAAGAAAGAAAGAAAAACGCGAAAACCGAAAATAACAAAGCAGAAGCCTCAGGGCAGAGTATGAACCAACAAGAAGAAGATGAGCATGTCAAACGATTGATGTTCATGGCTACCGCATGGGACCATTCCGAGAGATTCCCTTGATTTACCCTTCGTATAATCAATATGTCTGAAGCACTACCATTTCACGGCTAAATTATCCCCGGTAAGTATAATCAGTGACATGTCTTGTCAATATAATTACATCTTCCGTCTGAGTATGACGTAATGACAGAGGTTTTCTCTGTAGCCAGCTTTTTACTTCATTAAGGACGTAGATACACGGTCCAGTTCACTCGTAAAGGACTCTCCAGACCTGGTGCAATTAAAGTAGTCCGTGTAGAAGTTGGCCTACGGGTGAAGTTGACGAAACGCGTGGACTTGTAATAATGCGTGTGGACTCCTCACGGAACTTCCAAGCGGTCAGCTGTTAGGAACTGTGCCCAGGTTCCTGGCGTTCCAGGTCGTCCTTCGAATGAGACTATTAACCGAGGTTCCAGGTGTGAACACGCGCATAACACCTTGCACACACGTAAAATCCCATCACCGTCTTTCGGAAGAGAAGGCCAGTTTGGCCGTCGGTACGGATGACGCGTTACACATAGCATGCACTCTGCGTGAGAAATGAAAAGAATGAAGGAAATAAGGAAAAGAGTGAACGAAATTGAACGATACTGACTGCATGACACGGGAAACGACAGAATGAAGCGCCAGCTGGCAGCTCTTCAGTCGGCACTACCCAGGTAGGCAGCCCGTTGTGTAAACGAGTGTGGATTGTAAAGCGCTTAGAGCTTGGTCTCTATATAAGTATTCATGATAATGATAATGATAATAATAATAGTTTCTATGTTTATTTGTTATGTGAATGTGTCGACGGAAAACGCGGATTGCTTGTGCAGGCTATCGAGAAAATTTTTTTTTTTTTTAAAGAAGTCGTTTAATAAAGTAAAATGAAATAAGGATGGGTTAAAGTGACACTGACAAAATCGAAAGACAGGTTTTTAGCTTTAGCTTAAGGTCAAGTTGAGGATGTTTACAGCTGAAGTCACCTCAAGGTCGAGCCAATATTGTGTGAAGGTCTGGTGTCAGGGTCTGTCGTGGTGCAGGTCTAGTATCAACGAAGAAGCACTCCAGTGAATAGATCTCTTTGGATTGATTGTATTGTATTGTACTGTGTTGCATTGTAATGTATGTCCTTACGTTATAGCAGAAAGAAAGTTACGTGCAGACAAAACTAATTGAAACTGTATTGTGCTTGATTTGCTTTTTTTTTTACTTCGATGTTTTTTTTTCCCGTTTTGCTTTGTGTGTCAGGTGTTGTTATTGTTGTTGTTGTTGTTGTTGTTGTTGTTGTTGTTGTTGTTGTCGCACCCTGGCTAAAACACTCCAGGGATCATCCGAACATCCAAAGTACTTGAACACTATGGTACAAATGCATCAGCTAGGGGTGAGAACATTATGTGTGTGACCGTTTTTGATTACCCCGCCACGTGGGCAGCCACACTCCAACTTCGGGGGATTTTGGAGACTGATAATGTTATGCTACGAGCTTGTCACAACTGAAGACAATCCCCGCATAACCATGCAGAGTTTTATGGGTGAGACTTTATGCTCCGAGCTTGTCACAACTGAAGACAATCCCCGCATAACCATGCAGAGTTTAATGGGTGAGACTTTATGCTCCGAGCTTGTCACAACTGAAGACAATCCCCGCATAACCATGCAGAGTTTAATGGGTGAGACTTTATGCTCCGAGCTTGTCACAACTGAAGACAATCCCCGCATAACCATGCAGAGTTTCATGGGTGAGACTTTATGCTCCGAGCTTGTCACAACTGAAGACAATCCCCGCATAACCATGCAGAGTTTCATGGGTGAGACTTTATGCTCCGAGCTTGTCACAACTGAAGACAATCCCCGCATAACCATGCAGAGTTTCATGGGTGAGACTTTATGCTCCGAGCTTGTCACAACTGAAGACAATCCCCGCATAACCATGCAGAGTTTAATGGGTGAGACTTTATGCTCCGAGCTTGTCACAACTGAAGACAATCCCCGCATAACCATGCAGAGTTTTATGGGTGAGACTTTATGCTCCAAGCTTGTCACAACTGAAGACAATCCCCGCATAACCATGCAGAGTTTAATGGGTGAGACTTTATGCTCTGAGCTTGTCACAACTGAAGACAATCCCCGCATAACCATGCAGAGTTTAATGGGTGAGACTTTATGCTCCGAGCTTGTCACAACTGAAGACAATCCCCGCATAACCATGCAGAGTTTAATGGGTGAGACTTTATGCTCCGAGCTTGTCACAACTGAAGACTATCCCGCATAACCATGCAGAGTTTAATGGGTGAGACTTTATGCTCCGAGCTTGTCACAACTGAAGACTATCCCCGCATAACCATGCAGAGTTTAATGGGTGAGACTTTATGCTCCGAGCTTGTCACAACTGAAGACTATCCCCGCATAACCATGCAGAGTTTAATGGGTGAGACTTTATGCTCCGAGCTTGTCACAACTGAAGACTATCCCCGCATAACCATGCAGAGTTTAATGGGTGAGACTTTATGCTCCGAGCTTGTCACAACTGAAGACAATCCCCGCATAACCATGCAGTGTTTAATGGGTGAGACTTTATGCTCCGAGCTTGTCACAACTGAAGACAATCCCCGCATAACCATGCAGAGTTTAATGGGTGAGACTTTATGCTCCGAGCTTGTCACAACTGAAGACAATCCCCGCATAACCATGCAGAGTTTAATGGGTGAGACTTTATGCTCCGAGCTTGTCACAACTGAAGACAATCCCCGCATAACCATGCAGAGTTTCATGGGTGAGACTTTATGCTCCGAGCTTGTCACAACTGAAGACAATCCCCGCATAACCATGCAGAGTTTAATGGGTGAGACTTTATGCTCCGAGCTTGTCACAACTGAAGACAATCCCCGCATAACCATGCAAGTTTCATGGGAAGACTGTATGCTCGATGCTTGTTCACACTGAAGACAATCCCCGGCATAACCATGCAGGTTTTATGGGTAGAACTTTATGCTCGAGCTTGTAAACCCGAAGACATCCCGCATAACCGTGCAGAGTAATGGGTGAGGACTTAGCTCTGGGGCTTGTCACAACTGAAGAATCGCATAAACCATGCAGAGCTTGGTGAGACTTTTGTCCGACTTGTAAAGAAGACAATCCGCATAACCATGCAATTTTGGGTGAACTTTATGCTCGAAAGTTGTTAGAAACTGAAGGACAAATGTAACCAGTTTAGTTGTTTAAAAGGGGAGTACGAGATGCTGCTGATGTGTTGACTTTGAGCACTGTTCTCTTTTTTTTTTTTTTCGGCACCTGTAATCTCCAATTGTTTGATTGAAAGAAAAAAAGAAGAAAGAAGGATTTCAGAGTTTTATGCCTGTGCTCACCTGTTTGATAAAACCGTGCAGCATGCATGCATGCGATGCTGAGCGGTAAACAGAGCTCAGGGACATTTGTTACCTGCAAGATGTGTAGTTGAAGCGGCGAGACAGGAAGACTTGGTCGACGGTGCGACCTGGGGAGAAAAGAAAAGAAAAAAGTCCATGAAGACTTGCTGATCTAATTTTGAAAAAGTATCTTTAATCAATTTTTGTGAAAAAGTTGTTAGAAATTGTAAGGAAATAGTGTAAAAGTTTAGTTGTTGATTAAAAGGAGGACTCTCTTTTTGTTTTGTCTGAGTGGTAATTGTCGACGTTGGGCGAGCAGGAGTCTGACGTCAGCAAACATACAAACTCTCTCCTGACGGCGTGTATAAAGCACCAGAGCTTTAAAGCTTAGACTGAGGGCGTTTAGGGCTTTACTCAACATGTCTTTTTATTTCTGTGTACAACTTTAAGGCACGCCACAAGGAAATAATTTGGGTGCATGTGTAGACCAGTTAGTTGAGCGTTTAGACTCCTAGGAGTGGCTGCTCAAAATAAACATTCTAACTTGCTCAGAATCCACATTCAGGAACGAAACTGAATAGTTAGCCTCTCTCTCTCTCTCTCTCTCTCTCTCCTCTCTCTCTCTCTCTCTCCCCTGTCTGATGTTCCCAGCCTCCACACCATTTACTCATACTGCATTTTTGTAGTCTGGTAAAACGTTTCAACGTTCGGACGCGTAAATTCTGTCGACGATAAACCAGTGGCTGCTCAAAATAAACATTGGCTGCTCAAAATAAACATTGACACACTTGCTGCCCAATAATTGCCGCCCAATAAACCAGTGGCTGCTCAAAATAAACATTGACACTCTTGCTGCCCAATAATTTTGTCATTATGGTTATATCAGATCTGTAGATGGGTTATCTCCCCATTTTCCTAGGTATGGCCATCTCTCTAGGTCATACTGCATGAATTTGATGACGACTTTATACCCGAATATATCCACACACACAAAAAGCAAGCATGCAAACAAACAAACAAACCTAGCCTGATGCCAGTACTGCTTCTTGCTTTTTTTTTATCAGCGTTTACTGAATAGTTAACTGTCATAGCCTCGTTTTGATCCAGTATCAGGATGAAATCGCCAATCAGATTGAAAGTTGAGAGGAAGATCCTTGCCCGGATTCAGAACATGTAACTTTTTTCTGTTCTGATGCAGTGACTAATAGACACTGGCTACTCATTTGGCAGCGTGTGTTTTTGTTTTGTTTTGTTCATTTGTTTGCTTGTTTGTTTGTTGTTTTTTTTTTGTGCAGCGTCTGTTTTTGTTTCTGTGTTGTTGTTGTTGTTTTGTTTTGTTTGTTTGTTTGCTTGTTTCGTTGTTTTTGTGTGTGTGTGTGTGTGTGTGTGTGTGTGTGTGTGTGTGTGTGTGTGTGTGTGTGTGTGTGTGTGTGTGTTTTGCAGCGTCTGTTAGTGTAGCTTTTTTCTGCTGTTGTTGCTACTGCTGCTACTGCTACTGCTGCTGCCGTTGCTGTTGTTGTTTTTGTTGTTGTTGTTGTCGTCGTCATCGTTGTTGTTGAGGTACCTGTATGGGTTTTTTTTTCCTTTATATTATCTTATACAATTTTTTTGTGATATGGGAGTAAAATATTGACAGAAGAGCTAACATCTCTTGCACGACTTATTTGTATATACCTTGAGGATATCTATAATTCAGCCATTATTGATATGCTAGAGTACATGACTTTGTGGGTTCTTGTAAATTATTGCTATTATTTTTTGTTTTTGTTTTTGTTTTGTTTTGTTTTTTGTTTTTTTGTCTCGATTTTTTGCGTCTGTGCGAGACAGACCTTTCTGTTCAAGTGGCCCGGTGGACTATAAAAACAATGGATCCATGTGTGGGCAGATTCATAGAGTTATGGCAAAGCTGTCGGTTCGACAGAGCCTTAAACCACAGTCGTCTGGAATGCTTTTAGAGCAAAGTCAGAATGTTCTTCTCCCTTCACTAGCCAATTTCCAGAGCTTCTTGATGTACCCCCCACCCACCCCCAACCCACCCCAGCCCCCACCCCCCTCAAATGTCTTAATAGTTTATCGTTGACAGAACTTACGCGTCCGAACGTTAAAACGTTTTACCAGACTACAAAAATGCAGTATGAGTAAATGGTGCGGAAGCTGGAAACAACACAGAGAGAGAGAGAGAGAGAGAGAGAGAGAGAGAGAGAGAGAGAGAGAGAGAGAGAGAGAGAGAGAAGAGAAGCTAACTATTCAGTTTCGTTCCTGAATATGGATTCTGA
>CM065723.1:26709070-26711570 GCA_033310375.1 Conus canariensis
AACACAACGCATTGACTTGGCACAGTGTGACGACATAGACAGTGAAACAGCAACTGTTCTTCCCCAAATCAGAATTCCCATATGACACCGTTGTAGACAAACAAGGGGTGAATCATGGGAGTGTAGATTTTTGTCTGAAGTAGTAAGTCAACACAGTTCGTCACTGACTACGCCACAGACTTCCACACAACATGACACTGAAAGCCTTCTTTGCAGAAGGAAATCTGTGTGTGACAGATCGTGGTTGTGAGTATGAAGTTTCCTCTGAATGTCATGAGTCACCCACAGCCCATTTAGACAACATTACAACAACAGACATCATGATTTATTTGGAAGAAACGACGAGAGAAAAAAAGAAAATGGATGGCCGCTTGTACGCCTTGAAGGAGGAGATGAAAGGCAGCGCAACACACAACACAGGGGTTGAAAACGGGAAACCTGACGATCCATTGTGACTGCTGATATACATTTTTGGAGAAATCGGATGGTTTGTAACATATCAACGGTGTTGAGAACTGAAGTCTGTGCTTTTTCCCGTGATCTGGATTGCTCATTATGACGAACTTTACCTGTAAAATTTCTTCAGATTTTAAGATCGAAAAAAAAGAGAGAAAAAGAACAAATACCAAGAAGATTTGCGGTGAAAAAAAAACTGTTTTATTATTTGCCTGCAATGTTATTTCTGACTTTTGTTTTTGCACAGTGCCTGTCCCCTCTGTCTCTTCCTGCCCTTGTGAATGGGCTATATAAAGCTTATCACAATAAACAATTAATTCAATTCATTCATTCTCTCTCTCTCTCCTCTCTCTCTCTCCTCCTCGTCCTCTCTCTCTCTCTCATCTCTCTCTCCTCTGCCTGCATCTCTCTCTCCCTCTGCCTGCATCTCTCCTCTCCCTCTGCCTGCATCTCCTCTCTCTCTCTCTCTCCTCTTCCTCTCTCTCCTCCCCTCTCTCTCTCTCTCCTCTTCTCTCTCTTCTCTCTCTCTCTCTCTCTCTCTTCTCTCCTCTCTCTCTCCTCTCTCTCTCTCTCTGTCCCTCTCTCTCCTCTCTCTCTCTCTCCTCTCTCTCTCTCTCTCTCTCTCTCTCTCTCTCTCTCTCTCTCTCCTCTCTCTCTTCTCTCTCTTCTCTTCTCTCTCTCTTCTCTCTCTTCTCTCTCCTCTCTCTCTCTCTCTCTCCTCCTCTCTCTCTCTCTCCTCCTCCTCTCTCTCTCTCTCTCTCTCTCCTCCTCCATCTCCTCTCATCTCTCTCTTTTTCTTCTCTTTCTCTCTCAGTCATTCTTTCCTTTTGTTTTCTTCCCTGTCCCACAGGTAACTTCAGCTGCGTGTTTCGGCAGGAGCTCCACAACCTGTTGTTCAAAGCCAGCCGGGACGGGGAGCTGGTCTACTACATCCTGCAGAACAAAACTCACCTGGACAGGTGGGACTTCAGCGGCGCCTTTGGCTTCTCTATTTCCGTCGTCACCACTATAGGTCAGTGTTGGAATCGTTGCTTGGTTGGTGGTGGCTTGGTCGGCTGGCCGGTTAGTTGGTTGGTTGGTTATTGAGATTGATATCATATGCTCTCTCTCTCTCTCTCTCTCTCTCTCTCTCTCTCTCTCTCTCTCTCTCTCTCTCTCTCTCTCTCTCTCTCTCTCTCAATTTTGGAAAGATCCTAGTCAGTTTAGACTAACACTGGTCATGGCATCTGAGCATGAGCGAACTGTTGGAAACTGTCCATGTGTATTAGTATGAAGCGTTTAAGCTGTGTTCTATTGTCGCGTCTTGAATGCATAGTAAAATGTATTGTTGACACTGTACTTGTATATTTCTATTAGATCTGATTATCATTTTTGTTTATAAACTATTCGTCTCTCTCTCTCTCTCTCTCTCTCTCTCTCTCTCTCTCTCTCTCTCTCTCTCTCTCTCTCTCTCTCTCTGATACGGGTTAGTTATTACCTCCACCATGCGACTGATTTTTCGCCCTAATTTGTTGAGCACTGTCACTTGGTTGGTCTGTCTATCAGCAATATTACGCACGCACACACACACACACACACACACACACACACACACGCACGCACGCACGCACGCACGCACGCACGCACAATAAATAAATAGATAAATAAATAAAAACCTGTTATACTGATTTTGACGAAATTCGGTGAAAAGATGGAGTGTAACCCAGTGATGAATCTAATAAGTTCTGTTGCCTATATGTGGTACGGATCAGGATTAATTTGCCAATGAAGGATCTGATCACCAAGATTATCACAAATGTTCTGCTCACCGTGTACACTGTACTGTTATGTTTAAAGAACGATAACTGTATAAGAGCTAATATGTCTTCAGGAATATGACAACTTTCCAATGAATTAAACGTCGCCATTTTGTATTTTTCATATCCTATTTGAAAAAGAAAGAAAGAAAAGAATAGACGCAAAAAGATGGGAAATAACTGTTGGAATCTACGATTATTTCCCTCTACGAAACATGAACACTGCGAAGTTATTATTCATGAACTGT
>CM065723.1:26721570-26724070 GCA_033310375.1 Conus canariensis
TATAGTCACGGCATCATGGAGGACGAAGCCCGCCTCCCTCCTTCTGCCGCCTGTACCCTTCCCTGAACTGAAGCAGCGACCCATTGATACAGAGCTGAACACAGAGGGTTTTCAAGCACAAAAAAAAAAAAAAAAAAAAAAAAGCAAAATCCGATCCCACGTGTGGTTCGAACTTACGACCGTTAGCTCCGCAGACAAACGCTCTAACCATTTTCCTTTCTTTCTTTTCTTTCTTTCGTGTTCCCGGCCATGCGAGATCCTCAATCCAGTCAGTAAGGCGAAGTCCACAGTCCGCCGCAGAGACCCCAACCTGGTCCCCACAGACTCTCCTGGACCTCAGCCGGACTGGGCCACGTCTGGCGTCTCGAGGCTTGAAAGGAGAGGCGGGACTGTGAGATGTGGGGGGTGGGAGTTTGGGAGCCTGTACCCATAAGGGCGCTGGTCAGTATGAGGGAGTTTGAGACGTGAAAGATGGGAGAGGAGCTGGCATTTCAGCATTTAATTATGAGCCCCTTTGAAGTCAAGGGCAAAATAAAATATGAAGCAGTCGGCCACTGCAGGTGAGTGAGCGCACAGTGAGAGAGAGACACAGCCTGTGTATTGGTGCCCAGGGTTCGGCAACCTGGCGCCGCAGACGATGGAGGGCAAGATCCTGGTGGTGGTGTACGCCCTGGTGGGCATCCCGCTGATGCTGCTGCTGCTGGCCGCCATCGGCGACAAGCTGGCCCTGGGCTTCAAGCGAATCTACAAGCTGAACTCCTGCTCCACCAAACCTCAGGTCGGACAGTCAGGGGGAGGGGGGAGGGGGAGGAGGAGGATGTGGATGATGATGATGATAATGACGATGATGAGGATGATGATGATGAAGATTGTTGTTGTTGTTTTATCATCATCATCATCATCATCATCATTATTATTATTGTTGTTGTTGTTATTATTATTGTTATTATTATCATTGTTATCATATTGTTGTTGTTGCTGTTGTTATTATTATCATTATTATTATTGTTCTCATAATCATCATTACCATTATTATTACTATCATCATTATTATTATTATTATCATCATCACTATTATTGTTATCATCTTTATTATCGTTTTTGTTGTTATCATCATCATCATCATCATCATTTTAAGCCTCTGATTATACGCTGTGGTGATGGTGGTGGTAGTGGTGGTGGTGGTGGTGGTGGTGGTGGTGGTGGTGGTAATGTTGGTGGAGTAAAAATGACAAACCTTGTCCTTCCTTAAAAAAAGGAAGCAGACTGAGTTTCCTCTCACCATAAACAATTTCTTTGTCATCATCATCTCATCATCATCATCATCATCATCATCATCATCATCATCATCATCATTCTTCTCCATCTCCTGCTCCTCCTCCTCCTTCTTCTTCTTCCCTCTCGTCTTCCATTGTTTCTTCTTCTCCAACTCCTTCTGCTTCGTCTTTCTTCCCTTTGTCTTCTTCTTCTTCTTCCCTCTCTTCTTCCATTGTTTCTTCTTCTCCAACTCCTTCTGCTTCGTCTTTCTTCCCTTTGTCTTCTTCTTCTTCTTCCCTCTCTTCTTCCATTGTTTCTTCTTCTCCAACTCCTTCTGCTTCGTCTTTCTTCCCTTTGTCTTCTTCTTCTTCTTCCCTCTCTTCTTCCATTGTTTCTTCTTCTCCAACTCCTTCTGCTTCGTCTTTCTTCCCTTTGTCTTCTTCTTCTTCTTCCCTCTCTTCTTCCATTGTTTCTTCTTCTCCAACTCCTTCTGCTTCGTCTTTCTTCCCTTTGTCTTCTTCTTCTTCTTCCCTCTCTTCTTCCATTGTTTCTTCTTCTCCAACTCCTTCTGCTTCGTCTTTCTTCCTTTGTCTTCTTCTTCTTCTTCTTCCTGAGGTCTACCTCTTTCTGTCTGAGAAATAAAAAAGTTTAACATTTTTGTTCTCTTCGTATAAGCTAAACTTCTACAATGTAGGCACCTGCACTGCTCTTTTTCTTTCTTTCTTTTTCTTTCTTTTTTTTTCTTTCTTCTTTTGTTTTTCTTTTCTCTGTTTAATTTCAGTTAATGAAATTGTCATCCTTGACACGTAAAAATCTCTGGTGAAGGAAATCACCCTAGTGTTCGACTCTGTCTCTCTTAAATATGTTTTTTTTTTTTTTAATACACCCCACGGAACATGTCAAAAGTCGTGTTTTCTTAGCAAAAATGGTCCATTTCCACTGTTGAGTATACAACTATTGCACACTATTTTTTCTGTCCCAACCTCTGCGCCACCTCAGAGGCAGTGCACCCACGCCGCTCATTCCGACACCCCGGCCACAGCCACAGCCCGGTCGGCCCCGCCGCAGCCCCGACACCGGCAATCCACAGGGAGCAGTCAATGTCAAGTCGTCAAGAGGCAACCCACCGGAGGAGACACTGCGCTGCTGCCGAGTCACTTCGGTGGTGTTCAGTGGCGCCTGTTCTGATCTAACATACGCAGGACACCACCTACTAAGCCCCCTACTGACGACAATAATTGCT
>CM065723.1:26739070-26754070 GCA_033310375.1 Conus canariensis
GGTAACTCTTGCTCCCATAAGAAAACCTTAACTCAGAGTAACTTTTATTCAAGACTGGCACAGCCTCTTAAACTTGAATAAAGTCAGACAAATACAAAAAAACGAACAATCTAATAGTGTGTGTGTGGTGGGGGGGGGGGGGGGGGGGGGGGCGACAAGCTAAGGCCAACAACCCCTTCGTCATCTCAGTTTCTCACTTGTTTTTCCCCCACGACTAGATTGTTCGTTTTTGTATTTGTCTGATTGTATTCAAGTTTAAAAGGCTGAGCCAGTCTTGAATATAAAGTTACTCTGAGTTAGGTTTTCTTATGGTAGCAAGAGCTACCCTACTTGTTTATTGTTTACTGCTCCCTGCCTCATTTCATGTTCAGTTATGATAGTAGGCCTGCTATATCGTTCGGTGCGCATGCTGCTTGTTACAATAGACCTGCACATGTGGTGTACATGACAACGGACTTCTCATCCTTTGCTTTGTGTTTTCTGCCGGCGCGGAGCCGGTCATGATGAGTAACGTGTATGAAGTTTCTTTAACAGCACGGTCACATCTTGATGGTAGTCTGCTTTTTTTCCTAGTTTCACCATGTGTAAGTGTGTTTGTGTTGGGGGTGGGGTGGGGGTGTATGTGTGTGTGTGTGTGTGTGTGTGTTGTGTGTGTGTGTGTGTGTTGTTGTGTGTGTGTGCGCGCGCGCGCTCGAGTGTGCGTGCCTGCGTACATGTGTGTTTGTGTGTGGGGTGAGAGGGTACGGTTGAACGTCCTCTTATGCTTTGACTATTGACTATTTCTGCAGGTGCGCATAATTATGTAAGACTGACTATGTGAGTTTGTCGGTCTGTGTCAGCTTGCCTTTATAACTAGATAACTAGATAGCTGGGATAGCTAGATAGGTTTGCAGGTAGGTGTTTAGATGTGTGAATGTGTCTGTGTGTGTGTGTGAGTGGTGTGTGTGTGTGTGTGTGTGTGTGTGTGTGTGTGTGTGTGTGTGTGTGAGAGAGAGAGAGAGAGAGAGAGAGAGAGAATGTGTGCGTATGTGTGTGTGAGAGAGAGAGAAAGAGGTGTGTGTGTGTGTGTGTGTGTGTGTGTGTGTGTGTGTGTGTGTGTGTGTGTGTGTGTGTGTGCGCGCGCGCTTGCTTTCATTTTTCTTTGACTCTGATTTTCTACTCAAAGCTTACTCATTATTATCTCAACATTGCCTGTTTACTTTACTCAACGATCCTCCATGACCCATAATCAATTTCAAGCTGCATTCATCTACATAGCTGACATTCCCACGCTCAATGTTGTGTGTGTGTGTGTGTGTGTGTGTGTGTGTGTGTGTGTGTGTGTGTGTGTGTGTGTGTGTGTGTGTGTGTGTGTGTGTGTGTGTGTGTCTGTGTGTGGTGAGTGAGTGAGTGAGTCTATGAGTGTGTGTGTGTGTGTTTGTGTGTGTGTGTGCGTGTGTGTGTGTGTGTGTGTGTGGTGTGTGTGTGTGTGTGTGTGTGTGTGTGTGTGTGTGTGTGCTGAAAGTTATATTAGACAAAATAATTGAGTAAATAGTAAAACTTTGTGTTAGAGGGAAACAATGAATAATTGTGCGGGAATGTGTGTATATTATGTGAGTGTGTGTACGTGTGTGCATATGTGCGTGCGAGTGCACGTGACAGAGAAAAAGAGATATATAGACAGACAGACAGACAGTGTGAGTGAGTGAGTAGGTGAAAAGGTTGTGGGTGGCCTTCAATTAACATCTCTTGATAAAAAGAAGAAATAAAATGAATAGAAAAAACAACGTGTGCATTCAACCAGACGAGTAATACTAAATAAAAGTATGTACGTGTACGAGTATATATGAGTGTGTGCGTGCGTGGTGCGTGCTTGCGCGCGCGCGCGCGTGTGTGTGAGTGTGTGTGTGTGTGTGTGTGTGTGTGTGTGTGTGTGTGTGTGTGTCTGTGTGTCTGTGTGTGTCGGTGTTGTGTGTCTATGATGTGTGGGTGTGTGTGTATGGTGTGTGTGTGTGTGTGTGTGTGTGTGTGTGTGTGTGTGTGTGTGTGTGTGCGTGCGTGCGCGCGCGCAGTAAAATGAATTAATGTGTGTGTGTTATAATAAATGTGTGTGTGCATGCGTGTACGTGCGTGTATGTGTGTGTATATGTGCGCCTTTGCGCGCGCGCGCGCGCGCGCGGTGTCTGTGTGGTGTGTGTGTGTGTGTGTGTGTGTGTGTGTGTGTGTGTGTGTGTGTGTGTGTGCAGGCGGAGATAGGGCGGATCAACGGAGAGCTGGGACTACGGAAAACCAGCGTGGTGGTGCAGGGGGCGAGCAGCGGCGACTCGCTGTGTGAAGAAAACGGCTCAGTGGGAGTGGAACTCCTCAGCATTAACTACATATGACCCCCACCCCCCAACACCCCCCACCCCCACTCCACCCACCCACCCACCCACCCACCCACAGACCCCCACAACTTTCCCCAACCTTCCCTCTCTTTTCCTCTGGTTTCTCCCTCCCCCCCCCCTTCTCCCCCCCCCCCCCACCTCCTCTTCCCTTCTTCCAGGCACCCCATCATGCCCCCTTGCCCCTCTTCACGCCACTACATTCGCAAAAAAAAAAAAAGAAAAGAAAAGAAAAGAAAAAGAAAAAAGAAAGAAAGAAAGAAAAAGAAAAAGAAAATCACCAGTTCGACGCTCCAAGTTGTCGCTGAAGAACGAAGACGACGACGAAGGTGTAAAACTCCGCGTCCGTCAAACGTGATATGAGAGACGGTGGGGGGATATCCGTCATTTGCAGTGTGTTGTGGGTGGGGTTGGACGGGTGATGAAGGGGGGGGGGGGGAGGGCGGGTGGGGGGGGGGGTTATGGGACCTGTCTAACTGTACACACCCTAACACTTACCACCAGAACGACACCTCGTCAAGAGGGGGCAGTGAAAATTGGTAAGGGGTATGATGCTTGGACGCGCTAGCCGTGATTCGACCTGGCAACGTTCGGCTAAGTAAGACGTCGGTGCTTCATTTTGAATGAACAGAGACCCCCCTCCCTCCCGATTCTCCCCGCCCCCCCCCCCCCCCCCCCCCCCCCCCCCCCCCCCCCCCCCCCCCTTCTCCTCTCTGCTCTACTCTCCCCTCACTCTTCCATCGCCACCCCCCACCCCCACCCCCATCTCGGGGATGGCAACTCCACGGGCAAATAGCCGTGACCGTCCCTTCCCCCCCCCCCCCTCCTCCTTCATTCTTCCTCCGCCTCCCACTCCTCCCCACTTCTCTTCCCCCCCCCCCTCCACAACTTCCTCCGATTATTTCTCCCGGAGCCCCACCTACACTGTTATTGACTGACTAGTATTCTCAGGAGCATGTTGTCGCCGTTGTTGTCGTTGCTGCCTGTATACATGTGTACACACACTGAGCTGCCTCAAATGGGGGGGGGGGGGGGGGAAGAAAAAACAACCCAACTCTTTCTCATGTGATGTGATTGAATTCCTCCTGATGTGATCCAATCAGAACAGAGTGGCTGCCACCAGAGACCATTTCACGCTCCTGGAGTTTAGGGTGAAAAAGAACAAACAAAACAAAACACACAAAAAAACAACAACAACAAGAGGAGCCGAGAGAGCTGTGGAACTTCTGCGAAGAGTGCCTACGAAATCAGAGACGACGTTTCTGTTGATGGTTGTGAACATGTGTAATAAATATCCATGATGAAAGTGGATATATTATACGCCCAAAGAAGCTGAATTAGAGATTTGGGTTGTTTTTAGGCGCCAACCACCCCCCCCCCCCCCACCACCACCACCACCCCTCCTCCCTCTCCTTCCAACGGCCACTTCCCCCCACCTACCCATCCCCCTCACCACCCACACTCTTGCGCGCTCCTCACCCCCCATCTCTGCCGTGGATGGTGAGTTTAACGTCCTATCGGTTGGAGGTCCTTTATGGACGAAGACATGCTGTTATCGGACCCGAGGGTCGTGTAGACTCGAGTTGTTGTTGTTGTTGTTGTTTTTGTTTTTGTTTTGTTTGGGTTTTCTTTTTTAAGCCAGAAAGGGTATTCGGGAAAATGCTGGCCTCCACCGACCTCCAACGGATCCTGGATCCGCCTTTTGATCCGGATCCGCACTAAAAAGATTTCATGGCTTCGTCCTTGAACCACGCACCACCGTCATTCCACAAAGCTTCGCGCTCCAATCGGTCGAACAGTTTTCACTCGGTTAGGTCGCCGTTGTTTGTGTTGTTGTTGTTGTTGTTGTTGTTGTTTTAAGTCATCTTTCTGACACCCGGACAATCCAACAGACGCCAGGTTTTCACCTCCTTGACTGACGGAGGTGATCATTTCTCGGGCTGTAGACACCACTCGCCGAGTGCTGTGAACTCTCTCGGCCGGTCTTGGTGACCGTTTGCCGCTGCTTTCACCTGTTGCCTGACTATGTGGCAGACGCATGGAGCAAGCGGCGGAGGAGAAGGAGAGAGAGAGAGGAGAGAGAGGGGAGGGAGGGGGGGGGCGGGGAGGGATGGGGGGGGGGAGATGTATACCAACACTCAAAACCCTAGCGCAGACATGACCACCGTGTCAGAATGGCACCGATGAACCAGAAGAAAAAAAAAGGAAGAAAAAAACGGGGGTGGAGTGGGACGTGGGGAGGCGGCAGGAAAGGGGGAGAGAGAGAGAGAGGAGAGAGAGGAGAGAGAGAGAGAGAGAGAGGGAAGGCGAGCAATCAGCTATTAGCGTGTGTGGTCTAAATTTGATGATACGACAGCTCTGACCAACTGAAGGTCTACTAGGTCCATTTTCCCATTTCAGAAAAGGAAACTGGTAGAGTCCGATGCTGATGATGGATAGATATTCCAATGCTGAAAATTAATCAACGGCCCTACAGCTAGGAGAAGCCTGCGCGATCCCTTACTGGAGAACTCGGTAGGGATACCAGGGCGACAAGCCATCAACGACCCTGGCCTACAGCTAGGTTAAGCCTGCTCGATCCGTCTCTGGAGAGCTCGGTAGGGATGTGAGGAGAGAATGCCGCCATTGCTTTGAGTCAGCACTCAGCGGAATCACCATGCCAACGGGATAACTTCATGGCGCATTGTAATGACTGGAGCAGATAGGAACTTTACTCTGGCGTGTTTTGCGGTGTTTCTTTTTTTTTTTCCTTTTTTTCTTTCTTTTTTTTTTCTATTTTATTTTTTTTTTTTTTTTTTTTTAATCGTAAAGTCTATGCAGATGGTGTGCCACCTCAGCAACCTGACAGTGCACACTGTAACGTCGCTTTCTGGAAAGTTCTGTACCTTTTCCCCTATGTGAAAACGTGCACCTTGGGTGATGATGGATTCGCTCGAGTACCTCTTTCAGGTGAATCTGGACACCAAAGAACGACCAGTAGAACGATGTGTTTCAAAGCCTTACAAACTTGAGAGTGGGGCGACACGCTTGCGGACCAAATGATTTATGAAATGGAGAAATGTGTGACTTAGCAATGACACCTGTGTTTTAAACTTTGCAAGCAGGATAGAGAGGTGTGTGTGTGTGTGTGTGTGTGTGTGATGGAGAGAGAGAGAGAGAGAGAGAGAGAGAGAGAGAGAGAGAGAGAGAGAGAGAGAATAAGCTTATTTTCGTCGGACAAGAAACTGGTTTTAGTGTGCGTGTGTGTCAGTGTACATGTACTTGGCTGTTTGTATTATCTTTATTTCCTTCTGTCACAGTGCAAAAGTAGTTTGATCAGTTGGATAAAAGACAGTAATACAAACTGAATAATCTGGGACTGTGAGGCAAACTGACCAAGTGATGCAGCAACATCAGATGGTACACCGCGACCTCCACCTCCTCCTCAGTCACAGCCCAGATATCATCTACGACGGCATCAAACCCTTAACCAACAACACGCCGTTTTTATCTACTGTTTTACTATGCATGTGTGTGTGTGTGTGTGTGTGTGTGTGTGTGTGTGTGTGTGTGTGTGCGTGTGTGTGTGTGTGTGTGTGTGTGTGCGCGCGCGTGCGTGCGTGCGTGCGTGCATTTGTGCGTGTGTGTGTGTGTGTTGTGTGTGTGTGTGTGTGGTATTGAAAGCATCATTCCAGCAAACTGGTTGCATTTCTATTATGTATCGTACATTTCTGAAGATTTCATCATTTTGCCCCCTTTTTGAAAAAAAAAAAATAATAATAATAACGTAAACAACTACTGTAAAGGAAGTTACCTCACTCACACACAAGTGGGAGAGTCATCATGAGCCTATTGTGCGCTGGGCGATAGAAAACGGGGCGTGCTTCCCATCAGCAATGCCCTAGCTTGGAACAAGAATGTAGGCGATCGTCGGCACATCAGTTACAGATGAACGGTTCTGGCACAGTACAGCGGTGTCACGATGATGCTTTCTGCAAGAGAATAACGCGCTAAGGGTCAAATGAGTGGCTCGTTGCTCTCCGGGCGATATTTAAAGGTGTCACTGGATGTACAAAGTCATCAGACAGGACATACAGCAATACGGACGGATATGCAAGACCATCCTACAGGATGCGAAGGAGGGTGAATGTAGTGGTATGCAAGACCATCCTACATGATACAAAATGAGGGTGATTGTCGTGGAATGCAAGACCATCCTACAGGATACGAAAGGAGGGTGAATGTAGTGGTATGCAAGACCACCCTGCAGGATACGAAATGAGGGTGAATGTTGTGGAATGCAAGACCATCCTACAGGATACGAAAGGAGGGTGAATGTCGTGGTATGCAAGACCACCCTACAGGATACAAAATGAGGGTGAATGTCGTGGAATGCAAGACCACCCTACAGGATACGAAATGAGGGTGAATGTCGTGGAATGCAAGACCACCCTACAGGATACGAAAGGAGGGTGAATGTCGTGGAATGCAAGACCACCCTACAGGATACAAAATGAGGGTGAATGTCGTGGAATGCAAGACCACCCTACAGGATACGAAATGAGGGTGAATGTGGTGGTATGCAAGACCATCCTACAGGACAGGAAAGGAGGGTGGACAGGAAAGGGGGGTGAATGTCGTGGAATGCAAGACCATCCTACAGGATGCGAAGGAGGGTGAATGTCGTATACAAGACCACCCTACAGGATACGAAGGGGGGTGAATGTCCAGGAGAATAAATGTCTGAGATCGTTAATTAAGATATACAGGAATACGGACATCACAGGAGTACGGATGTCCCAGACCATCGTACAGGAGATGAAGAAGAATGAATGTCCTGGAGATCGGATGTTCAAAATCACCAGACAGGATTTTCAGGAATACGGATGTCCCAGGAGGAGGATTGCCCAAGACCATCCTACAAGATGGAGAGGGTGGATGGGAGTTGGGGAAAACAGGGGGATTTCCCAGGGAGATGAATGTCTATCATCATCCTACAGCATACAGGAATGCAGAGGAGGATGGGTTCCCCAGGAGGAAAGGGTGTAGGATGGGGGGGGGGGGGGGGGGGATATCCAAGACCATTCCACACAGATTGTAGAGGAGGTTTGATATGGCAAGAAACAGACCGAAGTCCTCGGGGGGGGGGGGGGGGGGGGGGTGGTGAAGGATGGGACTGTACATAACACCTCTAACTTGTTGCGCTGACTATGGACAAGAGAGAGGTGGAGGCCTAACCACACTAAGCAAAAAAAAAAAAAAAACAAAAGAAGAGAAGAAGAAAAAGAAAGAAAGTTAAGAAAGAAGAAAACGTGCCGTTGTGGGACAGAAGGATTCGTCTAGAAACAAGAATGGATCGTTCAAATTACTATGAAATTACTATCAATGCACTTATGTCCCTTATTGTTGCTGATGTTCCCTTTAGTAATAATATGAAGGTCTGGAAAAACGGTTGCCCATGAGTGAGTGTGTTTTCATGCTATGATACGTTAATGTGATCAAAGTTGTTTCGTTAACCACCATATCTTTCTTGGAGTTGGTGAATGTACCGTTTTTTATGCAAACATGTCTCTTTCATTCCCTTTTCAAAGCAAATCCAGTAACGCTGCGGGTGGGTTTGTTTTTTTTTTTGTTTGTTTTTTGTTTGTTTTTTTGGTCTCGACTTCATGTTTGACGAGGAAAAGTGAAAAAGAGCATGTACACATTCATCACAAGACTTTGTTTTCAGTGTGTCTGGATCTCTCTCTCTCTCTCTCTCTCTCTCTCTCTCTCTCTCTCTCTCTCTCTCTCTGTGTGTGTGTGTGTTGTGTGTGTGTGTGTGTGTTGTGTGTGGTGTGGGTTTGTGTGTGTGTGTGTGTGTGTGTGTGTGTGTGTGTGGTTGTGTGTGTGGTGTGTGTGTGTGTGTGTGTGTGTGGTGTGTGTGTGTGTGTGTGTGTGTGTGTGTGTGTGTGTGTGTTGTGTGTGTGATATAAAGTAGAGGAATTCACAGATACCTAGGTCAAATGAATAGGACTAGACTGTGTGAAAATTTAGAAATAAAAGGACATGCATATAAAGAGGCACATAAAGATGTACAGAAGGGGACACATGAAATATACAGAAGGGGACACATAGGAGATTGATCAAAGCGAACCCATGCAGACATACAGAAAGGGGCACAGACATACAGAAGGGACATGTCAGAATTATACAGAAAAAGTACATGTAACAGATACATGGAAGCAGACAAGGAGACACAGACAAAGAAGACAAATAGAAATACATAATTAATAAAGGGGAACACATCCAGACTTGCTGAAGAGGATGAATAAGAGATACAGTAGGGAAGTCGTGCAGGGATTTAGAAGGCTGCTCATAGAAATACATAGAAAGAGACACATGCAGAAATAGAAGGAAACACACAGCACACACACACACACACACACACACACACACACACACCACACCACACACACACAACACATATAATATATATATATATATATTTGTTAAAAATATTGTTAAAATGGGATTACTGATAACCACTTCAAAACCAGATACGCAAACCATAAACAGTCATTCAAAAAAGAAAAATACAAAAACCAAACAGAGCTGAGTAAATACATTTGGAGACTTAAAGATAAAAAAATAGACTACAGTATATCATGGAAAATCATAAAAAGAGCAACACCATACAACAATATTTCAAAAAAATGCAACTTATGCTCCACAGAAAAATGGTTAATATTATGTAAACCCCACCTAGCAACTTTGAATACAAAAGTAGAAATAGTAAACAATTGCAGGCACAAATGGAAATCTTTGTTAGCGCACTCCACCTGAACAGACCCCAACAAGAAACAGACCACACGTGCAGCGAATGAGATTGGCTCACACATGCAGAAACGGAATCAGGTCCTGCACGCTATAAAAGACCGACAGCGTGCCCCAAAAGGATATCCTGATGAGAGCAAGAGGCAAGAGGCTCGAAACAAGCTTGTCGATTTTAATATTTCATTTTAACAATATTTTTAACAGATGTTGCTCCCTAGACGGTCGAGCTTTTTTAGATTTTCAAAGGACATTTTTATATTGTTCGTGAATATATATATATATATATATATATATATATATATATATATACAGAGAACAATGCACAACAGAACAACAAGTTGGCTCAGGTTTTCACAACTTTTCGGCGAGCACACCTCGCCTTCCTCAGGGGGACTTTAATTGTCTCAGTTCACACAGGCATTACAAATAATTCTGACAATCATTCACTTAAACAAGAAAGAAGAAACAGGAAAGTGAAAAGCATGGTAAACAATGTACCAAATCGGAACACACACTCACAGGCGTGTGCATACACTGAATATGTGAATATATCTCTGCATGACTTCCCTTCTGTTGTTTAAGTATTATGTGTATATTGTATATAAAGAGGCACATAGAGATGTATAGAAGAGGACACATGAAATATACAAAAAGGGGACACATAGGAGATAGATGAAAATATACAATCAGTGTTATAATCAGTGTTCAATGTCATGCATGTTACGTCGAAGTATTATGTCAACGCCGATGATGTACGTTTTCTTTCAATACGTAAGTCGCCAGTTCGTTTAAAAACAAACAAAAAATAAAACAAATGAAATAAAATGGAATAAATAAAATAAAATAAAATAAAATAAAAAAGGGACCACACTGTCTGACTGAAGTAGATCTCTGGGATGAACGCTTCACCTCAGTGCGGTGAACAACAAAGAGGGCAACGGTACAGATGGTCAGGATATTTTGACATGCTGCCTCAGGGCAGAACGAGAACCAGTCAAGAAGAGGGACGGCGACGAGGCAGAGGGCAGTGGCATGTGGAGGTGGGTGAGTTCTGCCTAAAGGCACTGATCAAATACATATCTAGCGCTATAGAAGTTAGAACAGGCCAAGAATGCATTTAGTGTTGTTTGTGTGATGTAGCATGTGTTAATGTGTGGTGTGTGTGTGTGTGCGCGCGCGCGCGCGAGCGCACGTGCATGCACAAGAGTGCAAGAGTGCACAGTGTGTGAATGTGTTTACAATTGAATCGTCTTGCCTCTCTTCTTGCCCAAGCACCGTTCACGCCTCATCAATGTCAGTCATGTGGCGAGCATTGCCCCCGACCAGTCCTCGGGCTACAAATTCATGGAAAAGTGTTTATTAAAATACTAGACGAGGAAAGGGACAATATTAACAGCAGCATGGTTTAAACATTCACCAATGTAATAAGGTCCTGTCACTTTTCCTTTTTTTTTTTTTTTTAAAGTTTCAATAGCGGCATAAACTTCTGCCTCTGTAACATTGCATTCAAGACGATCGATATCTCCCTCCTCATTTACCATCACCACCACCTCCCCTTCCTCTTCCTCCTCCTCCTCCTCTTCGTTATTGTGTTGGCCAAATTCAATGACATTTTCTGCACACACATTTGGCAATGTAACTTGCACATCCGTATTAACAGCATTTTAATCTTGAACAGAATTAAAGGCTCCGTAAAAATGCCGGTACCATTTATCTGTTTCTATTGAGTTTGTTACTGGAAACCACATACGTGACATTCTTCCATATTCATATTGTCGTGAAGAGGATTGAGAACACACTTTCTCTGTGAAATGTTGTCAGTGTAACTCTTTATCATCATTTCTTAATATTGTACACTCTTCTGCTTCCCTATCAACCCTATGAAAAGCGCTAAGTGATTGTCGTACATGGTCTATTAGCTCTGCACCCATTGTCAAACCAGTTCTATTGTATCTCTTTACTATATTATCTTCGTTATGCAGTCTGCAGCAACCAACAGTCCTTTGTTCCATAGAATAGTGGGATGTGCTACTGATACTTTTTCAGTCGGGATCATCCGCAGCCCCCTGTCATGCATGCACAAAGCGATAGGAGTTGTACAACAGAAATGCGCTATATAAGTATTATACATTATTATTTATTATTTTATGTCACATCCAGAACTTCGATGAACTTCGATAGTCTCCCTTTTGGACATCCACCGTCAAGTGTACCCACAGGTAAAGGGGTGGGGCGTTACAATTCAGACTCAGACTTTGATTGTCATGAGAACTGTTAATGGTCTAAAGATACGGCACAGCAATAAGGTACTAAAACATATCGTGTTTCATGCTTGCACTATGATTAGTGATGCTGGCCAAAATCATTGTGCCAATTATTGTCTAGTCATTCACATGCTGTCATGGATGCGTTTTACAGTAGGATCATGTAGATCGTCATTGCTGTCCCTTACACCCGAGCATTGCTTATGTAAATGTGGGTCTGGTCTATCATGAGACAGCTTTTCTGATTCAAGCGAGGTTGTGTGCGTGCGTGCGTGCGTGCGTGCGTGCGTGCGTGCGTGCGTGCGTGCGCGCGCGCGCGCGCGTGTGTGTGTGTGTGTGTGTGTGTGTGTGTGTGTGTGTGTGTTTTAATGGAGAATAAAGCTGAAAGATGTGACGTCCATCAATGAGCTACACTAAACTTACACCCTCCACAAATTGATAACTGGTAAGAAACTCTAACAGCTGGACAGCAGATCTTCAGAAAAGAAGCTCCCAATCTCAACCCGCATCCCCTTCCCACCACCACCACCATTCATCGTCTCCCCCCCCCCCCCCCCCCCCCCCCCCTCCCCCTCTCCGCGAGTGTTCTGGACATGATGGGTTCGGAATACGATGCATGCTTCAAGCTACGAATGGTCTCGTTTAGGGGGTCATGACGTCATCATTTCTCTCAACAGAGCAGAGAGAGCGACGTCATGGTTGCGGTTGCAGTTCGCCGCGAGGTGGCAGGGCAGCGAACACCAAGGAAAAAGTGGCTGCTCTCCTTTGAGGCATACTGATGTGAGAGGTCAGTATCAGGCGGCGCAGCGAACCTTCCAGCTGTACGGGTGACGGCGGGTCTAGCCTGTGTCGCCGGGGGACGACTCCTGGAGATGCGGGGCGATCGGCGATTGCGCTCCTGACCACGATTACCGTGGCCTGGGATACCATGCTTTTGGTGGCGGCATGGGGGCACCCCTCACGGGCTTGGGCTGAAACATTGCCCTCTCGGCCGTAGTCTGCGTGGACCACAGAACAGAAGGGACTCGTGCAGCGCTCCAGCGACGTTCGTCCTGCTCGCTCTTTGAAGCGGCCTCACACGGCACAAGACCATCGCCACCCGAGCACGAAGAAGGCCGCCTGGTGGCCCTGAAGACACGCCTTTTGGTGGGGGGAAAGAGGCGAAGTACACCGACGTCCATCGTCGGCCGACCAACATCCAAATGGGAATCATAGTTCACAGGGAACCAGAGCTCAGAGCGACAGACGACGGCCCCCACAAGGAACCCACCCACCATTGCCAGCAACAACAGCTGCTGCAGATATGCGGACTTCAGTCTGCGCATACTCCCTGTCCTTTAAGGCCTCCGGCCGATAGGACATAAATCTCACCCATCTCGGATCACGGATGATGGCAAGATCATTGCCCGTGCCAAGTCTGCGGCGTTTCATGCCTAACTTCGAGGAGAGCTTTTTGTGTGTGTCGGTTCGCTGTCTGACACAGTCGTTTGTAAATCATGTTCCTCGCATGAGAAGTGGAGAGAACAGTCTGCAGACGAAGAGTCCTTCAACCCTGGCATCCACAGAGAAGGAATGATGTCACCTCGGTAACTTTCACGGTGGGTTTTTTTGTTTGTTTGTTTGTTTTTCATGTGGAATTCAGATATGTTGACGTTCACAGGTAGGAAGGACTTCGATGAAGAGGTGGACAGCAGAAAGTCTTCAAAGACCCAAAACCCCTCTCGTTGCAAATGCTTCGACCCTCGCTGTGACATGACAGAGGGATTGGACGTCCATGTCACGCGACGATCAATCCGTCAATACAAGGGGAGTGGACAGAAGAAGAGAGGGAGGGAGGGAGAAGACAGGTGTACGTGCACAAATTCGGAACAGGGAGGAGGGGGGGGGGGCAGGGAGGGGGCGCGCAGGGGGGGATGGGGGGGGGGGCAGGGTTGAGACGCACTCGCCAGACAATAGCGGTAGACCAATGTCCATGCGTATTTGCAAACTCCGGAAGTGTTGAGAGGGGTGGTGGGAGGGGAAGTTTGTAAAGGAGCATGGATGGAAAACCGAAAAAGAAAAGGAGGGAGGAGGGGAGGGGCGGAGGGAGGGAGGGGGAGGATGGGAAGAGTGATCGATGGGTGGGCCAGAGGTAACAGATTGTGGGTGGAAGATGATCGACAGCCGCTGCTTGATGCATGCACTCCCTGCACTGCAGGTTTTGTCCTCTGGCTGTTTTGTTAGAGAGCGAGAGCTATGCGGCCTGTCGGTTCCATCTGTGTTGTTTAACAAGGTGATCGTTTGATGTGTGTTTTTAATCGACTTTGTGAGTGTGTGAGTGTGTGTGTGTGTGAGTGTGAGTGTGAGTGCGTGCGTGCGTGCGTGCGCGCGCGCGTGTGTGTGTGTGTGTGTGTGTGTGTGTGTGTGTGTGTGTGTGTGTGTGTGTGTGTGTGAGTGCGTGTGTGTGTGTGTGTGTGTGTGTGTGTGTGTGTGTGTGTGTGTGTGTGTGCGTTCCATCTTTGTTATTTAACAAGGCGGTCGTTTGATGTGTGTTTTTAATCGATCTCTCTCTCTCTCTCTCTCTCTCTCTCTCTCTCTCTCTCTCTCTCTCTCAATCACTCGCTTCGCGATCACACATGTTGGAATGGGTGTGGGTGTGTGTGTGTACATGTGCGCCCACACGCGCATGCTGTGTTTGTGAACCCTTAGGCTAATACAGAACATCAATAATATCAGTTCAGCTTTCTCCTACACTTTCTTGCACACAACACACATATCGGGATAGGCAAACACACACACACACACACACACACACACACACACACACACACACACACACACACACACACACACAACACAGATTGAGAGACAGACAGACAGACAGACAGAACAGAGACAGAGGCAGAGAGACAGACAGACAGAGTCGGCCCGGCAAGATTTTTAAGAAGTTGATGTAATTCAAATTGTACCCTGGACAACCTCCATCTCCCTTCCCCCTCACCCCCTACCTCTCCCACCCTTACACCCCCACCCCCCACCCCCTTCCTCGTACCTATAAAGGCAGTTTATAAGGAAACAATACAGTGTGCTGAACAAAAAAATATCTCATTAAAAATGTTGTAATATGAAGACAATGTTTATTTTCGCTGATGATTTCGTTTTATGTGTCTAGTGTAAAAATAAAAATAAAAAAGAAGAAGAAAATACGTTTGCCTATTCTGACCTTCTTTTTTTTTCTTTTTTTTTTTTCTTTTCATATTGAAAGTGACATACTAAATAGGAGAGAGACGCTTTGACATTTTAGCCTTTCACTGCGCAAGGTCTTTTGATAAGGGGAATAACTGTTAAAGTAATGTAACAACTTTTGACTTTTGTCACAAAAGAATCACTAGAGTGAGATATTCACTTACTCAAAAGAATGAAAGCAATAACAGTATGTCAGAAAGGAGAAAAAAAAATGAATAGAAAAGAATCTCCATCGCAAGCACCATTTCTTTAAAAACAACAACAAAAACACGCATAGGTGCAGGTATGCAGAGCGAGCGAGCGAGCAAGAGAGAGAGAGAGAGAGAGAGAGAGAGACTCAATCATCCACCCAGACA
>CM065723.1:26756570-26779070 GCA_033310375.1 Conus canariensis
TCTCAACTGAAAGCTTAACATTTCAAGAGTTGGGTGGTGGGGCAGGGGAGGATTAGGGGGCAGGGGAGGATCATAGGGGGCAGGGGAGGATTATAGGGGCAGGGGAGGATTAGGGGACAGGGGAGGATTAAGGGACAGGGGAGGATTAGGCGGCAGGGGAGGATTAGGGGAAGGGGAGAATCAGGTGGCAGGGGAGGATTAGGGGACAGGGGAAGATCAGGGGGCAGGGGAGGATTAGGGGGCAGGGGAGGATTAGGGGGCAGGGGAGGATTAGGGAACAGGAGAGGATTAGGGGCAGGGGAGGATTAGGGGGCAGGGGAGGATTAGGGGACAGGGGAGGATTTGGGGGCAGGGGAGGATTAGGGGGCAGGGGAGTAGGGGTCAGGAACTCCCACATCACAACCTATGTAAATTGAAGTTAAATTTTAACCAAGATTTCCACTTGATTTATCACAAGTTCAAAATCGACTCTCTCTCTCTCTCTCTGTGCCTGCATCTATCTCTCTCTGTCTGTGTCTGTCTGTCTGTCTGTCTCTCTCTCTCTCTCTTCAACCCTCTCTTCAACCCTGAAAAGGATTGGAAAAGGGGCAAATACCTGGTGACTAACTGTATGTGACAGTGAAACCTCCCCCACCCTCCATCCTAAAAAAAAAAGACCGAAAAGAAAAGAAAAAAAAAGATACATTCACCCTTTACAGATTGTAATGTGTTTTTTTTTATCATTGTTTTCACAAGTTTTTCTTTTAGCAAAGACACTTCTAAAGATTCATTTTTTCAGGGAGTTATGTATCAGACTCGCTCTGTGGAAGAACGTTGTTTCAATTTATTTCATTTGTTCACAAATGCCAAATCAGAAACAAAGAAATCCAAAGAATTTTTTCCATATTTGAAAGACGTTTATTGACAGTGATAAAGGTAATGAAATTATGACAGGGAAAGTAAAAGGAGGGTGCAAGTATACAATGCCTCAACCCCACCCCATTCCCCTCCTATTAAAGACTTTTTTTTCTTGAAGTCTTAAAAATGGCTTCTAAAAACAAAACATAAATAAGTAAGCAGTTTTTTTTTTCTCAGAACAATTATAAGATCATGTGAAAGGTGAAAGCATTTGAACAAATATTTAACGACATATGTATTTAAAACTCGAAGACCACACACACACACACACACACACACACACACACACATCCACACACACACGTGTGCGTTGACATACATGCCCATTAAGCACATAAGATTATTACACATTAACTTTTTTCCATTATGAATGTGCATATTTAAGTAAGTCTATCTGTCATTATTTTGAAAAGTGCATGCTAACAACAAGTGACTCTTCTTTTTTTTTTTTCTTTTTTTTTCAAGTCCTATAAAGCACTTTGCACCCTATAGAATTAAGGCAATATAAATGCTCTTCATTACTATTACAAAGCTACTTGTCATATTTGCATTCTATTTCCTTCCATTGAAGAATACATTGCTCCCTTAAGTCACAGTCACGATGATGTTCTCAAGAATAACAGCTGTCCAAGTGATCCTTGATCAAATCTCACCGACAACTACCCAAGTGAAAAAAAAGTGGGGAGAAAGGGAGGGGGGGTGGGGGGGGGGGGTCTTAATTTTGAGCTGGCCATTATTTCTGGAAACAGAAAATACTCATAACAGTGAACATTTGTCATGTAACAGAACTGGATCCATGACTAGGTAACAACTGTACTCAGCTAGCACTTTAGTGGAAGGTGTGTCCTATGCACGTAGGATCAGAACAGTGAACGCTGAACACCACCCAAAAGAGGTTTGGCAGAAATGCAACATCTACTCTGGTGAGTTGCACAATGATGACCTGATGCTGACAGTACCCTTGGACTGTCCAGTGCCAGGACTGCTTCTGGTCAGCTGGGTGTAGCTGTGAAGGGAGCGGCCAGAATGTGCGGGCCTGGGAGCTCTGCCCCTGAGCAAGACACACAGTCTGACCAAGGGAAAGAAGCCATCCGCGCATCTGTCATGTCAGTCTGTGCTTTTGGAAAACACTCACACTGCATACAGGACCTTGGTCAATAATTTCATTTGAAAGACTAACTAACACTTACACCACTGCTTTAAAGTCTAGAGGAAAGGATATAGGGAAAAAAAAATTCTGAGCAAGATTCAGTCTGCAGATTCTGTGCAAGATTCAGTCTGCAGATTTGCTCACTTGCTTGGCAAATATGTTATCCAACAGGACACCTTTCCCACAAATCAAAATAAAGATGATCAAACACTAGCTCAAAAAAATAATAAATGTGTGGACAATTGTGGGGATCTGCAGCAAGGTGAACCAAAAAGACCAGAATTTTCTACAGCTTTCTGACAAGACACGACATATTGTGGCCTCACGGCTCATGGACAAGGGGTAGCATATACAGAATGATTGACACAAAGGGACTGAAATAACAACAATATAAATTCAGTGCAAAAAGAATCATGCATGGCATTGCACTACTACTGTGATTCATTTTACACATACACAAATGCAGATAAAAGATCCAGTGAAACATCACGTAAAACCAAATGTGCTCACACTACAATATACAGCATCATATAGAAATATTTATGGCAATACTCTTATTTAGCCCCATAAGAGAAAACCTACAGACAGAAAAAAAAAAATTCAACAAGATTCAGAAAGCTTCTTTCCATCAACAGATTCTCTTCTCTTGTGGGGACAATAGCCAATTTTGTTGGGGGGTTTTTACACGCTGGCCCATAAACAAATGATTTTTCTAACAATCATTCAACAAGGATATTAAAACATCAAACAGGATATTTCAGTATTTGTTTCTTATTTTCATTTGTTCTACTTTTAAGTGCGGTGAGTATCTGCTTGTTAACAATGTAAGGCTACGTAGCACTGTGGTACAGCAGTCAGCATTATGGCCAGCTGGCCGGGAGGTTGTGGGTTCGAGTCCTATAAGAGGCATCTATTTTTGGATTTTTTTGGCCCCCCACCTAGCTCCTATCAAAGGCTTTTGACTATGCACATTCTTATCCAAAGAAACGCATTTTTGTATGCTGTTTCCTTTTCACATTTATAAAAAAAATTTTATATGTGTATTGAATCATCTGCTTTGAATTTCTGCTCTTCGTTTGATTTTCTGCATCTGATTTGGTTTGTGTTTCTACTCTCACTTTCTCTCTCTCTCTCTCTCGCTTGTAGTTTTGCTCTCTCTCTTACTACATCTGATTTACTCTCTCTCTGAGATTTAGTTTACATTTTTGCTCCTTCTCTCTCTCTCTCTCTCTCTCTCTCTTTCTACATCTGATCTGGTGTGTATTTCTGGTCTCTCTGTTTGTTTTTCCTACACCTACACCATATGAATGGGATCAAAACCTAACAGGGGGCCGGAGTAGCTCAGTTGGTAGAGCGCCGGACTCGTGATCCTGGGGTTGCAGGTTCGAATTTCGGTACAGGGGGATTTTTCCCTCGGAGTTAACATTGGTTCTGACTCCATTCCCCATACAGTCCTTCGAATGAGACTATAAACCGAGGTTCGTGTGTGACTGCACACACAACATCTTGCACACACGTAACATCACAATCACCAACTTTCGGAAGAGAAGGCCAGTTTGGCCGTTGGTATGGATGACACGTTACACATAGCATGCACCTTCCCCGAAGATGGAGTATGGCTGCCTTAATGGCGGGATAAAAAAAGTCATACACACAAAACTCCACTGCCTGTCTATACAGGCAGTGTCCGCAGGAGTATCAGCCTGCGTCTGCAGAAAGAAAGAAAGAAAAAACCTAACAAGGATGAAATGAAAGGGAGTAGGGAGGAAATGGAAAGGGGGGGGGGGGGGGGGTCATATAACAATCTCATTCCAACTTCAATTCCAACATGTTTTGCTTCTCAGCAAACCCACCAGAACCAGTTCAAACATCCAACTGAAGAGGTGGGGAAGTTTGCACGTGTGACGTGAGGCTCTAGCCAAGAAAACCTGTCGCAGCAGTATTTCCAAGTGGTTTCTTTTACGTTAGTTTTGTTCACCCAGGGATGGGAGAGGACTCTGGGGAAAAAATCTCACTGCAGTCAGAGTTCAAGGACCATGACAGTCCATGTTCCTTGCAGATAACCAAAATACAGCACAGCTGAATATATACTGATCGAATTGCCAACCAGATTGAAGCCTACAAACACCAATCAAGGGAAAGCGCTGTGCTTTAACTGCTAATCCTTTACACACTGAATATGGTCACAGAGATGTCAATGCAAAGCAAAAGCGAGTTACACTCTCACGTCGTTCCTGTCAATGTCAATACAAAGCAGAAGATTTTTTTTCATATCACATGAAAAAGAGCAGCTACTCACAGTTTTCATATCCCTACAATCCCTTGACTGCTGCTGACTAGTTCAATCATCAGAGTTATTCTTTGAGTTCTTCACCATGGGATGGAGCAGACAGTTCAGATTACTTTGTGTCACTGTCTGCCTCATACTCTTTCGCACTGGACGGCACACATTCACTCAGGTAAAGTGCTGACAGCTCCAAAGTCTACACAAAGTGCAGTAACTCTCTTCTCAAAACTGGTACACACTGATTTGTTGATGATAAAGGCTCCGCAGTCAGTGGGCTAACTCAATGAAAATTAATCAGTCAGGATCTGTATCACTCATAGTAAAAGTAGCTGGGAAAAAAAAAAGACACTAAGGTATGATAACATATACTGGCAACGTTCTTCAGCAGGACTAGAAAAAAAAAAAGAAGAAAGATCTGTTCAGTAATGCACACATTTCTCTTGAAAGACAATGCCAAATCAACAAGGTTTATTTATTTTATCTTCAATGGAAACCTATAGGTAAAAGTTTGAGACAATATTTTCATTAAAAAAAAACTCTGCCCTGCCCTTTGTTTCCTCAGCCATATTAAAAACAGCATCCAGCAACACTTTCATTTTCCCCATATATCAACAACGAAATGCAAGAGACAGAAATATACCTTTTGACACAGAACTGCAGAATGCTTTTCTTAGTCTTCCATGACAAAAATAACCCTCCAGCCTTGATCTGTTCACATTTCACTGAGACACATGATTTCTTGAAATGTTTCCTCTTCACAAACTGTTTTAACTACATTATAATACACACACACAAAAAAGATGAACAACTACGTCTGGGGCCCGCGAGGATCACATGGCATTATGCTTCGGGTGTCCTCACCGTTTCCACATAACATGCAGGACATCTCGTATTCCTGGAAACCCATGAATCAACAAATTTCATTTCAGACATCTCATATTCCTGTAAATCAATGAATGAATAATTTCATTACAGACCTGAATTTCCTGGAAATCAACAAACCAGCAAATTTCACACAATTCACCTCATTTTCCAGGCTATCAGTGGGTAAAAAAATTTCAAGCAGGACATTTACATTCATGGAAATCAATGAATAAACAAAGAATCTCACTTTGCTGAAACCAGGGAATAAACACAGTGCAGTGGACATCTCATATTCCTGAAAAATGATTGGTTAAACCACAGTTCTCCTAATGATTTTCGCAACTGTTAAGATTCACCTCTGGTAATATATGTCTTCGTCCTTTACCACTCATAAAGTTTGTGTCTAATTATATCCATCAGAGGCAGAGGGAGGACTTTTCCATGCTTCAAGTTTACAACTATTCTAGTTGTAGTAGCAGTGTTCAAAGATAACCTGCCTAGACCTCTAGCGCTGTATACAACATTGCATCCATCTGGGAGTCACATGGAGTGAGTGTACTGCATGCACTGATGCATAATCTTGTAATTATTAATTTCTCAACAACTTTTTTTTAAGTTTCTTACAATTAATGTATGTTTCAATCTGCGAGATTTTTTTTTAAATCACTAATATTCTGTGCACTTTTATACTTCAAAGATAACTCTCCTTTCCACTTCTTTCCAAAAAGCATGCTGAACGAGATAAAATGGTGGACAGTCAGCAAGAAACTGGACCAAGTTACAGAAAAGTGGAGACAAAGTGAAAGAAATTATATCAGTTTATACCGACCTAAAGAAAAGCTTTAGATGCTTGAAGGCAAAAAAGAACATTTACAGAAAGGCAAGTGTCTGGACATTTCTTTTTGAACGGACAAAGGTGTTAACAATAAGAGAGCAGAACATAATGGCTGGGATGACCTTGAAACAAAGCAAATAATCATAATTTGCATGTCACATAACTTTTATAGTATGCTTGACAGAATTCGATAGCTCTTTTATTTTCCTTTATAAAAAGTAAGTTTTACACACACAAAACAAAAGTATTAAAAGAAGAATTGTTTGAAAATTAGGTCCATTTTCACTGAAAACTTTCAAAGAGAGAGCCCTACAGTGGAAGATTGGTTTCCATGGCAGTCAACTGGTTACTACAGTGTGTGAATATATCAAACAGATCTTCCCACTATATTTTTTGGTTTATCGCAAGTAACCAGAGCAACCATCTTGTCGGAGTCAATGTTGTTAAATCCACAGAATACTTTGTACATCAGTGATCGGTCTCCCCTTAACTGACTTCATTTGAGTGAGCTTTGGTTTAAAGGAATTAATCTTTCAACGTAACTAAAAGAGTTCATTTACCTGGTATTCATCTGCCACTTTGAATGTGTACTCATGGTTGGCAACAACATGCTCGCAGTCTGAGCATACATCTGAAACAGTGCCACCGAACATGGTACATAATACATAAATCATACATCATTTCTAACAGTAGGACATTCTGGGTTTAAAGGCAAATTGTAAACATGAAATGAACCAACTACACCCGAGAATTAAGAAAGTCATGCTTGAAATAATTATTTTCATCTCAACTTGAAAACTATGTATTTGTTAAAACGGCAGATTTTTTTCCCCCTGTAAATCTTTTTTATGACAAACTCAGCAATGTCTGGAACCTCATAATTCTACATTTAAGCATACATGCACATGTGTGTGTGTGATTGTGTGTGTGATTGTGAGTGTGTGTGTGTGTGTGTGTGTGTGTGTGTGTGTGTGTGTGTGTGTGTGTCTGTGTGTGTGTGTGATTTAAAAATAGAACTTAAAAAAATTAACACACATTTGATTGTATCAGTAATGATGGTGTCAGCTTACAAAATCATAGACTTTTAGACTATAATGACAACTTTAATTAATCAGTTGCATTACAAAAACATTTTCATACAATGTACACACTGCAATTTCCTATTTAAGAATCATGAAATACACACACAAGCGATAAAAAAATAAAATGCTTTATATATGTATTTAAGCTTTTATTCAAATGTGTGTTCATGAACATGTGTGTATGTGCATGTGAGAGTGAGTATGTATATGTGTTTTGTTGAATGTCAGTTTGTGAGTGCAGGCATGTGACACAAATGTATTTACAATGCTCAAATGTATACACATCCATGTGTTTTTGCACATGTGTGTGAGTGTGCTTTTGTGCTTCTGTCTGAATGTGTGTATGTTCCTGTGGATACTTCGGATGCGGGAGGGGGAAGGGGTGGATGGATGAGGGGAAGTGAGGGGTCTTTTCAGTACAAAAAGCATTACAACACATGACATGCTAGCTTCTTTCGTTGTGAACTGCCGACTTGGTGGTGAAAACTGTACACATTATGCAGAGTGGATATTAGCTGCCCATTCCGCCATGTGTATTTGCCCATGTGATTTTTTCTTTCTACTTTGTAAATCTTTTAACTGATTTCTTGAAGTTTTGTTTTAACTGGGAGTGAGGGATTACGGGTTGTGCCTGGCGTTCTAAGCACAGCCTTGATCTTATCTGCCACGAGGATGTCTTCAGTTTAGCTCCCATGTCATTAATAGTTTTGGGGGCTGGAATAGCTCAGTTGGTAGTGCGCCGGACTCTGGTGATCCTGGGATTGCAGGTTCGCATCTCCGCCGGGCCATTTCAGTACAGGGGGATTTTTCCATCGGAGTTAACATTGGTTCTGACTTCATTCCCCATATAGTCCTTCGAATGAGACTATAAACCGAGGTTCCGTGTGTGAACGCACACACATTTTGCACACACATTAAATCCCATCACCAACTCTCAGAAGAGGAAGCCAGTTTGGCCGTTGGTATGGACGACATGTTACACATAGCATGCATCTTCCCCAAAGATGGAGTATGGCTGCCTTAATTGCGGGATAGAAAACGGTCATATGCACAAAACTCCACTGCCGGTCTATACAGGGAATGTCTGCAGGAGTATCAGCCTGCGTACGCAGACAGAAAGAAAGAAAGATTAATTGTTTTTGTCCTTCATTGATCACATTCATCTTTACAACTTTTTCAGGAAGTTCACAGCCCTGAGAAGGTTGTCTGGAGCACAATAATAGTTTTGAGTCTTAAGTTTGCCGGCCATAAGTGTGTACATGCGTAGACATGTATGAATGAAGTTTTGTGTTCATAGTAATATTTTACTGGTATATGTGCCGTTTGGAATATGAATGTTTTCTTAAAAACTGGTGTAAATATTTTTTTCATTCTGCTGACCGACAAAAAGGTAATGCTTCCAAAAGAGCAATAAAATTCACCTACGCTGATATGTGATGAACTCATCCACATCATCTGTGACAATACGGTTCTTGTTGTTGAGTCCTTTTCCGCCACACTGCGCACAACCTGCGTAATTCAGCATGTAGGACCCCGTCTCCAGGCACATAGTATCCTGTGTGACAAGCAAAGATTTTGCAAGGAAACTCTACAAAACCTGGTTAATCATTAGTAAAAATTTTGAACAAAATAGGCCCTGGCACACTCCCCTAAAAAAAATGCTATCTAAAACTTCCATTTCTGTGGAGCATGCATTTGCAGCTCTAACACTCTGGGTTCTATTTCTAACAAAATCTGAAATCCATATCAAAATATTTCCAGTTATTCCATGTGATTGGATCTAAATATGGAGTTGTTTATGTAGGACAGAGTCAAAAGCTTTTTGTTAGTCCAAGTAGAGAAGATCAGAAGATTTTCTGTCAACCAACATTTGTATAAAAACTTCCATCACCTCTAGTAGCTGTGACATGAAGGACCATCCATGTCTACAGCCATGGCTGTATTAAGAAAATTGACTATTGTCTGTCATATGGTTAACAATGGTGTCTTTATAGCCCCCCCCCCCCCCCCCCCCCCCCCACAATGGTGTCCTTATAGCCCCCCACCCCCACCCAAAAAAAAACAAACCTTTTGAAAGTTACATAACACATATATTTAACTAGCTGGTCTATAGTTTCCTGTAGATGATTTCTTTCCTGTTGTGAAAGTGGCTGCTACAGTTGCTTTTTACCAATCCTGAGGTATCACACTTTTCCTCAATGCTTTAATACATAAAAGACACCATGGGACAGATAGTTCTTTATAAGCTTCTTTCAGTAAAGTTGGTGAAATATTATCTGGTCATCTAGCCTTTTGGGGGTATGGATTTGTATGTTTATTTTCAGCAGCTTTTGGAGTTATGCAGACTTCCATTAATGTTACATCATTTGACCTTGATGCATGTTTTTAAACTGGGATGTAGAGTGCATTTTCCTTCAGTGAAAATCCTAGACAAAAAAACGTATTTAAGATATCCGCCTTTTCTACATCACTTACTGCCATTTCTCCATCATCCCTCTCAAGGGGAATGATGCCTGCACTCATGTTCATTTTATTTCTGATTGATTAATTTACAATTCTTGGCTATTTTCATTGCATGTTCAGGCTTTGCGTTTCTCATCTCTTCCTTACACAGATGTCACTGTTTCATACATTACTGATAGCCAACACCACTTTGAGTGGTTAAAGGTCTTTAATAGACATGATATTCATGTTTCCTTTTTTTTTAATTAATGATGTATTCATCCATAGCAGTGTTGTCTTAGTAATACCATTCCTCTTTTTTCTATCTTTTTCCTTTTTTTTTTGTGTTTTTTTTTTTTGTTTTTGATATATTGGTTTCTATGGTTAATAAATATACTCTTAATATGTAACCAACATTTTTTCACTGGTTTCATGAGTCAATCTTTTTCCTCCTACAAGGCTCCAGTCTACTTGATTGTGCTCTGTCCGAATGTTACCAAAGTTACCTTTACTAACGTCAAATCAAATGCTTGAGCTGTAATCTGTATTCTTAACATAAATATCAAATATGAGGACATCATGGTCACTTCTTCCAATGGGGCTTTGATGTTCTATATCAGAAATAAAGTCCTCTGTGCTAACAAGTATTAAATCATCATGTGTGGATCTCTGCCCTACAACAGAGCTTCTGGCGATATCCACGTTGATTTATTCCCGCACGAGATAATCATCAAAAGACGGAAAGCTCATCATGTTATTTAAAAACTTTATTTCTGTCAACAGGTTATCATTTAATAGGGAGCACATGAAGGTGGATAGCCGGGCCTTCAAACTAAATGGTAACTGCCGGTTTTCAATTTCGCTCTTCTGCAAATGCCGAGGTTTATGGATCGTTTATCAAACACTAAAACTTTTCTAACAGATAAAAAGAAACTGGTTTAAAAACACTGAACATACTCTTTCTGGAAACTCTACTTTCACACAATCGCTACACATGGCTGCTGAACTATAAAATACTATGTTTTCTTGAAGCCCCAGACTACAGAGACTGCATTCGTTCACCCGGAAGTTGAAATTATTCCGTATCGCCCCTCCCCTTCGCTGGTTATGCATAGTGTTCTCCCTTTATCGTGCAGACGACATCAAAGTCGCCCTAACGATCTTTGAAGATGAAAGTTCCCAAGCCAAGCCTATTACTGCATTCACTCGTACACAAAGGACCGTTACCACAGTTAACAGCAGACGAAACCGAACGTTCATTGAAGGTAATATCTCATTCACAAAAATATCTGCATCGCTTTACAACAAAGAGTTAAAAGAAAACTCTTTAACAGTTTTTGTCTGTAAAGTAAGTTGCATCGTAAGTGCTAGGCCTACTTTAAAGCAGTGCAGACGGCTATCAGTGGCATCATATGATGTGGTCACGTACTTTGAGTAACGGGGTTAACCACACACACACACACACACACACACACACATACAAACACACACACACACGTTAATCGCACCACCTTATGTCAAATATTTCAATGGTGGAAAATGAACGATGGTAGCGTTAACTTGAGTTCGCATGGACGGGCAGTGTGTGATTAAGCCGAATGCCAGTCGGTCAGTGTCAGTCGGTCAGTTTGTCCGATTCAAAGACGGCGAGGTCCCCACTTCATCTATGACCGTTTGAGTATGTGCTACATTACTGCGTGTGTATATGCACGCGCGTGCCTTATGCATATCGAGGGCCCTGCGTATTTGGGCGCGCAAACACGTGTCTCTATGAATGATGATTTACCAAAGTCATTAGGTTTGCTTGTTGTTGTTGTTGTTGTGTTTTAGGTCTGCAATGGCCGAAAAATTATCAGCGAAATAAAACGCACACAAAAGTCAACAGGCAAGGGCTGGGGTCAACAAAGTGAAGCGGTGGTCAAAAGTAAAAGGGAAAGCAAAGAGAGACATGGTAAGAAATGGGAGAAAAATGAAGATACCAAATGAATCCAGAAGGCCGATGGGGGTAGTGGACTACATGGGAAAACGCACTCCATAGAAGTTTCAGCTGGGATTATATACGGCATATGGCACATCTCATGATCAGTTTCAGATCTGTACGTTATAATATATCCTTCTGAACTCGAATTCAGATCTGGTGAAATGGGGGGAATTGGATCCGACGTTATTGCTCTGCCAAGGCAAGTAAACAATTGAACATGGCCTGAATTCATCCAAGAAGGTACTCTTTGAGACACAACCAAGTGCATAAAGAGATAGCACTTACGGTTAATACTGTGAGACAAAACACTACGCAACCAGTGGACCCAGCATCGACGCTCTACACGGCAGGAGGTCACTAACGTCTGGAATAGCTATAACATCAAGAGCTTAGAATCGCGGTTTACTAGATAAACAGTATTACTGGAAGTGCACTGTGCACTGCAGACCTTTCAGAATGGGATAACCATCCAGAGATCGTCAGGCAGAGTGGCGTGAAGCCGGATGTTATACTCCACTCAGGCTCATCAAAACAGTTGATTCTGATTGACCTCATGGTGCCATATGAAAGCAGAATGGAGCAAGCTCACAACCTCAAGACTCAGACGTATGCCAGTCTGGCCAGCAGCTTGGGGGAATCTGGCTTCCATACAGGTTATAAGAAGGGGGGTTCGTCGGCTCACCAGCCTATCATCTCGTGAAACAGCTAGGCATTTCTGGTAAGAAGAGGACCTCAAGGCAATGACAGGGGTAGCTGTAAAGGATTCAGCAGGATCTTGTCGAGGAGGAGCAAAAGTGGACTTCATAGGGCTTAAGTTTTCCAACTTAGAACCGGTGTCCCATGGCGAAGCGGCTAAGACACCCGTCCAAAAAGGCAACGCCGTGAGACACCCACCTATCCAGAATTGCTGATTCAAATCCCGGCAGCGCCAAAAAATGAAAAGAAAAAGAAATCAGTAAATAATAATAATAATAATAATTTGACAGTGGAAGGGCATCCAGGAGTCATTCCTGGATGTAGCTTAAAGTGTAAAGTATTAAGGGCCGAAATGCTTGCTTGAAGGGAGTTTCATATCTGAATACGTTCTGCTGTCACGCTGTCGTTGGAGTTTCTATATTCTGACCACTGGCTTGAGCCGGAAGGAGAGGTGAGGAGCGAGGGGGACGTAGGGCTGGGGCAAGGTATTCTCGTCATGTACTTAGAAGTAATGACCCAAAATTCCCTCTTTTATGAATGGAACATACGTGTATGTAAAAGTGTGTGTGTGTGTGTGTGTGTGTGTGTGTGTGTGTGTGTGTGTGTGTGTGTGTGTGTGAGGGAGGGAGAGGGAATCGAGGAGGTGGGGGAGGGAACAGTACATAATCCGCACACTGTTTGTGATGACATGCTGATTATTTGTGATGACATGCTAATTACCTATTCCTACAGTTTTAAACTCCCAGTCACCCGCCCTTCTTTGTGTGTTCGTCAAGGCACTTTTAGATATTTTAAACACTCCTCGGATTGGGAACAGTTAAGAAGAGGAGGAGAGGAGCCGCGGTTTGGTTTGGTTTTCTTTTCCTCTGGAAGCACATGTTTCTTCTCATTCCACCTCACTCTACCCCTACCTGCCAGTCTGCGCCTGCACTGGCTCTCTTCTCCCTTCACGATCATACTTTTGAAGCTTTTACAACGACTTTGCCAACATACTATATACGATTGTTTAATGACAACACAGGTGATCAAACAAACCCCTCGAACCCATTTGTACTTTGTCCCTCATGGCTAAACCTTTTGAATCGCACATAAACAGAAATACCAGTGTGTGTGTGTGTGTGTGTGTGTGTGTGTGTGTGTGTGTGTGTGTGTGTGTGTGCGCGCGCGCGCGCGCGCGCGCGTGCATATGTGTGTGTGTATGTGCTCGTGCGTGCGTGTGTGTGTGTGTGGTGTGTGTGTGTGTGTGTGTGTGTTCGTTTATGCTTATATGAATCATCACTGTTTTTATTGTGTAATAGTGTTTGTGTATAAGTTTTATCCCATAGGAGACGAGGGCAAAATGAAAGAAAGCATTTATTTGTTACGTTCGGAAAAAAATCTCTGTGTGTGTGTGTGTGTGTGTGTGTGTGTGTGTGTGTGTGTGTGTGTGTGGAAAATACATCTGATGAAATTTTCTTCCCGATTAGAAAATGAGAAACGGGGCCAGGGTCAAGAAGAGGCAAACAGGGGCCAAGGCTAGGACAGGAAGTTGGGGGAGTAAGGGTGAAGCCCCTTAAAAGCTATTTAAAAACAAACTGGAATTTAAGAAGAAAAAAAAACATTTCTAGCATGTTGCTAGCCATTCAGATGCCAAAGTGTCTGAAATACGTTCTTATGAAAGGTATAACTTGGCCTAGAAACCTATTTTTCTTCACTAAAGACGTTAATATGGCAACATAATATTGAAGCAGCACTTAAATCGAATGGCAGCAACAAAGCCATGAACATTTACTTCCATATTTCTTTCTTGAATCCTCAGTCCAACTCCAAGACTGACCAAACGCTGACCCACAAGTAAAAAAAAAAAAAAAAAAAAAAAGTATAATTACAGCGGAAAACAAAAACGCACATAAACGCACACCGCTGTATGTGTGTCTCCGTACCTGCATTTGTATGCTATTGTACATGTGTGCACGCATGCATACCTCGGCAGAGCCAGAGAGATTAGACTTTTGTGCAGCGAGAGCTCAATCTCACTTGGGAGGATTTTTGGCCCTGTAAATGGCCTGGGATTCAACGAATGCCATGTCAGTGTCATGAAGTTTTACTTCTTGACAAGTTTTTTTGCTGCCTTCTTGGCAGGCGATTTGCTAGCCTTTTTGGCAGAAGCCTTGGCGACCTTCTTCGGTTTGGCAGAAGACTTGGCGGCCTTCTTGGCTGGTTTGGCGGCCTTCTTTGGATAGCCTTCTTAGGGCTTTTGGTCTTCTTGGCAGTAGTCTTGGTCTTCTTGGCAGCAGTAGTCTTGGTCATCTCTGCTGCAACTCAGCCTTATTGTGTGTGGCAGCAGCAACCTTTTTTTCTTGCAGCCGGAAAGATCCAGAAGCACCAGTGCCCTTGGCCTGTTTCAGACTACCTGTCTTGACCCCAGCTTTCAGTGCGCTCTTCAGATGAGCGTTGATCTTGGAGACCTCGGTACCCACTTTGTAGTTAGCCATAATGTATTTGAGGAAGGCCTGCAGGGATGAACCACCCCGTTCCTTTAGAGCGGTGATGGCTGCGACGATCATAACGTTGTACTTCGGGTGCTCTACAGGCTTTCGGGGCTTGGCTGTCTTCTTGACTGGAACACGAGAGGAGAACGGAGTTGAGGGAGATTACTTGGTTGCTTTTATTCCTTCAGTTAAGCCAGAGATGTAGAGCAGGGAGGATAAGTATCTTCGCCTTTCGTCATACATGGTGAAGCGAGAGCGCTGAGCCAAGCTGCGGCTTGCATGTGGACGGTGGTCGGTTGTAGCGAAAGCGATGAGCGAAGCTGTGACTAGCGTGTGGACGGTGGTCGGTTGTAGCGAGAGCGATGAGCGAAGCTGTGACTAGCGTGTGGACGGTGGTCGGTTGTGGCGAGAGCGATGAGCGAAGCTGTGACTAGCGTGTGCACGGTGGCTTGTTGAATGCTCGTCCGGAATGGGTGAGTTTTACGTCCTCACAGCATGAGCTTTTAGGGATAAGTTTGTCGCCGCAGCAAGCTGCAGCGTCTTGGCAAGACTTGTAGGCTGGCAGGTTTGGTCGGAGTTGGGTGTCTGCAGTCGGCGGAGGGCTAGACGGCGTCGTCAGGCAGGAGCCTGGGTGAAGTTGTTCTTTCGCAGAGGGTCGGTGTTTTCGCTCTTCAGGGGAGGTCGTGATGATAAGTCGTTAGGACCGCTGAGCGGTCGTCTGCAGGTTGTTCTTCGGCGATGGTCGATGTTGTTCTTGTCGTTGTCGTCGTGGCGTTGCCTCCAAAGCCGTCGTCAGGGCAAACGGGCGGCCGTCTTCATGCTGAGTGGCGACGGTCCTGTGCCGCGTGAGGCCGACTCGGGAGACGTACGGGACACAAGTCGCCGAGCCGCTGCTCGTAGATCCATGTCCACTCTGCGCCCATGGGGGACGTCCCCCCCCCCCCCCCCCCCCCCCTCAAACGGAGGGCCCTGTTGGTCGTGCAGGCCATTGGGGAAGTCGCAGAGTGGCAGCGCCTCGTCGTCAGAATGCCCCGCCGCCTCGACAGCCATCCCACGGCGTCACAGGCTAGTCCCGTCGTCACTACTTGAGCGAGGAAGAAAGTCAGTGTCGGCGCCCCACGCCTATCTGCCACCTGTGCATCTTCTGCCGGTCGCTGCCACCTCCTAGCAGGGATGAGTAGCTGCTGCAGTGTGTGTGTGTGTGTGTGTGTGTGTGTGTGTGTGTGTGTGTGTGTGTGTGTGTGTGTGTGTTTTTGTTCCACCAAGAAATTCGCGAGTCTTCGTCCGCATCCGTTGGTCCGTCTTCTGATACCAAGATTACACGACACCACAGTACTGATTTTTTAACAAAGTTTGGTGAAAAGATGAAATGTGTTCCGAGGACAAGTTTCAGTGCCGATCCGACGCGCTGATACAGATCAAAGATGGATCCAGGATCTGCTCGGTAAGATTATGTAAAAACTACAGGACCGATTTTAATGAAACTCGGTTAAAAAAAAACAAACAAACAAACAAACAAAAACAAAAACAAACAAACAAACAAACAAATGAGATCCAAGGGCGAATACAAACTAAGTTTTGATGTGGATCTGTTGTACAGCTCCGGATGAAGGGCGGATCCAGTTTCCATTCGACCTTGGCAGAAGTTTACGCTCTTCCTAATGTCCTAGTTACCAGTGTGTGTGTGTGTGTGTGTGTGTGTGTGTGTGTGTGTGTGTGTGTGTGTGTGTGTGTGTGTGAAGTGCTGATCTGCCTTCTTTTTTTTTTCACTATACAGCTCGCAGAAGAAACAGTTCACACGACCGCGTCGCCAAATCCGAACGAGCTGATAAAACTCTTTCAAGACTCCCAAGTGGACCACTTCGAGCTGCCTACTACTCCTTGTCGAGCCCCTTTCAAGACTCCTGCGGGGAAATATGTCCCCGAGGCAACCATGGGCAGCAACAACAGTCTGCTGGGTGGGAACATACTAAGCTGGCATCACCAGCCGACTCCTAGCAGAGGGGTGCGGCCCACACTGATCAATCTGAGTTTCAGCCAGCCTAATTCGCCACGGACGCCGAGTGTCCGTGTGCTACCCCTCGCAAGGCTGGCCACGCCTGTCAGCGTATATACTTCTCTCTATCGAAGGTGGGTGTGTATTCTGTCAAGACATTCGACAGGCAGGTTGCAGAGATATATTACGTGGTTGCTTGGTTCCTTCAGTAAAGCCAGAGATGTAGAGCAGGGAGGATAAGTATCTTCGCCTTTCGTTAATTAGAGTTCTATTGCGCATATTGAAGGTACAAACGACTTCTGTTGATCCGGTCGGTACTTCATCTGCCTTCTGTTCAAGGTTTGGCTGTCTGTCACACTTTGGCGCTGATCGTGTCAAGCTATCAGGTTGAAGCGTACACTCACTCGGTGGTTCGATCTTAGGCAAAGATTATGTGCAGGCAGTTGGCAGTCCTCTCTGAACCTTACACGGCAGCTGGCATATGTTACCTGAGAGGGCAGTCCAGCCAGTTGAACACTGCTTTCTCACAGCGCTCGGTGAATGTGACTCCTGAAAGTGGTTAGTGACCTGTGCAAGTGAACAGGACGATCGAAATGCATGGAACAAAGGCAGATAATGGGAAAGCGAAGTAAGATACTTGTCCTGTCCCCTTTACGTCTCTGGTATACGTTTCCTCTCAGGTTTCACTTCTGACGCAGGAAGAATAAAGTTGGGTTTGTACTGAAACAAATGATAATACAGAAACAATGCATTTCTACTGAAGATCTAGTTTCCTCCAGGCAAGACAACAACAAAAGACAAACAAAAATGTAAATGTAGTGATAACAGGATAACTATTTCGCCTCACTTTGCCACTATTCATCATTTATATTTATGCAAGCACGAATGAGAAAGCAGTGAGTTAGCTGTGTTTGTTAGATAGCATCCTTTGTTTGACAAGAAAAGAGGAAGAAATATGTTGCCTCTGTATTCAGTTGTTTGTTCCATCAGCGGGACCTGGTTAACCATTTCGCCCGAAAGACTTATCACTCAGCCACCTATTTAAGGTATTGGGGAATGAGGAAGAGGTAAAATAAAAAATGCTCTGTGTTAGATTTGAACCATGGAGCCGGGGTTTCTCGATTCCTAGGCAAGTGCTGAGTGTGTTTGTATTTATTTTACCAAGTTTTCAGTAACACTGGAGTCTGTTTCAGTCTTTTCAGTCACTTAGTCCGAGACACGTCAGAAGTTCTCCTCTGCTACTGGTAACCGTGTAAACCCAGTACTACCTGCCTCATGTGGGAAGGAACCCAGCAAGAAAATACGAAGATCCACTGACATCAGTCAGGAAAGCAAAAGTTTATTGGTATGGCTATGTTACAAGATCCGATGACCTTGCTAAGTTAATCTTCCAGGGGACTGTTAAATCAGGGAGACGGAGGGGAAACCGATGCACTGGCAACATATATACAGAGTGGACAGGGAAAACAATTGGAGAGATCCCCACAAAGAGTCACTTACACCAAAGATGTAGAGGAGACAGGGTCAGAATCTTCGTCTTTCGCTAGTTGGAGTTCCATTGCAAAAAAAAAACACTGAAGGCTTTAACCTTTTACTGATAGTGATTAACTCTGTTTCTGCCTTCTGTTTAGAGGTTGGCTCCCTTTTCACCACACTTGACAGATGATGGTGTCAAATTATCAGATTTGAAGCTCATACACAGTTGTTCTCTTGCCGGCAAAGCCCAAGTGCAGGCAGAAGGCCGATCTCGCTGAATAGCAGACAAGAAGAAGCTGCATAACCTCTCGCCCGGAAGAGATTAGTTACCTGCGCGAGCAAACGGTACTCCGAGAAAGGCGAACATTTGGAAAACAAGCCTAGATTCTGATCCCTTCCTTTCTACTTCTTTGGTCTGACCTTTCGAGTTCAACCCCTCCCCCCCCCCCCCTCCCCCTCCCCACCCACCCCTGACACAGGGAAGAAAAAAAAAATCTGTCCAGCTTAAAGTTCTGGCAGAGTGAGCGTAGTGTCAGACTGGTTCCCATTTTCTGCTTTCCTGGGGTGGTTACATTATCCCGCTCTGCCATATCACTTGTAGATGTGCATGGAAGCAAAAATCGGAGAACAGTTGCAGCATCAATCTCGTTCCATGTGAACTGGGACGGCTGTTGTTACACAAAACTTCAACGACCCAACAACAAAAAATAGATAAACAGATAAATAAGTAAATAGATAAAAATAAAACAAAATAATAAGAGATATGAAAATAATAACTTCGACGACCGGTTGTTTAGATGCTAAGAGTTATTGTTCTTGTTTGTATGTGTTGACTCCCTTAGGAAGCCGGAGGAGGACGTGCTGAACACGCCTTGTGTGGCAGACGCCCTTCGGGAGCTCCACATAGCCCAAGACAGCGGCCTGCCCGATCTGCTCACCTTGATCGGTCTGTTGGGTTAGAGAGCATCTTTTTGTCGCAGTGCAATGTCGGTTCTTCACTCTCTCTCTCTCTCTCTCTCTCTCTCTCTCTCCTCTCTCTCTCTCTCCTCAAACACTAATGCAATGGATGTAACTCTCTCTCTCTCTCTCTCTCTCTCTCTCTCTCTCCTCTCTCTCTCTCTCTCTCTCTCTCAAATGATTTTTGTGAGAGGTGAAACAAAGCCATGGAAAACTTACTCGTTGGATCCACCTCTTTTGCTAGAATCTTATGCTATAAAAACGAATTCACTAATACACCTTTCAAAAGTGGATTCATTCGGTTTATTCATCTCCCCTCTGTATCGTTAGGAATGAAACTAGGCGCTGAAACCGACTTCATTCAGTCCGTCCGTTCTTTATTCTGCTTTGTTATAAGGCTTTGAAATCAATCGGTTTAAGTGATCTGTTCTATATTGTTGTGGTATAGTCGTGGAAAATGAAATAGTTCAATTCGTTCATTATGCATTCTGTTTTGTGAGAAACGAATTCGTTCATTATGCATTCTGTTTTGTGAGAAACAAATTCGTTCATTATGCATTCTGTTTTGTGAGGAATGAAAACAAGATCTTACCATCAGCCCTGATATGGCCCCTTGCAGCCGGTGGTTGGGGCCATAAACATCATGAATGGGAAAGATTTCAGATTTAATTCATTAATTCTATCCCGTCTCTCATTGTCGGTGGTGCTACGGTCTGAAGAGGACGAGAAAGCCGGGCTGAGTCAAATGGAACGGCAGCTGCTGCAGAACACGGAGGTGGAACTGACCGACCACAACGTGGTGGATTACCTGCTGGAGATGTCCCACGAGGAACTGCCGGCGGCCTCCTTCAGTTCCACTACCCCCGGCAAGGCGCAACTTCATCATGATCCACAGCATCCTCGCCGGCCTGCAGAACATGCTGTAAAGAATCCATGAGTCGATCACTTGGCTGATTAATCACACAAAATTTGTTCGTTAATGAGCGAACGAATGAGTTGCTTGCTTGCTTGGCGTTCGTTAGATGGTTGGTTTGGGGTTAATGGATGGTTTGTTGATTGGTCGTCTTGTTCGTTTGCTAGTTGGTGTGGGATTGTTGGCTGGCCGCTTGTGTGTGTGTGTGTGTGTGTGTGTGTGTGTGTGTGTCTGTGTGTGTGTGTGTGTGTGTGTGTGTGTGTGTGTTGTGTGTGTGTGGTGTGTGTGTTTGTGTGTGTGTGTGTGTGTGTGTGTGTGTGTGTGTGTGTTCACTTTCTTGATGGTTGGGGCTGTTTGTTACTTGGTTATATTGTTCGTTGGTTGGCTGGGTGGTTTGATTGCGGTTGTTAGTTGGCTGCTTTGTTGGTTGGTTCGGTCGTTGGCTGATTGGTAGGCTGATCGTTGCGTTTTGTTAAATGGCATATACTTTGTCTGGCTGCCCGCTTGATTGGTTGAGGGTTGTTAATTGTTTGTTTGCTCTGTTGTTCGAGGGGAGGGGATGTTGGTCGGTTGTTTGGTTGGCTGGCTGGCTAGTTGGAGTCATTGGTTGTCTGTTTGATTGTTAGCTGTCTAGTTGGAGACGTTGGTCGGATGTTCGGTTGGTTCGCTGTCCAGCTGGAGTTGTTGATTGGATGTTTAGTTGGTTGGCTGGCTAGTTGGGGTCGTTGGTTGGTAGCTTGGATGGTTGTTGTCTAGCTGGAGTCGTTGGTTCGATACTTGCTTAGTTGGCAGGTTACCTGGAGTTGTCATGGATGCTTGCTTAGATGGATTGTTTCCTTTCGCAGTTGGTTAAAGATTGCTTGCTGGGTTGGCTTGTTCATTGACCAGTTGACTGATTGATTAATTGATTGGTTGTAGTTGACGTGTACATTGGTTATTATTGGCTGGCAGCTTTTCTTTATTTTCTGTTTTTCCTTTTCTTTTCTTTTTTAATTTTTTTAGGAGGTGGCTTAGGGACTCGTCGATAGGCTTGCTGGTAGGGAGTTGTCAATTGGTTGTTTGCTTGGCTAGCTCATTCATAGGCTGTTCGCTGCATTTGTTAATTGGCTGTTTGTTTAGTTTAATTGTCTCATCTATTGGTTGGTTGGCTGGTGGCTGTTGGTTGGTGGCTTTCTTGGTTAGCATGTTCATTGGTTGGTTGTTTATTTGGGAGTAGGGGAAGGAGGAAGGGGTGAACCTGGCCAGCAGGCTGATAATTGAGGAATGTTGGCTAGGTTTGTGGGTTGCCAAACCGGTTGGAAGGTCGGTTGGTTGAATGGCAGGTCTACTGGTTGATTAGCAGGTTTTCATTCATTTGATTGATCGGTCATATTTCAACAGGCCCATTCTTCGCAAAAGCCTGGTCCCACTCTGGACCCCGAGAACGGACTGAATGTACGCAGAAAGCGCAGACGCCGAAGCGAGAAACGCATGACAGCCGAAGAGGAACGTATCATAAGGAGACAGCGGGCCACACGAGCGGCACGTGCGATGCACTCGAAAGCGTCGTCACGTACGGCCATGGAAGAACGCGCGACACAGAGACAGCCACATGCTCGGCTCGAAATGCACGCGGAACAAGAGTCACGTGGCGCTCAGGAAGAACTCCTAATACGGACAGAACAGCAGGCTGCATGTGCGATGCACGCGGATGAGGAGTCGTGCATGGCTGAAGAAGGCACGATACGGAGACAGCCCCATGCTGCACAGGCCGTGCAAGTGGAGGAAGAGCTGCGTGGAGGCAAGAGAGAGTGCGAGACTCGGAGACAGCCGCGTCCTGCATGTGCGTCATTACACGTGGAAGAGGAGTCACCTAATGAGCCACCACCACCACCACCACCGTTGGCCGTTCCTGCTGTTACAGGCGACGTTTCTGCGGCCCCAGCCTCCCCTCCTCGACTTTCTTCTGTGATACGACGGGTAGGGATGATGCGATAGGTGGGAATGAGTTGAGGGAGAGTGATGTGTGTAGTGTGTGTTTGTGTGTGTGTGGTGTGTGTGTGTGTGTGTGTGTGCGTGCGCGCGCGTGCGCATGCGTGTGGGAGGGGGGGAGGGGGTGCGCGCATGTGCGTGTGTGTGTGTGTGAGAGAGAGAGAGTGTGTGTGTGTGTTCGTGATCGACTTGAGTAACGCAGTTGGTAATGAGAGAATAAACGAATAAATGTGTGTGTGCGCGCACGTAGACGTGTGTTTGTGTGTGTATGTGTGCGCGCATGCGAGAGTGCGCGCACGTGTGTTTGTGTGTGTGTGTTTGCATGTGTGTATGTGTGTGTTTGTCTGTGTTTTGTGTGTGTGAGCGCATGCATATGTGTGTGTCATGTGTGTGTGTTGTGTGTGTGTACATGTGTGTGTCATCTGTGTGTGTGTGTGTGTGTGTGTGTCTGTCTGTCTCTATGTCTGTGTGTGTCTGTGTGT